>BSBK01005548.1:0-600000 GCA_027943335.1 Chamaecyparis obtusa | reverse complement strand
AACATGTACAACATCATTGAAGCATGAAACTGCAAACTCTATCAAGAAGAAAACTGATGATCTGAAGATCCTCCATAGAAATATGACCAGGTAGAGAAGACTATAAGCTGCATGAGTGCCCTCAAATGACACTACTCGAATCAGGAGGCAAACAAAGGCAAACACCTAAAATTGAAGATACATATGGCATAAATACCAAAAGCTTGAAGAACTGATCAATCAAAGTTGGAAGAGTGCATCCAAAAATAGGAAAGAAACGAGTGTCCATATGGTAAATGATCCATCTCATTAGAATACATAGGTACCCAGCCACTACAACCGCCTAGTACATAGAATCAAATACTTAATACATAGCTCACACTATCAAACCAAGGAAGTAGTAGAACCAACAATAGAAACCCCCCCCCCCCATACTGCTAACAAGGGAGTAATGACAAGTACACTAAAAAGATCATCTAATATGAAAGACATGATGAAAAAGAATCTGAAACATCGAATGTGCAGAGAGAGTACAAACACATATAGAGATACCTGAGGCTAATGTTGGTGGAGGAATGCTCACATGACAAACGTAGATGGAAAACAAAGGCAAACATCAAACCCCCCTAGCACTTTATATTGGAGTGCGAGTACATAAAGCATGAACATGTGCAAGATCCCATACATACAATAGAATGACACTTTATCTTAGTGTGTGTGCACAAAATAATGCTACAAAAGTGAATTATACATTGCTCAAAGAAGAGAGAAGGTTGTTGAAACAAAAGAATAACCTAAGACGAGTCATCCCTCAAAGGGAAGAGATCCCAGGACTTGGAACAACCAAGATATCCACCAGACTGCAAAAATGCAAGAGTCTGAATAAAATGAACCTAGAGTAGAATCTAGAAAAATGACTCACAACACTGAAAATCTCTCTGAACAAGCTTTCCAACAATATATCATTTTCTGAAAACGGAGTCCGGATGTGCAAGATAGATCTCCCGGAGTGTAGAACTGAAGATCTGGCTTGACAGAGATAAACACCATCAAAAAAATAAAACCAAAAAAACTAACCTCCATATTTGGAAAGAGCTCGGAATCAGCTTTTTGACGATATCTCGTTTGCCAAATTTCAACACCATATGCTAAAGATATGAGCAAAAAACCAACAACTGTGTTGGAGGGCCCAAAGAAGGTGTCTGCAAGGATCTAAGGATGAGTGACATCAGCAAAAGGACAAAAACACACATGAAACCATCAGATTTGATAAAAGCTCAGAAAGAGTTTTTCGACAATATCTTGTTTGTTGAAAATGGAACCCGAATGCAAGAGAAACGGATCCCGGAATGTAAGAGGTTTAAAATGCTGAGAGCATAGAAAACATTTGACTTTGATAGAAAAAAATAGCATCAAAATGGAAAAATCCAAAAACCATACCAGAAAAAATGGATTGGGCTTGGAACCAGCTTTCCGCTGGTATATCACACGCCTGATTTCGATCCCAAATGCCCGAGATAAAAGCTGATAATCAACAGGCAGTGTCAAAGGGAAGACAAAACATAAGCCCTGACTTTGAAAGGCTAGTGCGAAAATAGAGGAAAAAACTCCAAAATCTGAAATACCAGAAAGATCCGCCTCTGAACCAACTTTCCAATGGTATCTCATTTTCTGAAAATGATACCTGGAGCTCTAATTACGCTAAAAAAATTGACTCCTTGTCTAAATGTCTTGAAAAGCATTCAAGGGCTCAAACAAAAGCTTTAACCTCTGGCAGTTAGGAAAATCACCGGTCACCTCGACAGTTACCACCAGCCGTGACCGCGGGCCGTCGGCAGTAACATTGACGGTTACCGAGGGCCGTCAGTGGTGACCACAGTGGTTCCCGCTAGCGGAGCCCCCTGCGGTGGCACCGAGGTGGCTATGCGGCCACTATTGAATTTTTAATTTTTGTTTTTGAAATTCATACACCTTGATTCGCGTGTCAGGCCGTACGACCTGGTAGGCAAAAATAATTTGCCTCAAAAGCCAACTTGTCCAAAATTGACAAGTTTTATATGAATTTTGGGTATCTCAGACCTTTCAGATGCAACTGTGATGTCCGTTTGGGCCAGAAGTGCTCCAAAAAATAGTGATTGCCTTGGGATCCGTGCAAGGGCTAATTACAATTTTTTTTTGCCATAGATTTCAAGTTTGTCCAAATTGGACAAACTTTATATGGATCTTGGGGTTTTTGGATGCTCTAAATGCAACTGTGAGGTCCATTTGAAGCCAAGATGACCCAAAAAATAGGTCCCCCTAGATCTGGCAGGAAACCCTCTATGAAAACGTAGATCTGACGAACACGACCGAATCTCTTAAGAAGAGGACAGGGGAAAACAGATCTGAAGCTCTGATACCATATTGGAGTTGATGAAAAACAACCCACAGCTCCCAAGAACACCTGCATGCAAACACTTGTCACAAAAAGAGAGAGAAGAAAATAACTATGGAGTCATGAATGTATGGATCTAAGAGAGGAGAAATCTTTGATGTGCAAAAACAAAAGTTGCAATCAATAATGAAATGTCAGAAATGGTTACAAAGTGTTATCAGATCAATCCTTATAAAAGGAGATCAGAAAACCTAAAAAGGTAAAACCCTAGGTTACACAATAATAATTAATAAAATAATTAATTATTATATGCCTAAAGTTTAGCTTAAGTAGAAAGAGGTAATAAGTGACTTAATAATTAAATCAATATGATTTAATTAAAAAGCAAACACTTCATTACTCTAATAGGAATATGTGGCAAAATAAATTTGTAACCGGCCCCGACACAGATTCTGAGGCGATCACTAGTTTTTTTTTGGCTCAAACAGACTTCATCGTTGAGCTCAGAGCATCCAATAACCCCCATTTTGATATAAGGAACGTCTGATTTGGACAAGTTGGCCTATGAGGCAAATTTATTTTTGTGTACTAGAGTCGTACGACCTTGGTAGGCAAACTGAGGCAACGCGTGCAAAAATTTAAAAAAAAAACATTTGAAGCGGGGGCCATCCGAGCACCACCCATGCACCACCGTAGGAAGCCCAACAACCACCTCGTGGTAATCGCTGGTGGCTTGCGGTGACCGTCAGTGGCTCGTGGTGGTGTCACCATCGGAGTCACTAGACGGTGATTGCCGCAATCACCACCATAGTGACTGACATGACTATCGAGCTTAACCGCTTGCGATCATGGTGGAACCATCAATGTTAACTTTTGTTGCCAGCGCCCAACCCCTCAACCACAGGTCATATGGAGGACCAATGAATTTTTTGGCCCCAGGGGCTAATTATGTTTTTGCAGTGACAACCATATGACTGTCAAATTTAGGCCAGTGTTTTTCTGACGTCAACACATGTCAACATCATTTTGAGACTTTCTTTTGGGCCCATAAGCATACTTGTGGTTTTTTGCTCACAACTTGAGCATACAATGTCAAAATTTAGCAAACGAGATACCATTAGAAACATTGTTCAGAGGCAGATCTTTCTAGCATTTTGGATTTTAGATTTTTTCCTCAATTTTTTGTATCGGGAGTTCAAAGGAGCTTCTTTTTTGCCTTCCCTTTGGCGCAACTTGTGGTTTTTTGCTCATATCTTGAGCATACAGTACTGTAGAAATTAGGTAAATGAGATATCATAAAAAATCTCTTTCTAAGCTCTATCCAGATCTGGAGGTTTGAATTTCTTATTTTTCTTTTTTGATGGTGTTTTTTACTATTAAAGCTAGATGTTTAGTTTCACACCCTGGGAGCTTTATGTTGCGCATCCGGACTCTGTTTTGGGCAAATGATATATCATTGGAAAGCTTGTTCTGAGGCATTTCCAATGCAATGAGTCATTTTTCCAGATTCTTCTCTAGGTATATTTTATTCAGTTTCTTGCATTTTGGTAATATGATGGATATCTTGGATGTTTCAGGTCCTGGGATCTCTTCCCTTTGAGGGATGGCTCATCTTTGGTTGTTATTTTGTTTCAAAAGCCTTTTCTCTTCTTTGAGTAGTGTATACTTAACTTTTGTAGTATCCTTTTATGCACATGCATTGAGATAAAGTTCCATTCTATTTCATGTATGAGATCTTGCACATGTTTGTACTCTACATACTTGCACTCAATTATAAAGTTCCAGGGGGGTTTGATGTTCACCTTTGTTTGCCATCTACCTTTTTCATGTGAGCATTCCTCCAACGACATTAGCCTCAGGTATCTCTATTTGTATTTGTATTCTCTTTGCACCTTTGATGTTCCTGGTTCTTCTTCATCATGCAGTTCATATTGGATGTTCTTTTTGAGTGTACCTATCATTACTCCATTGTCAGCATTATGGGGGGGTTTCTATTATTGGTTCTTCTGCTTCCTTGGTTTGATAGTGTGAGCTATGTATTTAGTATTTGTTCCTATGTACTAGGCGGATGTAGTGACTAGGTACCTATGCATTCCGGTGAGATGGATCATTTACTATATATGGACACTCTTCTCTTTCCTATTTTTGGAAGCACTCTTCTAGCTTTGATTGATCAACTCTTTAGACTTTGGTGTTTTTATGCCATCTATATCTTCAAGTTTAGGTGTTTGCCTTTGTTTGCCTCCTAATTTGAGTAGTATTATTTGACGGCACTCATGCAGATTACAATCTTCTCTACCTAGTCATATTTTAGTGGAGGATCTTCAGATCAACAGTTACTTCTTGATAGAGTTTGCAACTTTTTGCTTCAACGATGTTCTACATGTTCATCCTTGTTCATATTTTCTGGAACATTCCTAGTTTTGGAGGCTTCTTCAGTCCTTCAGACTAGTCTTTGTCTCTTTTTGGAGTAGAGTTTTTCCCATGTGGTTTTCTCTATTTCTCTTATTTTACAGAGACTCTCTTTTGTACTTGGGTACTTGATCAGGCCTTTTGTTGCCGAGACCCATTTTCTTTTAGTAGTTCTTTCTAGGTTTTTAGCTTGTCCCATAGTTTATCTTAAGGGGGGGTGTTAGAGCAATAAGTTGTTTTCTTATTAATTAAATCACATTGATTTAATTATTAAGTCACTTATTATCTATTTCCACTTAAGCTAAACTTTAGGCATATAATAATTAATTATTTTATTAATTATTATCATGCAACCTAGGTTTGTTCACCCTTTTAGGGTTTTGATCCCCTTTATAAGGATTGATCTCCTTTGTATTCTTAATAGATTATTCATTATTGAATTGCAACTTATTTTTTTTCACATCAATGATTTCTCCTCTCTTGTGGATCCATGTGTTCATGCCTCTCTAGCTTCTTGCTTCTCTCTCTTTCTATGACAAGTGTTTGCATGCATGTGTTCTTGGGACATGTGGGTTGTTTTATCATCAACTCCAACAATGTTAACATATACAAAATGTATGCAAAACATATATATCCATCCATCATTAGAGTAACCATTTATTGAACCATAATTAAGACTAATATATAGATTGCATATAGAACCACATAAACGAGTCTTTCACCTATCACAAAATTATTAAAGTATAAGTTTCAAGTCTATAATACCAAGTCTATAAGGCTGACTAAACACAACTAAAAACCAAGTTCATGACATAGACTACCACATAATCAAGGAACATGACAAAAAAAATACAATAAAGTGACATAATCATTGAGCCATTGTTTAAGCTCATCAACTAATTAGAATTGTTGGATATAAAATTTTAGATCCTTTATTTGTCATAGCCAACATTCATAGAATAGATAAAATATTTTATCAAATAGTTGACAAATATTCAAAAGAGCTAAAAAAAAGATTAATATAACCTACTAATACAAAATGAGAATTACATGAGCAAACAAAACTTCTATTTCTGACCTCACAATAGACAAAATATTTTCAATAGTGCCAAGATGACACATGAATGTGAATAGTAGTATAAACCCTTGATATAACACCAAAAATATCACTTCAATCAACATTAGACTCTACAACTATACCCACAGATGTTGTGTACAATAGGATAACTAACTTCAATGTGATGAAAAATGCTCCAAATAGGATCGTGATTGCTCATATGAAATCTAAAAACCCTTATTACAACCCAAAATCACCAACATAAAACTAGAAAAAGATGCCTCATCAAATCGGGGTTTGAAAACATCAAAACTATAAAGATACATTTGATATTTGCTTGCAAATCCTTCCAATATTTCTCAATCTCTTTGAAAAAATTGTGTCAATTTGCATACCCATGAACTCTAGATGGATTCACCTCTAAATGTTTTTGGCACAAACCACGACCTTAAATGAATCACACAATATTAACTAGGGAGGAATCTTTCACCATTGAAACTAATCTTATCTTGGGGTTTCATCTAGGGGAAAGTGATGAACACCCTCATATGGAAACAAGGCTTGACAAAATATTCTTTGAAACAACTAACACTCTAAGAAAGTTGGAGTTTCTAAAGATGTTGGAAAGGCTATAAAAAAAGGACATTAGAATTGTATGACTTAAGTTATTCCATTTCAAATTATTCATGTATACATTTTAGAACTTGGCTTGTAAAAATATGCATCCCCTTATAGTAAACCAACAAGTCCACAAAGGTAATCATAAATATTTGCCAATACATTAGATATTAGAGGACATAAAAGAAGTCAAGAAAGATCATGTGGAATAATGAATATAAGGATTCATAGGTGTAAGGAAGTTTGAGATCATGGAGTAGTCTTATATTGTCAAACTCATTCCTAAATAATGTCACCACAATATTCTATTTTCAAAGCGATTTCAAGTTTTAGATTCTTTATTCTTACTCTTGAGATATACTATCTATATATTTCTATTAGCATTTCTCACATTTACTAAGCATCACATATTATCAAAATAATAATATCCAACTATCATTATTAATTAGTCTAAATTACATTTCAATACATTTTTTTGGTGTTAGAAGGAAATCAACAGGGATAACCCAACATTTTGGAGCTTAGCTCTAGACAAGACTGGCACCATGTTATAAACCACTCGAGGTGATGGATCAGGCCCAAACAAGCCAACCAATAGAATAATTGAGATGCCAAGAATCAATCTTGAGACCTATGTGGAAAAAGCCCAAAGCCCTTAACCAACTACACCACCTCTTTGAACTATACATTTTATTACATTAACTTGAACTAGACTTTGAAAATGATTTTATTCACAACAACACTATAAACAAAAATTCACATATACAATTTTGGAGACGACAATTAAACTTTTAAAAAGTTAATTTCATTCTCATAATAAAATTAGAAACCAAATTCACATATAGAATGTTAACTTTCACAACTAAACTTTAAACAAGTTATTTCTATTCACAATAATAATATAACACAATTTCACATATAATTAATAGTGTCTTAGTTGACAACTATCAATAATGACAACAATAGGTCTCTACTTACAATGTTTAAGATGATTATGAACGATCATGTATTTTGTATGTCTACAAAGTTGTTTCTGGATTCGATTGTGTAAATATTTCTGCATCAACGGTTCATATCACTCCTTATGCTCTCTTTCATGTTCATCATGATGATGGATCATGGAGTGTGATCCGAAATGTTGATGCAACAATATTTACACTATTGAATCCAGAAATAACTTTGGAGATGATCTCATGGACTGTGAAAATCTACTTGCTCTTATTTATTATGTACTCTTGAATTGTAATATATTTATATATAATATTTTATTATTATTTTCAATCCAAATTGGTCTCTATATAATTCTTGAAATTTACCTTTATAATTGACCTAAATATATTTCTTTAGGATATAGAAAGGCCAACAACACCATCTAACATCCATAACGATTTACACCTACGCACCGAATTCTACTTAAAACTTTTAGAAGTCAACTTACAATATATGAAACTACACAGGTAACCTGCATTATATGAGACGACCGTGGACATTTCACCATTATATCTCCTTAGCTCTTCATTAATTTAAATATCACCAATGAACTAGTGTAAACTTTAGGCGCTCGTAAAATTTAGTTGGTATTTTGGGAAGTTTGGTTTCATGGTCGATCTGGGTGGAAGTGACATCCAAAAATTGAGTGATATTCGAGGAAGAAACAAGGAAAAATGGCGTGTTTAGGTGGAGGAATAGAGAAAGGGAGGACGGAGTTCACGAAGGAGGCCGCAAGTGTATTAAAGTCTTACGTGTAGCTATAACAACATATACCGACCACATTAATTTCCCAACCTTCCTTATTTGTCGGAAGCAGAGCAAAAGGCATTGTATTGGACCGCAGGAGGCCAGGCGAAGAAGACAATGGCTGCTTCATGTGCTTCCAGCTTCCTACAGAGTATGTATTTCCTCAACCATGTTTTGGGTTCTCTGATTTGTTCTCGAGTTGTATACTGTGAAGTAATGGTTTTTGACGTTTTCGAATGAATCGGAGTAGCGGGGGTATTCTGAACTTTTGATTTTGAGATTTTGATGTGGACTTTCGGCGCTTAGAATAACATTTTTGGAACTGCCTTCCAAGTTTTTTTTAGGTGGAGCGCAGAAGAACTAGTTGATAATTAAATTTGTAATGGGTTCGCATAAAAGCTTGTTGCGAAAGACCATGCAAAATTTTTGAAAGGGGTCTGCTTGGGGGATTTTTTATAAGAGGGCTACAAATTGAAATCTGTTGTAAAGAACTAAATATAACTACTTGATCGGAGTGTCGTGACCTCTTCCATTCTGAGTAACGTAATTTTTAAAACTATTCTATGACGTTTCACAATGGCTATTTTGATTGGTACAATCACGTTAAAGGCAGGGAGTATGAAAGAGAATGGATTATCTTAGATCTAATTGATATTAATGTGTTTAGTAAATTGTGTTTGTTCATATCCATCCAGCTGTATGGGGACTTTGGACATCTAGGGATCTTGGCATACCACTTTTCCCCTTGAAATTTCTTTGTTAGTGATTAAAAACAATGTTGGGGAATTCAACGAATCCTGCATAAAAGACGAAGAATGTCTGCTATAATGTTTTGGATATTAAGTTCGCTTCGCTTCTCAGATCTTCTTTGAGATTTTGCTGCGTTGGATAGGCTTGTCCTTACTAGTAGAGTGATGTTTTCTATCTAGCTCATGTTTCTTCGTGGACAAGAAGGTTTGATGGTTTAGGCGGAAATTATTCTTCTGCCTTGAGCAACGCAAGTTCTTATTTTCTGCCTTAAATCCTTTTTGATCTATTTGTTTATGATGTTTTTTCCATGTGCTGTATCAGTGTATGACAACTTTTATGTTAGTTTGAACTTTGAAGTAAAGTTCAGATTTTCTTTAACGTATCTTGTAAAATTAGATCTTGGAGCAGAAAATTATTTGTTTCTACTAATTCTTTGTAACGTTGCTTGATTTTTTTTTGTGATTTAGTCATGTTGGTTTATAAGAGCTACGACTGTTTGTGTTCTTAATACTCATAGAACAGCATTAGCTTCTATTGTGAAGCTATTGTTTAGTAGCCTACTTTCTCAGAAAGATGTGAGATTTCTTGCTGCAGAAGCTGCCAGAGACGAGCAAAAATTTTACCAGTTTTGAGTTCAAACTTGGGCTTTGCGCGATCCACTACAATTGTGGCACCTCATTGGGCCTAAATGGCTTAAAAAGGGTTTTCATCTTCCTTCTCTACCTTTAAAACCAGAACCTCCTCTTCCTTCATAGCCACAGGTTTCCTCTTTGCCTTACAGACTTAATAAATTTTGCTTCACTTCTCTGTATTCAATGGGGTCTTCAGCCTCCGGTGATTTCTGAGAGGTTACCTTTTAACTTCTAAGTAAGGGTGCATTGCTATTTTTTGTCACTGTTTCTCTTTTTCTTCTATCTATCTTCTGCTTTTCCTTAGAGAATCCTGGCATGTTTCATCCACCGAATGCACCTTCAATAAAGCTGAAACATCTTTGAATTGGAAATGCAGGCTATTACAGTACCTGGCTGCTTGCTGTTTAAATTCAGAAGCTATCTGAGTAGTTTTTGCTGGTAATCAAAGGGTACAAGATCTGATATCAAATGCTTAAAGATTTTTGTTCACAATCTTTCCGTTCTCTTTTCTTCCACTTTGCATATTATCTATTCAAAGTGCAAAATAGTATTTCAGCTCAGTCACTGAGAACTTATTTTTTTTTTGGTCAATGACCTCTGAAAAAACTGGATGTACTCTCGTAGCCTTCACAAACTATGGATTTCTATTGAATTTTTATTTCTAATTATTGTAAAATCAAGAACACATGATCATTGTAGATTCAAACACAAAATAAACTTGAAAGAAGTGCACAACCTTCCAAAGAAATGACACACTGATTGAAAGCACAAATTTTACACCTAGAGAAACCCTTAAATAGGTAGAAAGATCCAGAAGAATGAGTTTATACTCTTCATCCAACTGTCTTCCAGTCCAAAGCAATTGAGTACAAATCCCCAAGGGCAAATCTGAGCTTCAACAAAGCTACAAGTAGCTCACAATTATCTGCAACAGGTCCTTGCACCTTAGAGAGTGTTAGGAAATCAGATCTTTGGGAATTGATTATACCACTGTCAATTTACTGTTCTGATATATGATAATATTGTGATGAATTTTTATATATTATATTGAATATATATATTGCTGTGACTGCAGAGGAATGAGACAATGTACACTGTGATTGATTGCTTAACCCTGCAGTCACAGCAAGTATATATATTTACATATGACCGGTTGGCAACCATCGTACCTTTCCATAAATAAATGGTCACGTCCCTTGGTTGCTGTTTGTATTTAGTGTTGGCTTTTATATATTATGCAGTCGACGTGTATTAAACAGTCGACTGTTGTAATAAGCAGTCGGCTGTTTAATCACTGCTGAGATATGTCACCGTTTATTCATTCAATATACTTAGCATATTAACATCGAACATAGTTCGATTTACTTCAATGTGATATTAACATACATTGTTATGTTATTATCATTATTATATTTCATCAATATAATAATGATAATAATATAATAATAATATAATCACAATTCATATGATATATATATATATATATATATATATAATAATAATAATAATAATAATAATAATAATAATACGAATGAAGCTATATCTTAACACTCCCTCTTAGCGAGTGAGTATTAAATATAAAAAATCTATCATGACATCTGCATTTCGGGACACACAAGTTAATGTAGTCTCGTCATGAAAATAGACTTGAATATCATGATCTCCGCACAGTCGGGACACACAATTAAATAGTCTATCATGATATGGTTTTGTTATTACACATCCAGTAATAACAAGAGTCAAGATCTCCGCACAGTCGGGACACACACTTAAGTAGTCTATCTTGACACTTTGAATATCATGATCTCCGCACAGTCAGGACACACAATTAAGTAGTCTATCATGATATAGTTTTGTTATTACATAACCAGTAATAACAAGAGTCAAGATCTCCGCACAGTCGGGACACACACTTAAGTAGTCTATCTTGACACTTTGGTTAACTATTTACAAGATCGTCACCTTGAAATGTTAACCCACACACAAATGATCATTTTTACACAATATTGCAATATATATTTTTACATTTATTCATGAATAAAAAAACCCATAAAGTCACCTTGACTCTTCTCAAATGGTGGATCCACTCTGGCTCATCCAGAGAGTGGAAATCAAGACTTCCATCTTAGAATTGTCTATTAAAGACAAGAATTATAAAAATTCAAGTCAAACTTTCAATCATGACAATTTAAAAAACAACAACTCAATGTTGTCTAGCCATGAACATAACACATCATGACAATTTGAAACCAACAACTTAATGTTGTCTAACCACAATATAGTTATAGCGTTCAGGATACCTTCTTTTCACCTAATAAGGCTTTATTCCTCAACATACCAAGGTACACAATCTTCTTTCTAGCAAGATGCTTGGTATCCGTTGTTTGTTCGTACTATCTCATAGTCTTGGTGAATTCTGAGCTTACAAAGTATACACCATCTTGACATGGTACACTCCCTCTGAATTTGTACAACCAAGATCTTCTGAATTGGGGTGCCAACTTAAATTGATCTTCTAGCTTCTCCCTCTAACATGGAAGCATAGTCTTCTCACATCATAATTCTCTGCTACAGTTTCTTGATCACTAGAGAGCCAACAAAGCATGGTCTACTCCCTCTGGATCAAGATCCTCGCATATCCACTAATGCATATCCTTTTTCTTCTTCTGTCATGGAGGCATACCCTTTATATACTCAGCTTAATATCACTGCAGGATGTGACTTCATACTTTTCTTCCTGAGAGAATCTATATCTCATACTGGGTTTCCATAAGGCTGTGGATTAGTACATGATGCATTTTTTATCTTTTTCAAGGCCATAACATTAACACTCCCTCTTGGACTTGAGGGAAGATAATAATGACCTCTAGTATGCTGTTCATCTTTTATGAACTCTACGAATAGTTCATAAGGCTAAACTATCTCAAGCATGCAAAATTTATTATTTAATAAACTGAAAATTCATATGCATTAATAAAAACATGGAATACTTATCTTAAATTTCAAATATGGTATAGTGATCCTATTAATGAAGGTGATGACATGGGTCCACATAAGTCAGTATGGATCAATTCTAAGATTACTTTAGATTTGTGCTCACTTGTAGGAAATGATCCTTTTATATTCTTCCCTAGTGCACCACCTTTACAAATACCAGGATGATCATTTTTAAAGTGTGGAAGACCCGTAGTATTTTGTTTATCATAAGTAGGGCATTATATCTTGGATGTCCCAACCTCTTATGCCATAGTTCATTGTAGTTTGGAATTTCATGAGTTAGCGCAGCTTCTGGTCATTACATAGTTTATAAAGACTACCATCTCTTGTCCCTATGATTATGGCATTTTTCATATTTGAATTTTTAGGCCATAGTAGAACTTTGTCTTCATTAAAGGTGACACGAAACCCTTGATCTGCTAGTCCTGATATAGAAACTAAATTTCTTTTGATTCCAGGTACAAATAGAACGTCTTTTAGTTGTAGAGATACTCCATCTTTTATCTTGATAGTACAGGTCCCTATTCCTTTCACTGGGTAGGTGGAGTTATCCCCAATAGTCACTTCTTCGGTTGAATAATTTTTAAGTGTCTCAAACTGATTTTTGAATCCGGTTATATGTCTTGATGCACCACTATCAATTATCCAAGTTCTATTATTGGAATTTAGTTCGCTTGAGAGAGCTGTAAAGAAAAGTGGAATTTCTTTTGCTTCAGCTATGGCGGCTTGAATCTTTTGTCTTTCAGGACAATGTCGATGAGTGTGCGCATATTTATCACATTTGTAACATTGGATTTTAGAAAAATCTCTTTTGAATCCCCTCTTTCTTTTGAAGGATTTTTCCTTCTTATTGTGAGACTTTGTGTTGAGAGCTTGTGTTTCTTCCTCTTCCTTTAAACTTAGTCCTCTGGTAATGAGTCTTGATTCTTCTTGAGTGCAATCATTTTTAAGTTGATCAAATTTTGGTAAGGGTGTATGAGTGCTTATACATTGAATGAAATTCTCCCAAGATGTTGGTAATCCCCTTAGTGCTATTAGAGATAATTCCATGTCTTCTACATTATTACCAATAGAGAATAGTTGATCTCGAATTTCAGCAATTCTAAGGAAATAAGATGTAATTGTTTCCCCTTTATTCATCTTAATTGATAATAATTGTTCTTTCAAGGTTAATATCTGACTTGTATTGTTTATCTCATATGATTCTTGAATTTTCTTGAAGACCTCATATGCTGTTGTTAATCTTGCTATGCTTGGAAGAATAGAGTCTTTGACTGAATCAACAATTAAATTCTTGGCTTTATTGTTCCTCCTTTTCCAAGTTGTTTTCTTTGCTTCGTCTGTAGGTATTTCTTTTTCCTCTTCTATGAATGATTCCAATTCCAGTTCTTGCAATAGTGTGGTGATTCTAATTTTCCATGATAAAAAGTTTGATGCTCCTTCCAATCTGTCTTCCATCCTGATTCCGGTGGTCATTTTTAATAATTTGTGATGACTATTTACTTTAAAGTAATATTTTATTTTGTATTCCAATCAAATAATAAATCAGAATTTAATTCCCTTTAACTTGGCTCTGATACCATGTTAGGAAATCAGATCTTTGGGAATTGATTATACCACTGTCAATTTACTGTTCTGATATATGATAATATTGTGATGAATTTTTATATTATATATTGAATATATATATTGCTGTGACTGCAGAGGAATGAGACAATGTACACTGTGATTGATTGCTTAACCCTGCAGTCACAGCAAGTATATATATTTACATATGACTGGTTGGCAACCATCGTACCTTTCCATAAATAAATGGTCACGTCCCTTGGTTGCTGTTTGTATTTAGTGTTGGCTTTTATATATTATGCAGTCGACTGTTGTAATAAGCAGTCGGCTGTTTAATCACTGCTGAGATATGTCACCGTTTATTCATTCAATATACTTAGCATATTAACATCGAACATAGTTCGATTTACTTCAATGTGATATTAACATATATTGTTATGTTATTATCATTATTATATTTCATCAATATAATAATGATAATAATATAATAATAATATAATCACAATTCATATGATATATATATATATATATATATATATAAAATAATAATACGAATGAAGCTATATCTTAACAGAGAGCCCTGTTTTCACTCTTGCAAAAGTCAATATTAACATAACACAGAGGTTTTGATGGGAGTCATTTCTTTTAAATGTGATGCTCTAGTCTTTTATGAAGTCTCCGTGTACTTTCTTGTCTCCAAATGGAATATTTAATGTTGGGAATTCATCTAATTTGTCAAAAACCGTTCATCTCTCATTGTGATGAATTTGCTGCTTCCATTATGAACATTTTTGAAGACATTGTGGTCAAGATGTTTTTTGCCATGAGGTGATTTTACAATTTGCCATAATATTATAGTCCATTTCACATGATACAATGTTGAAAATCTATGAACACCTGGTTTGCTGTATAATGCAACTTCACAACTGGAAATGTCAACACTTGACCTCTTTGTCCATCAACTTGACCTGGTTTTTGAATCATACCTCCCTGTTGAAGAGGTCTTGGTCGGCAAAAATCTGGGACTCAGCAGGTGAGGAATTTTTTTCCCACATCTTCTTTGGGATACCGTTTTGCCTTACATTGCATTGTCCTTTCAACTCCACCAGCCATGTTTCATATTCTCTCCTTGTCTTCCTCACCTTCGTCATGTCCAAGACCACATTACTTTTCAGCTTCTCTAGATCACTTGGAGCCAAGCTATTTTTGGAATGTAAAACCAAGTCATCTTCTTCAGCTAAATGGAAACTTCAAAACATTGATTACTGGGAACATCTTCAAGGAGGGAGGCAAATCTAACTGAAAAACATTTTCTCGCCCTTGTTCCACAATCTGAATAAAGCCATACCTGATAGGATTTAACTTCTTCTCTGGTCCTTGGAGTCTTTCCTTGCCCAGATACACCCGAACTTTGTCTCCATCTTGGAACTTATGTTCAACTTTGTTTATACTTAGCTTGTGACTCCTTGAATTTGTACTGTTCATGATGATGAATTTGCTGAACTTTGCCAATGCATTGTTCAGTCTTTTGGACTTCATTATTTACATTGTATTGCCCTCCTTTTGACTCTCCTTTTGACTGGCCATGCCTGAAATGGTGACAAGTTGGTGGAAGGGTGGACTCCTTCGATTCAAGAATGTTGAATATAAGACACAATATCATCACAATTCTGATACCCATTTGCATGCAATCCCAAGAAGTCAAAAACAAAAAAGGTGTATGGAACGATCCAATGGCAATGTGTAATTTCCTTACAAAAATGCACTGTTAGAAAATGATCAACTAGAAGTCATCACCTATAATCGTTAGAGCCATTACAAGTGACCATCTTTATAACTTGATACTCTTATAAGACCAATGAACAATGTTTACTTGGTGCGTCTAGAAGCCTTTAAGTTTATATCCAAAGTATATGGTACCATGGGCCAAGAGCATAATGTCATTTTCAGTCCTTAAGAGGAATTTTATTGCTACTCATTAGTGGGCTTAATTATGCGTTTTGTTAAACAAAGGAACATAGTTTGTGACTATGTCACAGAAAGATATATGCATCTAGAGCCAGAGTTACTTGGACTAAGTGTAATTATAATGAATGCAACTTACTTTGGGAAGGAATTACTAATGTATGAATGAATTTTTTTGAAATATTAAGTACTCAAATCTGAGAAAGCAGCAGACTATAAAATTCTGAAGCAAAACTAAAGTAATTCTAAAAGGTCTGCACACATGATGAAAAATAAAAAATCAGATCTATTAAATTAGAAATAGCTGAAACATAACTGCAGAAATGTAATAAAGAATAAATATGCACACATTGAAAATGTCAAACATAAATAGCTACACACATACACAAAACTATCAGTCTATCCCTGAGAGAAGCCACCAACCATCATCCTTCCTGAGCAGCTTCTTCCCAAGGATATTGGGGCATGTTACCCCCTCTATGCTTGAACTTTTTGCAGCAATCAGAAACAAAGTGGAATTGTTAAACTAAGAGTTTATTCAGAAAGATTTGCACAAATCTCTTTTTGTTCCAATCTTTGTCTAGTCTTCTTCCTCTTAAAGTCCAGTGAAGGAGGATAGGTAGACAGAGTGTTCTCAACAAATTGTTTAAAATTTAAATTAAAGGGATTCGCAACAATGTTGCCCCATACAAAATCTCGTGGTTGTAAGAATCCCAAGAAACTTTCTAACCATCCCAATATCCATACAACCAAACCAAAGGGATTTTTATTTACAAGGAACTTTTAATATTTAATTAAAAGGAAACAATGTGGAAAGTACTTTGTTTCTGACCATGAGTAATTATTTAGCTGGTTAAAGTTAAGCTTGCTGGAAAATGACTTGTAACAGCAACAAACTATGACTTTCAGTATATTGCAAGTGCACCTGCAGCAGCTGCAATTTGACTTGCAATGAGCTGCAAGTTACTATTACAGCCCCTGCCAAAGCTTAGAATGGACCTTCTTCTTAGTCTGGTTATTGGAACCTAACTTATGAGCTCCCCTGCTGTAGCAATTGGAACACAGATGCTATGTACAAGGTATTATTTATGAGAATAATTAGCAAGCAACTTTTAACTTATAATCCCTATCAAAAGTTACTAATCTGTCAATAGTCCTTAATATCAAATTATTACACAGCCCAACTATAATATTGTGAAAATGGAAGAATGGATCATAAAACAAAGTGAAAAGTAGGAAAATGTACCAAAGACATGCTATAAAAGTATCAACTTGAGGTCCCATTATGCATACTCAAAATTCTCCAAATTGTTTGCATGCATGGAGAAGCTTCTTTATAGAAGAATTAAAGGCAACATTTGGGCAACTTACATTCATGGGTATATCATATGTAAGGCTGGTCGAAAACTTACAAATAATGGGAAATGTATTTGCTTGCATGTTGTGGAGATAAGTTTATTGAAGGTATAAATGATATAAAATAATTAGTCTAACCTTTAATCAAAGAGAATATGAGATATCATATAAACAAACTTTACTCATTCGTTTGTGAGTGCATTACCAAAAGCCATGCATTTCAACCCATTCAGCTCATAACTACAATGAAAAAAATGAAACAATACAGTTGTGGCAAATTTTTTCCCCTTTCAATGAAAGGGGGTCTCTTATGCCATCCTTGGCATGCTTGCTAGGACTAAGTTTAAAAATCTTCCTCTAAATTTACTTTCTATGTGAAGGCCGCTAGGATAGAAATGCATTTAATGCAGCTGCTGTTTTAATTATAACAACTATATAAAGAACAATCATAGAATATGAGATATCTTATAGACAAGCTTTACTCATTCGTTTGTGAGTGCATTACAAAAAGCCACACATTTCAACCCATTCAGCTCATAACTACACTAAAAATATGAAACAATACAGTTGTAGGGGGTCTCTTATGCCTTACTTGGCTTGCTGGCTAGGACTAAGCTTAAAATTTTTCTGCTAAATTTACTTTCTATATGAAGGCCCCTAGGATAGAAATGCATTTAGTGCAGCTGTTATTATAATTATAAAACCTTCTACATTTAAAGAGCAATTATAAATCTATAATGATTAGTATGTATTAATACGAGGCACAAAATATGTTTTCTACCTCCTAGGAGACAACGTTTTTAATTTTCTATTAATGTGTGGATTATTTTTCTGGATATTTTGTTTGCCTTAGTGATAGCCTATTAATCTTTGTGTTTAAGGAAATTGCCTGGAATAACCTATTTCTTTGAATCCATCTATTTGAGTTTTCATCTCTTCGGGTATTTGGCCTTGCTGTCTTTGCAGGATATTTGATGTTTTGGAACTCCTATTTTCTTTCGAAGCAACAAATAATGGCTATTTTCTTTTATTCAGTCTTCTTTTACAGTTTCCAAAATCTTAATTGTTTGAATCTCATATGCTTTGAAATGCTAAATATTCACGCTTGTTTAATATATGGAATGGTCAATATGGTGGTGATCAAATCTGTCCTGAGCATTCAGATGTCAATTTGTTGTCTTCAGTTGCCTGTTTGGGCTTAATAAGGCATAATCTTATTCAATCACAATTTTAACTGTTTCATTCTAAATTTCAAGTCCCACTTGCTAAAAGTTGCTTTCTTCAGATGGTTAAATTTGTATTACTTGCAAAGGATGATGATTTTTGTTGTTACTGTGGAAGATATATTTTCTAATATGTGAGATGCTATTTTTCAGCTATTCAAACTTTCAATTTTTATTTCTTCTTGTTTGAGTGGTCCATGAATTGATATTCCTGATTGCTTTATGTCTTTTTAGCTTCTCTTGGAACCTGCACACATGTTCAGGGTTTGTGTGACAAAGGTGATGCAAGACAGATGCACTATGGATTCTCGTACAGATCCTTGCCAAGGCTGGACAGTGGGAAGTACTCTAGAAATAACTGCGGAGCGCTTTCCACCAGTGGCAGAATCAAATTAAGCTCTCGATCCAATGTCAAAAGTTCACATGCAATATTAGCGGTTGCTTCTGACAGTAAGTGGTCACCACAATGATATAGTACAAATTATTTCAGTCATAGCACTATGGTTATTGAATTGCAAATAGCCTTCATGGAAAAACTGGAGACTTTTTCTTAAAGCGGGTGAGAAAGGAATCTGAGAAATGATTTGTAAATATGATGATTTTTTAATTAGCAAAATGGATATACAAATTTGTTACCACCATTGCTTGCACATTAATGAAAATTACACTTATCCATCTTATTGAGGATTTCAGCACTGCCCCAAAATTCTTCGCTTTATTAATATTGAGAAGGATTTTGCATGGGGAAACCCTATTTAATTTTTTGTCATGAGAGTGGGGCTTGCCTCTTCTTGTTTAAGTAATTTAAGCCATGAACACTAAGAATAAGAACTCTCTGTCTCTCCACACACACAAACACATGTATACGTATATCATGAAACTGAATTTATTTTGCCAGCTTAGTGTTGAAGTCAAAGTCTAATCATATAATTTGCCTTTATAGAATTTTGTTTGTAGGTGAAAAATTGTAAAGTTAATCGAGTTTGGTTTTATGTTTCCTTCATAAAATTTCCTAGATGGTAAAAATTTGTGAGAAGACCCCTTTCAGTTATTGAAATCTCATTACTGAAAGCATTCAGAGACTTAGGTTCAACTCTGTCAATTCTGACTGATTCCTGGCATACTGTAGGATTTCTTAGTAGCTATATGTCAATATTGGGCATATTTTAACATTTTATCCTTAAAATTTTTCTTTACACGTGTGGGCTAACACACACACATCCTGAAACTGAATTTGCAAGCTTCAGGTTGAATTCACAAGTGTAGTTAGTCTTCACAGATTTTTCTTGGTAGATGAAAAATTGTTATAATAACTTGTTTGAACTGAGTTGGTTCTATGTTACCTTCACAAATTTTCCTAAAAATGGTAAAACTTGTGAAGAAGACCTGTTTCAACTATTTGTATTTCATCATTAAAGGCATTAAAACATTGAGTTTGAATTTTATCAGTTTCGACCGAATTGCCAGCAGCATGGAATTTTTTAGTGGCTATATCTCTGTTTGAGAGTGTATATATATATATATACACAGCCTGAAACTGAATGCCTTTGGCAAGCTTAAGGTTGAAGTTATAAGTCCAGTTATATGTTGCCTTTACAGAATTTCAAATTTTCCTGGTAGATAAAAAAAATGCGATTTGACTCATTTGAGCTGAGTTTGGTTCCATCTCGCCTTTTTATATTTATCTAATTGTTATAAAATGGAAAGGAGGATCCTTTTGTTAATTTAAATGTCATCACTGAAAGCATTCAGACATTGAGATTCAATTTTATCACATTTGACCAAATTCGTTGGACACTCTAGAAGTTTTTAATGGTTATATCAATATGATACCATTTAGCTAATTTTGACATTTATATTCCCAAAATTTGGCTATTTTTTAGGCTCCTAATAGGTGCCCCATTTGCCCATATTTACTGAATGTCTTTGGCAAGCTTAGGTTGAAGTCATGTGTGTGTGTGTATGTAGTTGGAAAACTCACCAAAAGCGAAAACTTGCCAAGGCCCCCCAAAAAACTTGGCGAAAATTCAGAGAAAACTCGACAACTTAATAAATTGCTTAAATTTAATTAGAAATGTTTTTTTTGCAAAATTCAATGAGGAGATGCATCTAATGAGTTAGTCAACGAGTAAACAAAAGAAACAAGCCGAATCTAGATATATTTAAATGCAAGTTGGGTACAAAATGGCATCCTCATGTGGAATGCTGATGGCTGATAGCCTGATAGTCTGAATCAAAATTAAAATAGCTCTAGTAAAAACTATGGGAGCGGCAGGGGGTCTAGTCCTAGGAGTCTGTTGTGGCTGCGCCTCCTTGCTTGGCATGACTAGCTGTGGCTTGACCTCCATCTTGGATGTAGATCTGATGGCATTGGCAATGACTCCTCATCAGGCTCAACCTCCACATCGTCCTCAATGTCATCTAGTGCAAATCCACCCCCCTCCTCCATAATTTGCCTCTCCAAATCATAGATCTCATCCTCTGTAAACAATGGAGGCTACTTTTGTGATGTCCAATCATTGTAATGATCTATATCAATCTATATCATCTAAATAAAGTGGACCAGCTGGTGTTTCCTCTTCCTTCCTTGTGCTCAACCGAAGGTTATATTGCACAAAGACAAGGTCATTGAGGCGTTTCTGAGCTAACTTGTTCCTCTTCTTCGCGTGGATGGCCTCAAACAAGCTCCAATTGTTCTCACAACTGGATAAACTACAAGGCTGACATAAGATTATGAGGCAAATTTTTGCAGATTTGAGGTATTGCCACCCCAATTTCACCGCCAAGCATCTACAAAATAAAATATTGAAGAGCTAGAAAGTAAGGTAAAAACATTTTTTAATTTTTATTTAGTTATCATGCATGTGAAAGACTCCACAATTCGAAATATTATATTTGGGGTTTAAGTGGTTCCTCCTCTCTTGGCCAACTTTGAAGAGAATAGCTTACCACTTGCATTTTGGTAAATTTTCAATTTGGACACAAGGAGGTCTCTCGCCTCAAGTTTGGGTGTCATTCTCTAAATGCATGTAGTGAGGCCCTACATGACCTCCCCATTGGGATTTGTGTAAGAATATGAGAAGAGAAAACAAGGGTTGAGAAAGTATCTTGCTGCATGAATGGGTTGGTGGAGTTGATTGTTCCACCTATTAATAATTTCCCATATGGTGTTAGATTTGAGGCTGTCCCGCTTGTAGTAATTTTTGAATCTTAATAGACTCTTTGACCCTATCCATGGCCTCATAAAGATACCCCATTGGAGTTTGATCCCCAGCTACCAAGCGGAGAACTCTAACCAAGGGCTTCGACACCTACGATTGAAAAATGCAAAAAGATTAATCATTAAAGTTAAAAATTAATAATGAAAGACTTGAATACAAAAAAAATAAATATTCAAGTTTTCAAGTTACTTTCACAATCTCTGTAACTCTTTGTACAAATAGTTGTTGAAGACAATGTATTCAATGCTCTCTCCTTTAGGCTTCTTCGAATAACTTGAGTATAGCCATGCTTGACTTACAAACATTTGCTTCAAACTGTCAATGAACGAAGAATACTTTGCAAATCTTACGACACTCGATCTCACCAACTCTTTCCCATGGGTGTGTTCTCTCATTAAGCGAAGAACCCAAAGGTGATTGTAGATGTATTTTGTGATCCTCCTTGTATCCTCTACAATTGGTCTCAACCAATCTAGTTTTCCTATGTCCTCCAAAAGAAAGTCATGGACATGTACTGAACAAGGTGTCCAAAAAAGTGTACTATGTTTCTCTTGGAGGATTCTACTAGTTGCCACGTGTTGCTTCACCTTTTCAACTCCCACTTCCATGACAACTTGCTCCAACGTTAGAGCCAAAGTTTCAACAATTTTCACCTTGTTAGAGGCATCCATCGATTTCAAGGATACCATAGTATTCTTGCAAGAAACCAAAAAATCAATGATGGTACAGTTTTTGCTATCTGTCTACCCATCGTAAATAATAGTGTAGGCAATTTTTTTCTATTTTTTGCTTTGATCTTCCACCACCTCTTTTGCCCTATCAACTGCATTTGTGAGCAACCTACAAGTACAATGTGAAACTAATGTTAAGTACACAATTTTGATAAAAAAAAGTAACTTAAATTCAACAAAATCTAGTAATTAGTAACTACTATAAATCAAAATAAAAGAACATAATTTTAATCCACACGCTAAAAATCAAAACTCAACATAAGTTATCAAGATTCAAAACTAAAATTGAAAATTTAAAACATTTAAAAACTAAAACAATTGGACTAACCGCCCACTCAAGTCTGTACGAGAAGGCGTCTTGTAGCCTTTTCGTGACACAGTCATTGCAGTAACCAAATTAAGCCAATATGGATTGTCTGCCACATTGAAAGGGATGTTGTTGACGTACTAGAAATCAACACAAGCAATGTTTGCTTGCTGATGCACCTCCCTATTCCACCCAGTTGCCTTCAATGATGGTTGTGCTCTAGGTGTGTTTCTATGCACAAAATGATCAGCTATAGATTGTGCCTGCGACATTGATGGTGGTGCTTTACTAGAAGTAGCAAAAGTGGCGGGTGAGGTGGTGGTGGATTTGCGGAAATGTGGGCCACAAAGAGAGCCCACTATGCTCTCAAGTGCTTCTTCTTCTTCAAGGTTGAGTGTAACACCTTCATATTCATCCATGCTTGCTTTTATGGTTAGTTTTGCCCTTTCCTTTTGCAATTTTTTCTCTCCTTGGACGTCAAGCAAGACATTAATTTCTCTTTTTATTTCCTTTGCGGTCCCACCACAGACCCGCATATCATGCTTTGTGATGCCTGCAAGGTAGTATTTCAATTGGTTTATGCCTCCATGATTTAATGTACACACTTGATGCAAATTACTGTATTAGTTTCTAGTCCTTCAAAAGCATACTTCCAAGCCCTATCTTTGGCACCTTTAGGACACGTGCCTACATATCTAGATGGGCATGCGTCTACTAAGGCATTGTCAGACCTTGAAGCTGAACCAGTTCTAGATCCTTCTCTATTTGCCATTATCAATCAACCTACACATATAAATTGAAACCACAAGTTAATACTTTAATAAAAAATCTAGCAAACTAAATGACGCAGAGCAGGAGTGGATGAGGGGCCAAAGGCACACCCTAATCCTAATCTACCTTGCAGAGATCACACACGGAAGCAACAACACACAAATTGAGAGAGAGAATGCAGATCAGATCCTTAAATTTCATCAAATAGATTCATACATGTCGGGCTCTAAGGCCTTCCCGGTTAGGGCCAGATATTACAATTCAATTACAACAGTCCTGCAACATGCGAGGATTCAAAAACTATCTTCAACTCCTAATCTGATACCATCTATCCTGTAGCTCTAAGCTTCTGTCTCAAAACTACAACCAAAGACTACACTATATACAAGAGGCTACCGAACAAGTTGGCCTTCAGATCCACCATTAATGGAAGGAACGACTAGATCTAGGTCCACACGCTTCCCAATGATAGATACCAACATTAAATCCGCGACCACCATTAAGTGCACAAGTCCGCCTCAACAGAAAACCAAAGGAAACAACTTGGTAAGCAAGGATAACCGAGTGCCAGGAAAGGATAACCGAGTGCTAGGGAATTAACTGACCAACTCGGTTAAAGAAGGAACCGAGCAACTACCAAGCCAACTCGGTCAAAGAAGGAACCGAGTAACACAGAAAACTCAAACTTGTTTTTGGTGACACAGGATTGCCAAGGACCCAAGATGCTCCTGCATCAGACACTTGGGGTTATTTGAAATGATTCTCCGAATCATATAGTAGGTACAACCCGAGCTGAATCCAACTCAGATTGTGAAATCCACGAACTGTCTTCAATCGGTCTATTCTTTCAGTTTACTAGATATTCCATATATTGTTTTCCTCTTGTACTTCTGCCAATTCTTTGCTCCATAATCTGCTCAACTTCTCCTATTTGTCTCTTAAGATAATCATTCGGTACTGTAATTTCTTCATCCGATTCATGGTACTTGTACAAATCAGCAATGTTGAATATAGGTGATATATCCATGTCATCAGGTAATTCAATCTCATAAGCATTTCCACTGTCAAATCTCCTCAATATCTTGCAAGGACCAAACTTCTTCATTTTCAGCTTCCCATATGTTTCAACAGGGAATCTGCCTTTCTTCAAATAAACCATTACCTCATCACCAACTGCAAAAGTCTTATGTCTTCTTGATCTATCAACTCTGTCTTTTTTGTACTTTTGATTACTTTTCTGCAACTTATGTTTCACTTCTTCATGTAATGTCTTTATGAACTTAGCAAACTTTACTCCTTCAACACTTCTCTTTTTTTCACCAGCAATATCCTTCAAATCTAATATACCTCTCGGTTGTATGCCATTTACAATCTCAAAATGTGTTTTTCCAATTCTCCTATTCACTGAATTATTATATGCAAACTCTGCTTGTGCCAACACAGAATCTCAATTACTTGGTGTATCTCCAACTAAACATCTCAAAAGATTACCCAAACTTCTATTCACAACTTCTGTTTGTCCATCAGTCTGTGGGTGAAATGTAGAACTATATCTCAACTCGGTGCCAAACTTTCTCCAAAGAGTCTTCCAGAAGTATCCAACAAACTTACTGTTGTGTGCTAAAATGTTGTCACACTTCTATGAATCCTTACATGCAAGAAAACTCAAGAATGAGCCCTCACAAATCGATCCATAGCTCCCTAGGCATGGAGTGCAAGGGTTTTTAAGAATGCTCTCAGCTAGAGCTATTAAGCCAATAACCTTGCTAGTAAACCATGCAATGGAAGATTCAATGAAGACAAGGGCAAGAATGCCAATATCTCCAATGAAGCCAAATATATGCAATGCAAAACAAATCTATATGACAATGCAAGTTAATCTATTGCATAAAAGGAAATCTAAGCTAAGAATGAAGCTATGAAAATGCAAATACTATGCATGAAAATGAAATCTAACTATGAAGCAAGAAAGCCATGATGATGCAAGAATGAAGACAAGAAGATAGAGTGTTGATGAAGATCCAAGATGAATGCCAACAATGCTCCAAATCTTCAAACCTTAGATGCAAGAATATCTCCAAAAGCTCCAAGATGACCTAGGAAACCTGTAGCATAACAATAGCATAAAAATTTGTGTGTGCAAATGAGGAAGATAGCTTTTTTTTTTATAGGAGGTGAAAAATCAATGGACCATGGAGATTAAGAGGCAAAAGATTTAATCAACGGTGGAGAAAAAAAGAAGCTTGATCCTTGTGCACAAATATCTTCCAATAGGAAAATTAGAAACATTTACTTTATGTTGAGCATTTACTTTATGTCCATGTGAGACAAAAAGTGCTTTTCTTTTAATTTTTTATTTTATTTTTCTTTATAAATAAGAATTAAATGCTTTATTTGTGCAACTTAGGATAAGAAGAAAAGTGGGGCTTTTTATTTAATAAAAGGGGAGGAAATATTCCTTTTAATAAATAAAGACTTAGGATAAGATGGTTAGCCCATAGAAAATAATCAAATAAATGATAGGACTAGGATTTGATCAAGAACAAGCAATTGATGATTTAGCAAAAGGGACTAATAGTCTAGATGACCATTTTCAGGTGTATACATTTGCCCCTCTTTGACTAATGTGTGATCGATTTGGGAACACATTACGTCAAAGAATAGATCAGCCAAGAAGGCAAGAGATAGCCAACAAGGCAAGCAGATAGCCAAGAAGGCAAGAAAATAGCGATCTGACTCCAAAGAATGAAGTGCAGAGAGATAGCAAATCCTGCATGGTCAGCCTGGTAGCGACAGTATTGAACACTTAGGAAAGAGATAACCAATAATATATGATGTGTCTGCCCCCTCGGGATTGAAAGCGAAATCCAGGTGGAGGGAATGCAGAAGCAAGAGCAACATGATCAAATCACTAGAAATCATAATCGAAGAAAGAGAATAGAATAACCATCAAGCAGTGAAGATATACCCCACACATGGGACACGGGGCACGAACCTATCGGTCCCTCAACCCATAAACACCACGGAGGGGGATTTGAACTTGGGATTTGAAAGTGAATGAAAGACTGGAAGTTGAGAGAGATGGGGATGAAGAGGTGAAGAATGCCCCAGCGAAGATCGAAGGATCAGGCCTCAAAAGGTTAACCAACTGCATGGAAGAAGGAAAAAGATGAGTTGGGTGACCAAGGTGAACTCGGATTTTGGTTTGGATCCCGAAATGAAAGGAAAATGATGTGATATGAAAGACAAGAAGTGAAAGACATGATCGGGAAGAAGCAAAAGGTGAGCGCAGTTGATTAACAAGTCCACGAAAGATAAAGGAGAGCTCTCTCCATATGCAAGATGCAAAACTAACTAACATGAACTTAAGAATGCAAGCTACATGAAAAGTGGTTTACTTGCAAGGTCACAAAGCCAATAGACATCTAATATTCGTCATTGAGCGTTATTGGTAGCGTCGCAAGATCATACAATGCACACTAGCATAACTATGTGAATATGAATATGATCTATATCAGATAGAAATGTGGGAATCCCACCTATGCATCAAAGACATGTAGGTCAAGATGACTAGTGCAGTGAGATCACCTAAGTTTGATATAGCAAGATTATGCTCGCATTGAGACACAAGAAACTCAAGATGACTATAAGCATGCACTTGCAAAATAGTCAAGGATAATACCTTGTAGGTCCATAGTGTCAAGTAAGACCAGCGTAAATGCTCATGACAGTGAGGACCAACAAAATATACCCACAAGCAGATAAAAAAATAAAACATGTTCTCATACCCTCAGTCTTCTAGCTATGCATCATTGAAAACTTCTCAGGGAGAGACCACTTAGCAAAGAAATCATCATAGACAGCACGCAAAGAAATAAAGTCAAACAAATCTCAGCGAGTCAAGTGCGTGTGTGTAGGTCATAGAGTCAAACTTTGAGTATCACATCTGCCAGTGAGAAATATTGCATCATCCAAGACGGCGGGAAGGATATCTGATAAGTGTTAAGAAACACTTGATGCTAGGGTAGTGTTGAAAAACACAGTTGAGGTGGTGTTGAAAAACACCGTTTACAAGGTGCCTAAGAAACCCAGATGCACAAAGAGACCCAAGATAAGCTGAAAACAACGGATGCCCCCTAGACTAAGACAAGAGTCAATTCCAGGCTAAGAGAGGCAAAGAGAGAAGTGGAGCGAAGGAGCGCCACGCAAGACTGATAGACATAGGTGCAGAGGGTCTCAAGCAGTGCCTATTTCCAGGTTTTCACCACTTGATAGATTTTTTTGCAATTTTTTTCAGGACTTTTTATAATTTTTTTGTATTTTTGCTACCAAGGAGCCTGTTTCCAGATTTTCACCAAGGCACTTCTTCAATTTTTTTTTTGATGTTTTGAATTTTTTGATTTTTTTGGTGAGACATCAAAGCGCCTATTGCTAGGTTTTCACTAGGATGTTCATTTTTTCAGTACTTTTTATGATTTTTAGGATTTTTTCAGCATCATATATGAATTTTTTTTTGGTATTTTTTCAGGATCATAAAATATGTACAAAGGATGCCCCAGACAGAAATGGGCATCAAGAATCTACTTCCTCTGATGTAGAGAACTGATAGGCCCCAGGCCCAAATGCTGCAACTATGACGATAGGAGGTCTCAACCAGTTCGACCAATAATAACCAGCCCTAAGCAATGTCTGAGCTAGCGAAGGATCGTTAGAATGTGATCCACATATGCCATCGTGGATTTCAGTTAGCACTTTTTCTGACTCCTCTATTTCTAGACACTTAAGGAGAGTTCCGTCTAGACCCTTCCTATACAAGTCACCAGAGACAAAGGCAAAGTGTAAGGGATGGCGGAAGGAATGGCATGGTGGATTTGCAAGAGGAATATGAGGTGGAAGATATGAAAAGATGGTAGGATTGTAAGATTTGTGAGTAGGATAGCGTAATTCATCCACTAGGAACTTGAAGCGAAATTTATGCTTTTTCATTTGTAAGATGGATGTTGAAGTAACCAAGCCATTACCAACTTTGTTCTTAGCTCTAGGAATGGGTTGAAGTGTAACAGATATGAGATCATGCTTGAAGTAGTGCATCATTTTTTTGTAGAGAATCAACTTGTCATCTTTTATTTGATAATCAATATTTTTGAGCAGATTTTTATTTTTACTTTTCTTAGGTTCGGATACCGCCACAATGTGGTTTTCGCCATTCGACCATTGCTCTGTTCTTTTGACTTGATGACTGTGATGTTTGATTGCTGATTCAATCTTTTTTGTGGCTAGTTCGCTGGTGGAAGAAGTAACAGGTGTTGATGCAAGATGAAATGAAGTGACTGGTTCAATAGCATTTATGCGAGGGGTGTCATCTCTGGTAACAAGAGAGGTTGAGCCTATAGGGTAAGCTCCAAAAGTAGCTAGATCTAGACTTGTTATAGAAGAACCAGTGTGGTCCACTAAGGCAATACGAGGAACAAACTCATCAGACCCCACACAAGACCCATCAACCACATTGGGATGGTTACTACAAGAATGAACCATATCAACATCCATATCATCAGTAGATATACATTTTTCTCCCCAAAGAAGTGAAGTAGAGGGAAGATCATCTCCCATGTGAGCCATAGTGTGTATTGGTGACTCATCTGTATCTGTGTCTGAATTACTGAGCATGGGAGTATTTCGGGCATCTTCTCTATAGATCCACTCGTGAACAGCTTGTTCTTCTCTTTCGGCTTCAAGGATCACCATAGCAGAAGTGGAAGGTTTCCCATATGACCTAGGAGAAATAGGTATAGAAGCAAAGGAATCCAGTTTATATTCACCCATACCAAGGCTCATCATCTTAAATGATTTCTCAGCAGCAACTAGAGATGTACTAGGATCATCAGTGGGTTCATTGTGAGGAACAAATTTTTCAGTAGCAGCAAGAGCATTAATAGCAATAGTATGGTCTCCAGGAATCACAATTTCAGTGCCATTGTATGGAATTTGACACACTGATGATAAGTGGAAGGAACAGCCTGCATGTCATGGATCCAAGGATGACCCAAAAGAATGTTATATGCGAGTGGAACGTCCAATACTTGGAAGTTAATATCTTTTGTGATAGGGCCCACTCGGACAGGCAACGTGACAAGACCTTTGGAAGATCTTTCCACTTCATCATAAGCTTTTATAGTAATCTTCTTCTTAGAATCCACAGCAAATTCTGACAAACCCAACTGTTGTATGACATTGAAAGAAACAATATTTAACCCTGCACCATTGTCTATCAGGACTCGGCGGACTCGGGTATTGTAGACTAGAACGTCAATGTGTAAAGCTAGATTATGCGGGTGAGCAATAGATATGTCATCTTGTGCAGAAAAGGAGAGAGATAGTGGAGATGAAATGTGGTTGACCATAGCCTGAAATTGATCTGGATCAATGTCATTAGGAACACATGTTGTACGTAGAGCCTTATCAAGAATCTCTCTATGCAAAGGGGATAATCGAAGCAACTCAAGGATTGATATCTGAGCCGGTGTCTTGTGCAAATGTTGGACAAGATCATAGCTAGGGGTGGCTGAAGGAGCTGCTTGTTTGGAAGGCAAAGCTTGCTTGGGATTTTGCGCAGTTTTAAGGACAATCTTGGCTTGCCCCCTAGTAACAGCATTCAGTGTCTCACTTCGGGAAGATGAACTACCACGTGTTTGCAAGACCAACTTTGGCTTACCATGATTGGCTTTATTATCATCTTGAGATCTCATCATAAGAATACTCTCAACGGGCTCTACCATGTTAATCACAGGTGCATTAGAAGGATATGTGTAATTGATCTTAGCATCATGATTCTTCTTATGTGCTTGAGAGGTTTCCCCCTTATCATGCTTAGGTAGAGGATCTTTGAAAGCTGTGTGATCAGAATTTTTAGTTAAGCCATCAGTGGAGATTGTGCCGCTCTCAATAAGATCCTGAATATCATCCTTAAGCCTAAAACAATTATCTGTCGGATGTCCCTTGTTTCTATGATAATGGCAGTAATGATCCTCTCTCCACCAATCAGGCTTATTTATTGGATCCCAGTTACTAGGTTTATCAAGAAGCGTAAGATATCCATTGTCAACCAAAGTCTTGAGGATTACATCGTAAGGTTCTGCCAACTTGGTATAGACTCGCTTTCGAAATGACTTCTTAGGCTTATCTGCATATTGAGGTTTAGGAGCACTGTGAGCGTTGGCAGCTTCTTGTTGTTTTGCTGCATAGATAGCATTGGAAAGATTGAAAGCAGACTCTTTAACTTTAGGAGCGTCAACAACCCCATCATTAACAACATACTTGTTCTTATTCCAAGGTTTGTTCTTGTCTTTACCATTGCCTTTAGCATCTTTATTAATAACAATATCCCCTTTTCTTATAGCTATATCCTCAATCCGATATGCACTTTCAACCATGTCATGGAAGGAGGAGAACAGTTGCTTCCTTAGATCATAAAATAGCTCAGGCACAAGTGTGTTGACGAAAATGTCAATCTTTTCTCTTTCGGGTAGCTGACGAGGATATCGAGAATACAATGACCTCCAATGTTGTAAGTTGCAAATGGCTCACCTTGATGTTGTCTTAGATTACTGAGATCTATCACAGTGATAGGTTGTTGGATGTTGTAAGAGTACTGCTGGGTAAATCGCTGAGCCAACTCATCAAAAGTCTTAAGAGGTGGTGTCAATTTCGCAAACCATTCTAAAGCTTGGCCTCTTAAGCTTCGAGGGAATAAGCGTAGAAGATATGTGTCATAAAAATGACGCACATGGTCATGAGGGTCACCATTTCCATCATACTTGTCATATTTAGGAACCTCAATATCCTTAGGAAACGGGACCATGTATAGATCTTTATCAAAAGGAAGAGCACAAATTGATTCTACAAAAGAGACCTTTGGAGGCTCTCTTTCTAATGCCATTTGGGTAAGGCGTTGATTTGTCTGACGTAATTCTTCTTGAAGGACTTCCAATTCAGTTGATACTCTTTGTTGGACAATTTGTCTGACATCATAGCCGGGAGGAAGCTTGTATCCTCTAGAAGTCATATATTGAAAGTACTGATCGCTGTTACGCTCTAAAAGCTTATGCATCATTCGTTGAGAGACCACATCTTGTTCAAATCTCATAAGATCCTCACTAGAAATCTCATCATTAGCCTCTGCCTTATGTTGAGAGGGAGGAGGTCTAGGAGGTGAAGAAGGCATACCAAAAGTGGGTCTTGGAGGAGATCTTGGTGGCGTGTTGTTGCCATTGTTGCCATTGAAAAGAGATCTATGCTCATGATTACTAGTCTCAGGTTGCTCATGAAATGTCCCTCTATAAGCCATGCGCCTAGCAACGTCCATCCTTTGTTGATTGTGTTCTTTTTCTAAGCGTGCTTGGTTATCCTTACGCTCAAAGTGTTCTTGCAAGAGTTGAAATTTTTCTTGTTCCGTCAAAGTGAGTGAGACACTATCTGTGTTTTTGGGGGTCTTGAATGCGGAAAAGAGGAAACCTCCTTTTTACCACGGGGTAGCCTTAGAATCCTCAGATTGGTCAGAACTAGAATTGTTGTTACTAATGGGCGCTCATGAGCGTCTAGTTGGAGAAGGTAACTGTGTATAATTGAACGGAGGATGACTCTCCTGCTCAAATTGAGACCGAGTTGTAACCGGCATGAAAAGAGATTTTGGTTGACTAATAGAATGAGACAAAGTTTCTTTGATTTGAGATAAGCAAAGCTAATAAAGATCACTTGTCAAAGTAGAACAATAGAGAGATGGCTCGTCAAAAGTGCTCAAGCACTTACAGTAATCAATTGACTAAAGCCGAGCAGCGAGCAAGAAGCTCAATAAGCAAGTAGCTAGAGAGGTAACCGTGATGTGACAAGTGATCAAGAGTAGCATTCGTTAAGCTCAAATCCAATAGTTTTAGCTCATTTGTTTCAGTCTAGAACAAGTCTAAGCATGTAGATAACAGACCAGCTTCAGGTAAGAACAGAAAAAGACACTCTACGACCGGTTAAAATGCAAGTTTAGCAGCTCCAGATTGCAACAACAACTAGACAGCAAAAAGGTTTTGGGTGACACTGTTGCAGAGTCATACGACTCTATGACCAATGAACATAAAATTTTTAGTTTTGAAGCGTTTTAAAAGATCAAGTAAGTATATCAATAGATTTTTATCATGGATCAAGCACATAAGACAACAATCAAGGAGTTCAAGCAAGCAGTTGTCTTCAAACAATGAGCAAGGGGCAAAGCAACCTTGCACATGAACAAGAATAGTGACTTAGTATATCTACTCCTTAAAGATTCTACTTGTGTATATTCTTGAAAATGTTTTAGTAGGCACTTAGAACACAACAACACCTTATCAAACTGTCTACAAGAATATACATGGCTTTCTAAAAGGAGTCTTCGATATACGCAAGGTACGTGAGGCCCAAATCCGTAGATGAGAAGAATCCAAAATCACACAGCCGGGGGGAGACGGTAACCCAAATCTCTTCCTTCACTTCTCAAAGGTATAAAGTTTTTTGAGGCTTAGCCAAGAGTGATATCAAACTCAATTCCCAAGAGGTGTTTTTCGATTCACCACTCGCTATTTATACTCCGCCGGAACACAGGAGTTAAGGTTGTCCCTTGAGGTGGTGTGTCCCCAAGCAGGCCTTCTAAAATAAAAGCTAAGTAATTCACTATCAAAAGTATTTAGAGCACTAAAGGTGGAACACTTAACTCCTCAAGTAAATGCAAAGTGAGTCCAAAAGTGGGACACTTAACCCTTCAAGAGAATGTGAAGCGAGTCCAAAAGTGGAACATTTAACTCTTCACACCAACTCAAAGTGAGTCCAAAAGTGGAACATTTAACTCCTCACATCAACTCAAAGTGAGCTTAAAAGTGGAACATTTAACTCTTCACATCAACTCAAAGTGAGTCCACACCTTAGAAAACAAGTGAGTTCCAAAAAACACAAAAGGGTTGCCTAGTGGAGCAATTAACGCTTCTTTCCTGTAGACCCCTCCCCTTTAATGTAGCGCTGATCTTGCAACTACGGGGCGGAAATGAGGGGCCGACGGATTAGCGAGTCCAATAACCCAAGATAGCAATCTAGATCAATCACAAGTAATCTAAAGTTGCTTATCAATACTACTCACAAATGACAAAGGGTTGAATCAATGAAATATTTAACTTTCCAAGCAAACATAGAGTGAGTCCACAAAGTGGTGCATTTAACTCCCTATGTAAACAAAGAATGAAACCATGCCTTCAATCACTCAATGAGATATTTGATATTGAAACCAAGAATTACTTAAGGTTTAAACACAAACTTGTATGAAAGCAAATCTATGTTCATTCATTTCCCATTAAAAGCATCAATTGAAATGTGTTCTATGAAAGCATGTAAACACTCAAGCCAAACATATGAGAGATTCAATTTTAATCCCAAGATCCAAATGTTGTAGAGTTGTAACAAAATACCTCAAGTCCAACGCAACGCGCTTAGTAGATTTGTTTTAAGCATTTTTCATGAAAACAAGTCATGCACCTTCAAATGAACAAGACAAGAAAACAAGCAAACAAGATATGCAATGTATATCCAACTTATGCAAACCCTAGGGTTAGATCTGAAAATCAATTGTTAGGAGCAATGATAACCAGCAAATAATCCAAATGATAACTCATATCATGCATTGAACAATGAAAAATAAGTGCATACCCATCACAAAATTTTATTTTTTTTGCATTTGACCTAGTCAACAAGATCTATTTTTACCACATGAATTCGGACCCTAAACCCAAAATGCAGAAAAGAGACCTCTGTTAAAAAACAGAGAGCTTTCCAAAAATGTAAAAATTTCAGAAAAATCTCTTCATTTGTGCCCTAGAGACCCATTTTACCAAAATAGACCAATTTTAATAAATTGACCAAATGAGCTATGATATGATTTCTAAATTAAAAACACAGTGAATGGACCCTCTGTAGAATTCCAAGACCTTTCCAGAAATATAAATTTTTCGAAAAATATGCTGATTTGCTCCAAAAATCGATTTTTTATGAAAAATCAAGAAAAAATCATAAAAAATACAAATCACCTCCGAAAATTCTGAAATTTTTTTTGAAGCTTCTCTAATATGTCGCCAACCTGCAAAAAAATTTTCAGACCAAAATACCAAGCCGTTTGGGAGATATGATCAAATATTTCAAATCTAGGGTTTTTCCATCTCTAAACAAATCTGCACAAGGGTTAGCTTCAAAAATAATAAAAAACCAGCATGTAAAAGTGGGTTGCCCCAGGGTGGGCGCCAAAAAATGTGTGCAATAAATGTTGTCACACTTTTATGAATCCTTACATGCAAGAAAACTCAAGAATGAGCCCTCACAAATCGATCCATAGCTCCCTAGGCATGGAGTGCAAGGGTTTTTAAGAATGCTCTCAACTAGAGGTATTAAGCTAATAACCTTGCTAGTAAACCATGCAATGAGAGATTCAATGAAAACAAGGGCAAAAATGCCAATATCTCCAATGAAGCCAAATGTATGCAATGCAAAGCAAATCTATATGACAATGCAAGTTAATCTATTGCATAAAAAGAAATTTAAGCTAAGAATGAAGCTATGAAAATGCAAATATTATGCATGAAAATGAAATCTAACTATGAAGCAAGAAAGCCATGATGATGCAAGAATGAAGACAAGAAGATAGAGTGTTGATGAAGATCCAAGATGAATGCCAACAATGCTCCAAATCTTCAAACCCTAGATGCAAGAATATCTCCAAAAGCTCTAAGATGACCTAGGAAACTTGTAGCATAACAATAGCATAAAAATTTGTGTGTGCAAATGAGGAAAAGAGCTCTTCTTTTATAGGAGGTGAAAAATCAATGGACTCTGGAGATTAAGAGGCAAAAGATTTAATCAACGGTGGAGGAAAAAAGAAGCTTGATCCTTGTGCACAAATATCTTCTAATAGAAAAATTAGAAGCATTTATTTTATGTTGAGCATTTACTTTATGTTCATGTGAGACAAAAAGTGCTTTTCTTTTATTTTTTATTTTATTTTTCTTTATAAATAAGAATTAAATGCTTTATTTGTGCAACTTAAGATAAGAAGAAAAGTGGGGCTTTTTATTTAATAAAAGGGGAGGAAATATTCCTTTTAATAAATAAAGACTTAGGATAAGATGGTTAGCCCATAGAAAATAATCAAATAAATGATAGGACTAGGATTTGATCAAGAACAAGCAATTGATGATTTAGCAAAAGGGACTAATAGTCTAGATGACCATTTTCAGGTGTATACAACTGTCTTGTTCAGAGATGATACTCCTCGGTAATCCATGCAATCTGACAATTTCTTTAAAGAAAAGATCTGCTATATGCACTGCATTTGATGTCTTTCTATAGGATATAAAATGTGCCATCTTAGAAAATCTATCCACAACAACAAATATAGAATCATTCTCTTACTGTTTTGGGTAAGCCAAGAACAAAATCCATACTGATATCAATCCAAGGTTTCTCAGGAACAGAAATCGGTATATACAATTCAGTATTCTGACTTACTCCCTTTGCTACTTGACAAATTCCACAACTTCTCACAAATTTATGAACATCCTTATACAACTGTGGCCAAAAGTATTTCTCCTTAAGCAAATTCAATGTTTTATCAACACCAAAATGTTCAGCCAAACCACTACTATGTTTCTCCTTTATCAAATTAGTTCTCATTGATCTTCTCGATATACACAACTGAATACCTTTAAACAACATACCTTCTTGAATGAAATATTCTTCCCATTTAGTACTCGGTTGATCTTGAATAGGTGCTCTGCACTTTCTCCATGGCTCAGAAAAATCAGGATCAAATTCATAAGAATCTCTCATGTCATCAAAACCAAGAACTTCAATTCTCATCTCGGTCATCAAAGATCTTCTACTCAATGCATCAGCGACTCGGTTAGTGACTCCACTCTTATGTTTTATCACAAATGTATAACTCTGCAAATATTCAACCCATTCCATATGTCTCTGATTCAACTTATTCTGAATACCCAAATACTGTAAAGCCTTATGATCAGTATACAACACAAATTCACTTGGTATCAAATAATGCCTCCATTTCTTCAGGGCTTGAACAATAACATAGAATTCTTGATCATACATAGATATTTCCTTTTTGCATCATTCAACTTTTCACTAAAGAAAGCAACAGGTTTACCTTCTTGACTCAACACAGCTCCTATTGCACTACCACTTGCATCACATTCAACTTGAAATACCTTATTGAAAATAGACAATGCTAACACAGGTAATTCAACAATCTTTTGCTTCAAAGTCTCAAAACTTTTATCAGCTCGATGTGTCCACTTAAATTCTCTTTTATCTCCTCTCATAGTCTCAGTCATAGCATTACAAATTGAACTGAAATTCTTAATGAACTTTTGGTAAAAACTTGCCAAACCATGAAATGATCTTACCTCACTAGCATTCTCAAGTGTAGGCCAATTCAAAATAGCTCCAACCTTTTCAGGGTCCATTTTCAAACCATCAGCTGAAATCACAAATCCCAAATATACAATCTCCTGCATGAAAGAACACGTTTTCAGGTTAATCAATAATTTTTCTTCTTTCAATCTTTGCAATACTTGTTTAACATGCAACAAATGCTCTTCTCTAGTTTTACTGAATATCAGAATATCATCTAGGTATACAATCACAAATTTACCTAAGAATTTCTTCAAAACTTCATTCGTCAATCTCATAAAAGTACTCGGTGCATTAGTTAAGCCAAAAGACATAACCAACCACTCATACAAACCTTCTCTTGTCTTAAAAATAGTTTTCCACTCATCACCTTCTCTGATTTTGATATGATGATATCCACTTTTCAAATCAATTTTGGTAAAATACTTTGCTCCAGTCAAACTATCCATTATGTCATCCATTCTCGGTATAGGAAACCTATATTTCACTGTTATCTTGTTGATTTCTCTGGAATTTGTACACATTCACCATTCTCCATTCTTCTTAGGTGCCAATACAGCTGGTACTGCACAAGGACTCAAACTTTCTCGGATCAAACCTTTCTGCAACAATTCTTGAATCTGTCTATTCAATTCCTGATTCTCGGTAGGTGTCAACCGATGTGGTGCTTTATTCGGTAAACTAGCTCTAGAGATTAAATCCATGCAATGATCAATGCTTCTCTTCGGTGGCAAACCATCAGGTACATTATTAGAAATGATCTCTTTATTCTCGGTCAGTATCTTATCAATCTCTTCAGGGATGCTATCCTTTGTTTTCTTACTCAGTTTGTTAGGAATCACAACAAACCATACATCATTCTTCTTCAAATCCTTAACAAACTTTCTTCCTTCCATTAAGCAAACTTTCACAGATGTACAAAGACTACTAACAGGTTCTTCAATCAAAGGTAACAAGATTTGTCTTCTCCCATCAGCCCAAGTAGTATATTTATGCAATCTCCAATCATATATAGCATGTCTATCATATTGCCAAGGTCTACCCAACTAAATATGACAACAATCCATAGGCATGATATCACATAACACCTTATCATAGTACTTTCCAATTTTCAAATTCACATAACATTGTTCACTTACCAAGAGTGTATGCTCATCCTTGATCCATAAAATCTGATAGGGCTTCGGGTGTTTCAACCTTTCCAACTGTAACTTTGTAACCATTTCCTCAGATGCCAAGTTCTCCGAGCTTCCACTATCAATGATTACCTTCCACACTTCATCAGAAACTCTACATTTGGTCTTGAACAAACTTTTCCTTACTAGATCTTTCTTGTTACTTTCACTCCAAAGTACTCTCCTTACCATCAAGTTCTTTTCCTTCTCAGGCTCATTCGGTGAATCTTCTTGCACCAAAGCATTTCTACTGCTACCGACCTTTTTACTTGCATGTGTACACTCAAATGACCTATGTCCTTCTCCACAATTGTAACAAGTTCCTCAGAATCCACCTCTGTAGTTATTGCCTCTTCCTCTAGATGAACTTTCGCCTTTCCACTCGGTCTTGCCTTTATCCAGATTTGTCTTTTCCGGATCAGATCTATTGTTTTCACCATAAGATCTACCTCTTCCTTTAGGGAATCTATGACCTCTACCTCTTTGTCTTTGCTCATGTCTTTTGTTCAATTTCTCCTCAGCTTTCAAGGCAAACTGATAAACATCCTCAATGTTTTCCAACTTGACCAAACTGATTTCTTCTTGGATGGAAACTCTCAATCCATTCAGGTACTTAGCAATTCTTTCCACTTCATCTTCATCATGTCCAGATCTGATATCTAATCTATAGAATTCCCCAGTATAATCTTTCACCGAGCTATCTTTCTGCCTCAAACTTTGCATTCGCCTAACTAGGTTAATCTGATAATCACAAGGTAAAAACTTTCCTTTCAAGTTATTTACCATCTTATTCCATACCTTAATTTTGTCTTTGCCTTTCCTTTTTCTATCCAATTGCAGATGCTCCCACCACAAGGATGCATAACTCTTCAACTTTGTGCTTGCAATTTTCACCTTCTTTTCCTCAGGGACATTTTCATATTCAAAGTACTTTTCCATCTCGGTGATCCAATCCACCAATTCATCCCAATCCAGCTTTCCACCGTACTCAAGAGGATTGAAATGTGGTGTAGACTTCAGATTTGTCAAAGCCTTCAACAATCTTTCCTCACCTTGATCCATCACAGGTGCAGGTTCTACATCACCTTGTTCTTCCTCAATTTCATCATCACTAACATCTTCAAGATGTCTTCCTCTACGCTGGGTTGTCTCAACAACTTCTAACCTAGCAACAAGTTGTCTCAACATGTTTGCCAATCCTGGATCCGCATCTCACCTCCCACGAACTATCTTGAAACCCTTTGCAATTGTAGGCCAGATCGCAATTTGCTACCCCACAACAAATCAATTAGGGTTTGACAAGAAGGAATCCTCAAACTTAGATTCGCAAATTTAGATCCAGATCTCACCTTGCTCTGATACCACCTGACGCAGGGCAGGAGTGGATGAGGGGCCAAAGGCACACCCTAATCCAAATCTACCTTGTAGAGATCACACATGGAAGCAACAACACACAAAGTGAGAGAGAGAATGTGTTGGTTCCTCAAACTGGACTTTATGCTTTTAAAAGCAACCAATACATCTATAGTTTTTAAGGATGGGTTAGATCCAAATATTGAGTTCTATGATGATTGGATCAACTATAGGGACAAGACTGCCCTCTGCACTTCTGGCTCTGCAAAACTAAGGAGGGTACTCCTAATCCAGTAAAAAACAAGCTTTACTTCAACAATAACAATTTGGATTTAAAGAACAACAGATAAATGATAAGAAAATACTAAATGATAACCATTCATTTATTGATTCTCCATTATCATTATGTAGGATAACTTGTAAGTCACAATACTTTAAATACTTCGACATATTTATATCAATTTTTAGGAGTATAGTAAAACCTTATCAAGCATTGACTTTTATAAATTAGCTCCACTGCTGGCCAATGCCTTATCCATTGGGTGACATCTTTACTGCAAAATGAGACACATAGACAGATATATTGAACTTTGATAATCTTTATCTTTAAGAAAATACTATCACCCTATGGTGATTCTGATCAAAGGACTCCTGAATTCACACTACTTACTTATATCCTTATGCAAACTTCAAGGAATTAGTGCTATATCTAAAGCTTATTTAATTTGATCTTAGATCAAAGCTTGAAGAATATCAACACATACACAGAAATAATCCATGCAATGAATCTGACAACTCATAGCTCAAAGAAAAGTAAACAAAGGAGAGGTATAAACTTTGGATTTTTTTTCAAATTTCTATATCATTTGTATGTATACATAATGCTTCAAAATGCAAAACCATCTAAAAATCAGCTAAACTAATAATAGTCGCTATTTTATAAAAAATGGCCTAATACAGTCCATTGTATCCTAGACTCAGAAACTTTTCAGTAAGAATGTTCAAGTTCCGGTCCCTACAAAATGATCCTGGTAATCCTTTTATAGAATTTAAGAATTGCATGCAAGCTTCAGATCTTTTTTGAGAAGACAAACATATGTCAACCATATAAGACAAAGAAGACAAATATAACACATTCTTGTTATTTTTTACAAAGTTGCTCTTTGACATGAGCGCCAAAATTTGCAACAACTTTCAAGATTAGTTCAAATTCTGCCAGGTGTATTCTTTGTGCTTGCTTCAACTGCTTGAGATCCCTTGCACTGTTTGCTTTGCTTCAAGTGGTTGAAATAGTGTCAGTTGTTGCAGTTTCAGTGGATACTTTTGGATTCTTTATTTTCTCCGAGGATTATGAAGCTTCCCAAGAAGTATAAATATCCTCACCGGGCCAATGGAAAGCCATCACTTCATCCCTTTTAGGCATCAAAGTATCCCATTCAAATTTAACTTGATGTACATCTTTCCTTAGGGTTCTGAAATGTACCCTGGCATCTTGTAACAATTCAATTGTTTGAACAAAGGGAATATTGCTGTCTGCATTCAAAATTGTACTTATTCTGGTTGACAGTTCATCATCAATTTGTCCCAACCATCCTTCTTTGTCCTTTATGGCTCCATCGGTTGTGAAAAGATTGGGAAATATTTGGAAACTGTTCTGGAAATATTTTGCCTTCAAAACTGATGCCTTTCTCTCTAAATTCTCCCTCTTTATTTCAAACTCAAGTAAGCCCTTAACAAACTTATGAGTATCCTTTAGAATCTTATTTTCAATTTTCTGATTCTTAATAAAAGAATAAAAAGACTTTAATTTACCCTTTCTTGCAACCCACTTATTCAAAATTGGGCCTACAGTGGTCATGTCTTCCTTAAAAGTTATCAAAATTTTGGATAACTGCTCACCAATTTTATATATGTCCTTTGGTCCTACACTAGTAGCAAAATGCAAAATTGCATCCCTTACTTTCTCTTCATATTTCAAAGGAGGAGGTAAAGGGGAAGGGGGGTATTCAATTATTGGGCTAGATGAAGGAGGCATAGCAGGGGAGGAAGAAAGTTGTAATTGTCTTGACACCAGGGTTGGGCCTTGTTCCCCTAACCTTTTGTTTAGGTCTGCTATTGTCTTATCCTTCTCATTTATCTCCTGTTTCATTTCTCCATAGGCTTTCAACATTGTTTCAAGCCTTAATGTGAGCTCTTCTTTCTCCTTGGCTTTCTTCTTTGCCACCTTTGCTGTAAGCTGGGCTGTTGCCATTACCATGCTTGTTGCTTCAATTAATGAGGTCTCACTGACCCTTTTTACCAGAAGGCTACCTGTAAGGTCACCCTTAGTAATTTGTTTTCCTTTGTTACTTTCATTTTTTCTCAGGGACCACATAACCAAGGCCTGATGATCATCACTGAAAGTGACTCCCTTGATGGCTTGCTCTGCCTCTTCTTTGGTCTTATGGAGTGGTGTTGTCTGCTTTCTAACAGCATTTAGGACTACTGCATCAGCAATGTCCCATTCTGGCAGAATAAGTACTTCTGAATTTCTTACCAATTCTCTCCCTGTTCTAGAGTGATCCTTTCAAATCTTTCAGTCATTTCCTTTCTGACTTCACTCTCTATGACCTTGATGTCCTTTTGGGGGTTCTCCTGCCTTTTTTCACATGTTTCCTGTAATTGGTTTATGTGCAATTTCCACAAAAATTGCATGAAAGCCCTAGCCTTTACAAAAGCATCATCTGCTAAGAATTCATTACATGCCTGCTTAATTATGGGGTCCAGCTCTTTACCAACCATTTCTCCCACTGTCAAGTTTGATTCAGGCTCCTGTGGTGGCTTTGGTACTCCATTTATTTCCTCATAGGTCATAAAGATTTGACTTAGACTACCCAATTGCTGTACTTGCTTTGCAACCTCTTGACGATCCATAAGGTTTAGTGGTGATTGGGAGGGAGAGTATTCCTCCTCAACCTGTACAAGCCTTTCTTCTAGTTTTTGCTTCTTTGATGGAGGTGGGGAATCGAGAACAACCTCAATTGGTTGACCCTGTATTGAATCTGGTATCTCCACAGTCTTTTCATGCGCTTCTACTTCCTTTGAGGTGGAAGGGATGTCCTTTGTTCTTTTTGTTTTTTCCTGCCTGTTTGGTCCTGGTACAACCACATTATATCCAGTCTTTTTCTGTACCATGTATCTACCCAAGGGTAACACCTTTGCAAATGCAGGCTTGCTTAACACCAATCGAGCCTTCTCTGGCTCAACTTGCATGACCTTCTCCTTCTTCTCATTCAGGGTCTGGATGATACCCTCAAAGTGACTCATAAGAGTTTCTATTTTCTTTCCAAAAGGGGTGCCATCTTTTAGAGGATCATAACCCTTGTCAAAATGTTGCACAAAGTCTAGTGTCTTTTTGTACACTAGCCACTTCTCCTTCCTGATCCCTTGTTCCTGTATGTTTGGAATGTTTTTAATGATATCTTCAAGAAAATTAAAGATATGATCTATTAAGGGGCATTTAACCCTCTTCTTGAACATCTCATTATAGAAACCCTCAGGATTTGCTGTCCTAGCAATTGAAGTAGCCATATGATATGGTTGTAATATTTTATCCATATGAACCCATCCACCTTTAGTGATTACAAACTGGTGGGCTACTGTGATAGTGGGGAAAAGAGTTCCTCTGGCTTTCCCTGTGAGAGTATTTTCTTGTATTTCCCCCAATTGCCTTAGAAATTCTGCAACACCAATCTTGAGGGGAACTTGATATGGTAATATGAAAGGGGTCCCTCTAAAACCATATAATCTGATTACAGTAGACACTGGGTAGAAGATGAAATCACCCCAATTGTGCACAATCTTGATGTCCTTAGCAAATTGCTTTGGCCTAATGAGTTCAGATAAGGCCTTTGGGATTCTTGGATTTTCCTGAGAAAACAAAGCCCCGAGCCTTGATGCAAAACATCTGTCAAAATTCACAAAACTATTCTCACTCCTATCCCAGGTTATGTTGAGGTTCCATAATTGCACTGGCATATCCTCACCATCCTTCTACTTCATTAGGTCCATTTCTTTCTCAAAATAGCTTGCACCCTTGTATAGAAACATGTACATTATCAGGGAATACCAGCAAAAAGGTTTATCCACTTTGTTCTTTTGGATTCCTACTAATCCCTCATGAATTAATTCAGCTAGGAAAGGGGCAAAGTCAAATGTAACTGCCAGGAAGGGGTGCAAGATTTGAATTATCATATACATCAGATGCACTGGCATTCTTTCCTGAACATCTTCTCCAAAAATTTGGCATAGTGACCAATATACACCTTTTGCCCTTAGGTTAAAATAGTCCGCTTTGAAGGGTTCTTGTGTACTTGGTCCCATTGTGACCATACCCCCAATTTTATTGCAGAATTCCTTCAGAGGACCACTCTTAAGATAATCTCTCTGAGCATTATAGACTTGTTTTAATTCCTCAAAGTCTGTTCTTTCCAGTCACCAGATGGTTCACTTAATCTAAAAACCCTCCTAATTTCTTCAGCTGAAATACTAATCAAAAGGTTTCCCTTTGCATCCCTAACAACCCTAGTAATTGGATCATATTGTCGTGCTATTTGAATCATGATGTTTGCATCCATGAATACACTTGGTACAACGAGTTTTCCTAAATCAAATTGTCACACATCACTAGTGGGAGGGAGGGCATTTCTTTGACTGAACCCTACTCTTAACAACCCTAAACCAGTGATGCCAGTGGTGCCATTTGTGCCAATTTTAGCGTCGCTCATATAATTTCCCTTGTCATACAGGCCGTTTGCTATTTTAACCCTAGGGTCCTTTGGTATTAAACCTTTAGCCTTAACTATATCAGTCGTTGAGTGATCAAGCTGCTCTAAGAGGTCTTCATGCACACCCCTCTCACTATATTCAACTTTATCAATCAATTCTCTTCTTGGTGCTATTTTAGGGTTTATAATTCTTTATGATTATGCAAGGAATTAAGAGTAGAACTAGAAAGATACTAGCAAGGGCAAAAATTCACAAGATACTAACCAATCCCAGAAAAATTCCTCAGGAGATAGCAACCAGCTCTGCAATTTTCTTCGCCCAGGCCTCTGCAAATTCTATGACTTTGTGTTTCCGGAAATGAGTAAATCAATGATATATTAGCAATCAGAAACAAAATCTTTTGGCAATTTACTTCACATGATCTGACCATAACTTCTCTGCAAATTCAAACTGTCTTCATTCAATGGGCAAATACATTTTCGCACCAGTTTTGATTCAACTTTAAATTTGGACCGTCGATCTTCACTTAAGAAAGATCTAACGGTTGTCGCAGCATCGCGATGAATAAAACTTCGTTCATCTTAGCTTTGCGATCATACGACTACTGTTCGATTTAAAACAGATAAACGGTAAATCAAAAACTGCAGCATCCAGGCCCCACTTGACAACCTGGACATATCGCTACCGTTAGATCCTTCATCTAATGGTCAATGTTCCTCCTTTTTCTAATTGGACATATAGTAGTACATCGTGGCTTAAGATAAGATCAACGGTTGTCGCAAGATCGCAAAGGATGAATCTCAGTCTTGCGATCACACGACAACCGTCTGATCATCTAGAAGCTGTCAGTCCTTCAAAGCCCTTAATGATTGGGCCTCGTATGTATATGCCGTTAGATCCTCTGCATCGGATGGTTGTGACTTAATAAGAAGCAAAGGTCCCACCCTACAGCTGAGCTGACTTGTCAACAAGATCAACGATTGTTGCAAGATCGCAAAGGATGAATCCTCTTATTGCGGACATACGATAGCTGTCCGATCATCTACAAGCTGTCAGTCCTTAAAAGCAACCGGGCCCATCGGACAGGTGGCAGTTGGTCGCAAGATCGCAAAGGAAAGAAGCTGACATCATGAAGGCTTTGCGAAGAAGCGACAATCACAGGATCAAAATCTGATCAATGATAGAAAATAAAACCGGAAGAAAAGGCCCCACTTGACAGAATCGACAACACCATTTACGACAACCAATCAAAAACGAACATCTATGCACACCTGGCAGCGGACCCACTTGACAGAAGCGCTGCGTGGTAAGTAAGATCGACGGTTGTCGCAACATCGCAAAGAACAAGATTAAGCTTTGCGGATGTGCAACAACCGTTAGATTAAAAGGTGATTAAGCCTTTAATCTACGCCGAAAACTTTAGTGAAATATATCGCTTAGGACTTAGGGAAAATTAATAATGTCATCGGGACTTAGACTTAGGGAAATTAAAGCGTCGGCCTAGGTAAAAGAAAGCATTAGGAAAAAGGTCCCGCCCGATGACAAAATTAAACACATGCGTTATAAAAACATAAGTGGCTTGTAAAAAGTAACGCTCAATTAGAAACATAGAAAGCCAACCTAAGGTTGTTTCCTAAAATGAAAAGAATATTTAGGGTTTTTCAAACATGATTTTAAACTAGGGCTTTCTGGACTTTAAAATGGTTTTTGGCAATTTTGCAAATGAATTTGGAGTATTTTTCTGTAGCGATTCATTTCAAATAAAATTCTTCTGGTGAATACCTCAAATTTGTAAAAAGGTATGAAACCTATGCTTGGAAAATTGGAAGTGCCAACAGAATGTAGATCAGATCCTTAAATTTCATCAAATAGATTCATACATGTCGGGCTGTAAGGCCTTCCCGGTTAGGGCTAGATATTACAATTCAATTACAACAGTCCTCCAACATGCGAGGATTCATAAACTATCTTCAACTCTTAATCTGATACCATCTATCCTCTAGCTCTAAGCTTCCATCTCAAAACTACAACCAAAGACTACAATATATACAAGAGGCTACTGAACAAATCGGCCTTCAAATCCACCATTAACGGAAGGAACGACCAGATCTAGGTCCACACGCTTCCCAATGATAGATACCAACATTAAATCCGTGACCACAATTAAGTGCACAAGTCGGCCTCAACAGAAAACCAAAAGAAACAACTCGGTAAGCAAGGATAATCGAGTGCCAGGAAAGGATAACCGAGTGCCAGGGAATTAACCGACCAACTCGGTTAAAGAAGGAACCGAGCAACTACTGAGACAACTCGGTCGAAGAAGGAATCGAGCAACACAGAAAACTCAAACTCGTTTTTGGTGACACAGGATTGCCAAGGACCCGAGATGCTCCTGCATCACTAAATTAGTTTAAATAATTTTATAGTGTAACACTGGTGCTGGGTTACGTCGGGACGCCGAGACGAGTTTCTGGGATGGGGGGACAAAGGGCCTCAATTTCGCGATGGCAAGGAGACGGCGGAGGGACGACGGTGGGGGGGGGGGGGGGCGCGAGAGAGGAGGGGGGGTGCTGTATACTATACATATAGAACTTGAAATGCTAGTTATGAAATGATGTTTCAGTGTAACATACCAAATTGAAATGCTTGAACATAGCAAAACTTCAACACAAACTAGATCCATTGAACATTCAACATTAGTAACATAGTATATACCCAAAAGTAACATTCAAAAATCAAAATTCAAATAGAAATTCAAGTACCCGTCTCGGCAGCGGCATGGTTGTGGAATGGCGGAGGTGGGGGTACTTGGGTACTCCAAGTACCCGGTGCGGGGACGGGTACTTCGAGGTTTGGGGGGGGGTGTGAGTCCCCGGGTTTCACTGTAATTTTACATAGTTGAAATTTGAAAAAAAGCAAGAAAAAAGTGTTAGGGTTTGAAATTTTTAGGAAAAGTTGAGATTTTTGAGAAAATTGTGAAAAAATCAGTAAGAATTGTCAAAAAATGGTGTTAAATCTTGTTTATTACATTCTAACGCAATTTAGAGTATGTAGGAAATGCCATTATTGAGTTTCTATAAACCTAGATGCAACAAAAAAGAGATAATATAATTTAAAAAAAGGAAAAAAAAATCAGAAAACCTACCTGAGAATTCGATTTTGCCTCAAAATCCACTTCAAATCCACTCCAAATTGACTAAAATGCTTGCAAATGGTTTTGCAATAGCTTGGGAAGCTGTTTTGTCTCTTGAGCAGCAAAGAACTCAAAAAAATCAAGTGAAACTTTAATTTTGACATCAAACTCCTTTTATGGACCTGCGGCCAAATTTTTGTCTTGGACTCAGAGTTTTTCCAAAAACTCGGCAAGTTTTTCATAAAAAATCTGAGAGTTTTTTAGAACTTGCCAAGCAGAAAAACTCGAGAGTTTTTCTCCACTGGGCAAGTTTTCTGCGAGTATTGCAACTGTGTGCGCGTGTGTGTATAGCCGGAAACTGAATGTCTTTGGCAAACTTAAGGTTGAAGTCATGTATGTGTGTGTATAGCCAGAAATTGAATGAAAGGGCAAGCTGAAGGTTGAAGTCATGCATGTGTGTGTGTGTCTATATATATATATATATATGTTTACATCCTGAAACTAAATGTCTCTGGCAGGCGTAAGGTTGAAGTTATAAGTCCAGTTATATGTTGCCTTTATAGAATTTTGAATTTTCTTGGTAGGTAAAAAAGTGAGAAGTGACTCATTTCAACTGAGTTTGGTTCAATCTTGCCTTCATAAATTTTTCTAAATGGTAAAAAAAATGTGAAGAAGACTGCTTTTATTAATTTAAATGTCATCACCAAAAGCATTGACATTGAGATTCACTTTATCACTTTTGACCAAAGTCCGAGGACACCCTATATGATACCATTTAGGTAATTTTGATATCTATATGCCCAAAATTTGACTATATTTTAGGTTCTTCATAGGTGTCCCATTTGCCCATATTTACTGTGTTGTCCTTGGTCCCAACTCAAATTGCATTGGTTTTTTTAGTTACTTGGGATAGATGTGTAATATCATTGTTTATAAGAATTTGGGCCCTAATCACCCACAATTTCAAGGAATCTATTTTATTCATAAAAAAATCTTCTATACACTCGCCTCTATTTTAACATCCGTACAAGTCATGTATTGATGGGGGATCTAGTTCCTAAATCACCATACATTTATATGTTGATATAAAGTTTAGAACTATTCAAGTTATAGGTTGGTAAGAAAATTTAGCCTTTAAATAAAAGAAAATGTTCTTAGAAAAATATCACCATCCACCACTCTTCTCTATTTCTACTGTAAATCACAAAAGAATGGCTTCATAGAAAAGCGTTCTTAGAAAAATATCGCCATCCACCACTCTTTTTATTTCTACTGTAAATCGCAAAAGAATGGCTTCATAGAAAAGTAACACCTTCCAGAAGAGTAGATTCACTAGGATTGCAATAGAATTTTCAAGAGTGTATTTCAGTTTCTCAACGTATAACCTTGAGCACATAGAGCCAGCTGTAATTTTTGCAGCTGATAGTTAAAAACTTAAATGTCCCAATTTTTTACTTGAGATTTTGATTGTAATTCTTTAAAAGATGTGTTAGGCTAAAGTAATAACTGTTGATAGCTAAGGTATTCTCTATCGTGACCCTTAGAGTTAAGAAAGCAGACTTGGGAGTTTAAGAGCTGTTAAAAATTATAATGAATTAGAATTTGCTTGTATTATTCTTATTATGATCCAATTTAATCTGAGGTACATAAATTGCACTTTCTGATTGTTATTGCCTTTCTTTCATGTACAGTTCTGCTGAATAATCTATCAGCTAGTTCTCTCATATATATAATATATGTGATGGTCCAATGATATGATTCATTTGTTGAAAGTGCTTACAAAGTTGGAAACTTCGAAGAGATTATAAATTTCTATGTGATTCTCTCCATTTCTTGTGTGATGGTTCCATAAAATAACTTATCAAGAAGAACATTACTTCTGGTTTTTAGCCATTTATGTGTACTGGTATTGTGAAATGACTTATTTCTTGAAGGTTTCTTCAAAGTTACAATATTAATAATATTCTCAAAACTCTCTGGTTTTATAACTTGGTATACAGCGGTTGCATCAGAGAGTGATTCCCAGGGAGAAGTAGAAAACGGTTTTCACAACAATGCTTTATTTCCTGATGGATTTAAGGTCAGGAACAATTTTTCCTCTCCAGTTATTTTTCATTTTGGTACAAGATCATTTATTGTGTTTAAGTTTTAAATTGTTCAATTGTTCTTCTTTCTTTTGTGCATGTTCGGAATTATATTAAGGGTATCCATCTCTTCTAGATATCTTAGTTACTCTTAGATTGAACAAAACTGCTAGCTGATGAGGAAAAAGTGCTGGTAGAGATGCAGTCTAAATTTGAAACATCATTTAAAATTCTGTCCATATCAGAGTCTCTCTCTCTCTTCATTGCTTCCACTCTTACTGACTGTGTACCGGTCTTATTACTGATTAGTTTTGTTTACTTGAAGCTTATTCCATTACTACTGTGCATTAGAAATTGTTAGACAAACTAGGTGTACAAGACCTGACCCTGTTTGGTACTTTCCTTTTCTTAGTTTTGCAATGGCCAGACTTTGAGAGATTCATGTTATGGATGCCATTTTTCACATGTCAACAAACATTACTTAATAATTTTTTTTCATGGGGAGACATTGAAAGGATATTGTGATGGATGCCCTTTTTACACTAAATTGCATGATATTGAAACAAACATTTTAGGGGTAGCATGAAAAAATGCCTACTTAATTGAAATGAGATTAGGGGTAGTATGAAACAACAACTCAATGATTAGGGGTAATATAAAAAAAATCATCTCAATCAACTAAGTGCAAATTGTGCCAAGTAAATTTAGCATTACTTGGCTAGAGGACAGTCTAGGTCCCTGTAGGGATTGGCAGTATTGTTAAACTAACTTCCTTTGGAGACTTTCATTTGACGATGATCACCAAATGTTCTTTTCAGCAGACTGGCTTTTGCAGGTTTTTGAGTTGACTATGTTATCATATTGCTAGAAGCAGGGGCTGTAAAATCCTCAGTGCTCTGCTGTCTTTTCCCACATGAAATGTATTTAATGATCTGGGTACGACAGAACTTGATCATCTCTTAGGTAGATTTCTTTATTATCTAAATAGTAAATATACAACATATCTATGCGATGATTTACACTAGCTTCATTACATATTTAAAAAAACATCGAGGTTGAGATTTAACCAGTTGGATGGTAAAATTATTCATACACGTTTAATTACTACCTCTCCAAGCAAGGTATCTTTGTTACCATTATAAGCTACTGTTCACAATCACTTGCTCACATTGAAAGGATGATTAAATACATAAGCCTAGGACATTTTCTACCATGCTAATGATGAAAAAATCATGCATGCAATGTTCAAACGACCTTATTTTAATTATGGATTTAAATCCACAACCAACATGATCTAGCCAGAAATAATGACATAAGTTACAAACCAAAAAGGTAGAACACCAAATATGCAATGGTTCTTTGGGAAATATTTTTTTGTTGATTGGAGGTTAAAAATGATTAAATGCAAACAAGCCTCAGATACATGTTCTTTTTCTCAGTGGCTGCCTTATTCCAACTATGAGTTTCAACCAAAGAATGTAGTAATGTACATCCTGGTGATCTGTAATCAGCCTGAAATTCCAATACACAACTCTCCAATGCAATTTTTTTTTTCTCGTCTTTTTTGATCAGTAAAATTGATTATTTTATTAATAATTTAATAATTACATATGCGCCTTAGAGAGCATACTGCTCACATCCTTCTTCCAGGCCAAAAATTACGGTTATGCTAGGATAACACTTGACATTACAGTATGGTGGAAGCAAAAACAACAGATAACTCCCCTGTGCCTCTAAGCACTGATACATCATGACAATAATATGCAAAAAACCAAGTCTAACCCGAGACTCAAAACATGACTTAAAACATGGGAGCAACACAGAAACCAGAATACCATTTTCCTCCATGTATTCTAATTGGCTGTCCCAGTGGGTTTGACCATGGCCATCTGCTTTTTGGTGTTTCTGGAACCAGCAGGCTGCCCCTGCTTCCTTCTCGGTTCTTCTTGCCTCCCTTCATGACACTTTTTGACTGGAATCGCCGCTACTCTTCGAGCTTGAGTTTCCTGCACATGGAGGTAGTCTTTTGTGCCGCTTAGTCCAATCTGGGCAGAAGCTTGCCAAACCTGTTTATCTTCATTAGTGTTCCACAGAAATAAGGGCCTGAGAGGAAGAATGAATTCGCCTATATGCAGCCAAACCCCTCTCAGAACCACAAGTCCCTCCCTGGTCTTGCATTAGCCATGAGGGACTCCACCTCCCGCACCACTCATCTTGAACACATTGTTGCATTAACCAGAGAGCCTCTGCCTTGGCACCTAGTTCCAAGAACCACAAAAAGAATAGGGAGGCGATGTCTACGTTCATCCGGTACCTGTACTCTCCTTGCAAGAATTTTTCATCGAGGACAATTGACACCTTATGCAAGAATTCATCATCACCAATGTTGGAAACATTTTTCAACCCATCCTTCAATAGTCTCCCCCAAAACACTACCATCGGTTTCACTGAACAAAGGGAGACATTTGCTTGCATCGTCTCCTCTGCCAAAGAACATGCTACCTTCTGAATTCAGGACCTCCGAGATGAGGAATGTACCATAATTGCCTTTGAAAGGAAGCTAAAGATGGTATTAAATGGTGTCCTCTTGGTAGTGTTATCCGACTTGTCATACACGCACCACCTCACTGCCGGACCAGGGAATTAATGACCCGTCATTCAAATCTGCACGGCCTTGCCTCTGTACTTTCGTTGGAGATCTCCCCCCTCCACGCTGGCCATCACTGCCATTTGCGAATGCCACCTTCTCGTCCTCCCCCGATAAATCTACTGCCAACTTAGAATAATTATCCGCCTCCATATTTCCCACCCTTTTGACATGTGAGATTTTGGAATTTATGAACATTGCCAAAAGGTTTCTAATCGTGCTCATAATTTCGTCAAGTTTCCAAATCTCAGCTCCGCCTTTGATGATTGCATTCGTGATAATTTGTGAGTCTCCTTTGAGGTGCAACCGGGGGATCAACATTCTCTTTGCTAACTTCACGACAAGATGAGCCGCTTTAGCTTCTGCTTCATTGTTGGTGCTTGAGGCAAGTTTTTGCATACTTCATGCCAAGGTGTTCCCTCTCCAGTCTTTGGCCACACACCCAACTCCTGACGGGCCTGGATTCCCTTTAGAGGCTCCGTCAAAATTGACTTTGATCCACCCTTTGTCTGGTGGTATCCGTGTCTTCGAACTTTCCCTCACTATGGATGGATTAACCCATTTCGGCCCATTAACAGGCCTCAATTTTATGGGTGGCCTATTAATCTTATTTTTCTATTTGTTATTCTTGAGTTCTATGCTATTGAAGCAACAATCCAAGGCTGTAACTTGACATTCTTGACAGCTCCATGGCTGCTATTGACTTCATATATTTATAACTTTTAACATGTGACTCCTCTCTATTTTTTATGAACAATAGTGCAACTAAGGGTATGTCTGATCTCGACTTTCATTATATTTATAAGTTTTTATCATGGCCTCTTTGTCTGTTCTTGAAAGTGTCTTATTAAGCATGGAAGTTAGCATGAAAAAAGTTTTTCTTCCATGACTGATGTGGGTTTGGACAAATTTCAATTAATGAGGATTGAATTCTCTTCTCTATGAGACAGATAACTCACGTTTGGATAGCCATTGGATAGAGGGCTAAACTTCTCAAATTATGTTCAAAACTTTAAAGATTATCTTTTCTATGTGGCACCTGGACTTCATTATTGATGATGCTAATTGGTTTCTTTTAATGAGAATCGGGTGATAGGTCATTATTAACAAACCATTTGAGGACTGATTCAGCTTTCAATGACATTTGGTGGTTAGTCATCATTAATGAGCCATTTAATAATCACTTGTAAATTTTCATTCACATACAAGTGGCAGATACCAAGCATTAGGAAACCGAGTCCTCCATTTAGGTTTTAGATGCAGTGCCCAGCATAAGCTCTAAGTGCTTATCTTCAGAGGTTTTAATGACTCCATTTATTCACACGCACCTTGGATTTGATCTGCTAGAGCTATGAAAGCTAAGCCTGAATATGGTTCAATTGTTGGATAGCATGTGGCATATGTTGGTTTTCAAATGTGTGATTGAGTAATGCGCTAGAAGCCTAGAACATGTCATGAGATGAGCATTGTAAGCTCATCAAGATTTGAAAAATGACTGGGCTTACAATCATAGTAGATAGAGGCACCACACTATTGGAAAGTAGTCACAATTGTCCGAGGATGGCGTAGGCCTCGGATCTGAACACAAAAATATGTTCTTACTGAAGATAGCAACAAACAAAATAAACCACCAAATGAATTATACTGTCAAGCACTAAAGATGGGATGTTTCCTATTGGACATTTAAGAATAACATATTTGAGTGTTCATAAACTTGGGCTTGGATTTGAAACTGCTCAGTTACTTGAAACCTTCATTACAGAAAAGATTTTGCATTTTATACAAGTGCATTTTCTCTGTAAATTTTGTGCAACACTTACATTGTTTTTCTCTATGATATTTATTGGAATGGGACATATCTGTCCACAACAAGCTCAACTACAAAAGCAATATTCTTGTAAAGCCTAGAAATCTATTTGTAATTTGAAAGTCTAAGGGCGGCTTTGAGAGGAACATGTTATATTACATTGTTTTTTTTTCAAAGCTTTGTTACAGAAGCTCGGCACCTTGGAGTTTGGTTACTGGTTTCTGTGTCATTTGAGTGCTTTTTAATAAATGCATTGTCTTTTACCATCTTCCTTGGGATTTTCAACTTGATAAATTTTTTTGATCAAAGGAAATCCCTGCTGTTCTCTTCATGTCATATATTAGTCAGCCTTGACACTTTACAATGTTGCAATATATTTTTCTATTTTTTTAATGGTACGTTATTATCTAAATGTAAAGGGTTACCATTATTCTTGTCACAGTTTCTTTCATTTATTTATGTTTTAATAATTGGTTGCTTTTTGAAATCGCAGTCTTTGATTATGGAGGTCTGTGACGAGACAGATGTTGCTGAGATCAAGCTTAAGGTGAGACTCTGATGCAATAGAATTGCTTATTTTCTTACTCCAAATTTCTGTTAAGTAGCAAAACTGTTATTACATCAAATAAGAATTGATATGTGGTTGTGCCTGAGGATTGAGATCCCATTAATAATCAGAGACTTTGAGAGGAACCATGAGAGATAGATATACAAAGTGATGAAACAACATATCTGCCAGATAAGCCATGCGAGTGTGGAGTCCACAGGTTGCAAAATATGTCACTTGAAAATTGTTGAATACATGTGTAGCTTTGATCAGATAAATGACGGAGATATATCATTAAATGCTAAACTCTCTGTCTATCATCGTTCAAGCTATTTTGATCGAATGAATAAAGAGTATTACGATCTGTATGATCGTATTTAGAAATGCATTAGATTTCATATCGATCAATATATGATTGGTCGGGCATCGTATTTGATTCCCGATTACTCTTAGTATTATCGTATTTGTTAATAACCTTAACATTATTGTTAAGTGTTATCATTAGTCTATGCTATAACTGCCGATGATAATCGATATATCTTACTAATTAATTGGCATTGTTTAAGTGAAATGGCACGATCGGTTAAGTGAGAGGCCACGCCTTGAATGGAGATGCCTCCACTTTGTGGAATCATGTCTATTCAAGACGTGACCATTGCTCACATATATAATGCTATTCGATGAGGCATATGAAAGTATCGAAATCAATTAATACTTAGGCCTCTCGAAGATCTGCAAATTAAAACATTGTTAATCATAAATACTTATCATTCTGAAATATAAAACTAAGACAGAATTACTATTAGATCTGAAATAAGTCCAATCTGCATTTACAAAAATAGATAAACCGTGCATAACTTAAGCTCTGTTTGAGTGGTGGGATGAAAATAAGGTGCTTGGTTTGGCATTGACAGATTAGACATCCTTCAAGATCAATAGAAAATTGTTTTTAAGATTGCTGGGGTAAGATAGTTGCAAGAATGCTAAGGTAGCAGAAGTCCATTTTGCTGGAGAACATGAATGGCTTTGACATTCAGGTCTGAATCTCCTGTTTTAGGGCTAGACTGATGTATGAATTTAACACTGTGACTTGCGGGGGAACTATCATACAAATGCTCAATAAGATGTAGTTTTGGCTGCTTAATTACTGAGGATTTAGGATTCAGGCTAGAAGAATCTGATGACCATTTTTACTGTGGGTTTAGCTCAGAATAATGCTGTTGCATTAAAGTCTATAAAGTTTTAAACCTGAGTCACTTATGACAGGATATCTGAAATTTTTAGCTGCAAATCAGACACCTTATGTGATTAAAGCATCTTCTTTTTCATCTGCCAGTCCGTCCTCTCGCATTGCTCAATTAAAGTTCTTATGTGATGAGATGCTGCACGTCTTCTGATTGTTGAAAAATGTTGAAGCAACTGCCTGATGTTTCTGGCTTTTGAGGGAATGTAGCTAGGGAGTTTGATTGGGAAAAAAGTTTGGGAGAATATGGCCAAGCAAAAGTAAATAGCTTAGAGGATGTTTATAAGCAGATCTGCATATAGGAAAAATTTCTCATCTTTCATATTAGTCAATATCTCATTGAAAAACATCTTTCTGGCAGGCTTAATAGGTAATGTTTTGAATCTATCTGCTGCTCGTTTAATTCTCCTTCACTGGTCAGCCTCTCTCTAATTTTGTTGCCATCTACCATGTGCTGTTTGAACTGTGAAAGGAGAAGTATTATTTTACCCTTGCTTTTACGCTGGTCCTTACATGATGTTGATTGCAAGGTAGTTATGAATCTGTATATGCCTTGGAAGAAGATTAAATTGATTGAACAGGCAGCTCTTCGTGCAAGAATCAAAATCAGTTTAGCTTCAACAATACTAGTGCTGCATATAATACAAGTTATCTTCATAAAGACAAATATGTCATAAGTTATAGCTGATCCATTGACAGACCATGAAGCATGTGCCAAAGTGGGTTGCTATAGGCAGTGCATGGGCTTATTAAGGTTAAGGAGGTAATTAATAATGAGTGACGGGTCACACTAATATCAAGTGATAACATTAAGACACACAAACAAGTGTATCTGCTATATTATCAAGTTTTTTCCTGCTGACATTGTTAAAATTAAACTTAGTCTCCATCTAATGTAAAGGCAACGTCTGTGAAGCCACCATAAACTAAATATAATATAAACAAGAACATATAGTTGGCAAGATATCATAATTGGCCTTTATTCCAACCAGTGAACTAATAATCTTGTTCAAGCCAAAACATCTGAAAAATAAAAAATGTCTAATGGGTTGTGCTACAAGAGTAACAGGAAGCAGTCCTAAGTATGTGAGTCAGGTTCAACTTGCTTCAAAGTTATGCGACAGACCATAACCCCAACAAGCATACATCAAGGTTGCAGTGTAAAAAACATGTGTTATGTTAGAATGTGACTCCAAGTTTAATGGGATACATTTGAACATAATCCTAGTCAAACTTTCAGCTGATTGTGAAAATCTGGTGCAAATTCTTGGCAGAAACAAGGACTCTAATATAAATAGATTGATGGACCACATGATGAGTGTACTCTGTAGTTTCCTGACTTTCCCAGTTTTGAGGAAGAATTTCTTCTTTCTGTGCCTGTGCTGTGGAGGGAATACCTGTGTTGTTTCAGAGGATTCCCAATAGTCCATTAGCACTGAACTGATAATTTCTTTCAGGGACCCTTTTTATTGTAACAAATAGATCTTTTTGTTATCATGATGAAAATAGGTCTATATAATATAGCACATATTTCTAGAAATAAAATATTTAAGACTTGAATAAGTTAACAAGTCTTCAGCTGTATAAACAGGAAAAAGAAGAGGCTACTCACTGCTTACACTTATTATGCTTGAATACATGAGGCTAATAAACAACATTGCTTGTTTTTAGCGTGCAACAATACCTTCTAAGTTTGTCATTTGTTTTGCTGCAGGCTGGACGCTTTGAAATGCACATGCGGCGAAATATAGAGAAGAGGACTGGGCCATCTCCTGCTACATCTCCATCGGTGGCTGCACCTATCACAAGCAAAGCCACGGTTGTGTCTGATCCAGTAGTTAGCACTCCAGTACCATCTCCAAAGCCACCTAGACTACCTCTTTCCACTGGGTCTTCTAATCCATTTACCAACAAACCTGGCAGGGTTTCCAGTGATGAGGGACTTTTTATCGTAACTGCGCCAATGGTGAAGATTTTCTTATTGCATTGATATTATCATAATGGGACAAGCTGTTGTAATGTATTTTAATGATGTTTAATGGTATATGAAATTCTGTAACTTTGATAGGTTGGTGTCTTCAAAAAGAACCGAGTTGCAAAGGGGAAGGTTGGCCCTGTGATGTGTAAAGAGGTATTTTTTGCTCTCCCTTGATTTACCTTGATACTTGCCTCTTTATTGTTGATTTGTCGCATTACAAACTTTATTTTCTATGAATGTTTCCTTCAAAAACATAGCACAGTAAAAATTTATCAGAAAATATAAGTTCTATCCATCATATCCAATAATTGGTTGCACTCTTAAGTTCATAAGTTGTCCAAGCTGTTAGTGCTTTGAAAAGATGGAAGCTAGAGGCATCTCTATATGTTGCACACATGGCTTTTTCAGTTTACTTTTTTTCTTAACCTCAAACCTAGACAGCACTGAAGTTAAGAGAATAACTTTAAGAAGAGATCCTAAGTAATTGAATGCCTCATTTGATTATTGTGAACATTTGAACATGGCAACTGTGCATCAATTTGTGATAGGATGCTACAGCATTTGGGCACCATTAAGTGCAAATCTTTAGTCTATATTATGTATACAACACCATCACATTTGGAGTTGATTTGGGGTGCCCTTGAACTGTCCGAGGAGAAAATTTTGCAACCAACATTTGGAATTATCTCCTCTTGAAATGTGTGTCCACTCAGTTATAGCTCTTCAGCTATACTGAAAAATTGTAGTTCTCCAATTCCAAGATACACAGCAGGATGGATAGCAGTTGGGAAAAGTCCAAACCTTAGACAAATGAGAAGCTATTGTGATTTTTCTTGTCAGAGGCATGTGTTTATTATCCTTTTCTTGCTGTTGGAATTAGTGTCTAGAGGATTGCAGTGGACTTAAAAAGCTTAGTCCCTAAGTTACTGGGTTCTCACCCTGGACCCTTGAACCAGGTCCGGGTGCGAACCGGGTTCGGGTTCGCGTGGGGGTCCAGGCAGGCTCCATGATCAGACCTGTGGCCCAAAAAAACATTTAAAACACATTTTTTTATTGTTTTTTTTCTTTCTAACCCTAAAACGGCCCCATATGAAGCCTCCAAACACATTTCATATCACAATTCTGTATATTTCTCTTATTTTTTGTATATATATATATATATATAGACACACACACACACACACACGAACCCATACGAACCATAATGAAAAAAAAATTCACGAACCCATGTACCAAGTTCTTGTACCCGAACCTGAACCGGTAACTTAGCTTAGTCCCTAAATGCACATTTTATTTTGAAGTTCCTGTATTTTGAGGTATATTCTATAACATGAGTTTAATGATGGTGTGCTTTGCCAACAAGAAAACAAATTCACTTGTTGAATTTTTGTTCTACTCAAAAAGTCTAAAGTTTTCCGATCCTAATCATTAGTCAACATTCTAGAAGATCATGTTTCTCACATGGAGCCTCTGAAGCTACAACACAGATTTTTATGCAAGCTGTGATACAAATGCCAGTTTTTATATCCATTCTAATACTGTTTTATTCATTCAGTAGAAAAACGACGTCAACTTAAAAATTGTGAACTCAAGCTCTAGCCATCTTTAATCATCCTTCAAACTCCAACATCATACTTAAAAATTATAAGTCCAAGTTCTAGCTATCCATGATCATCTTTCATGTTCCAATGTCTCTTATTAATGTGCTAGCAATGGCCTAAATTCCACTCAAAATCAGTATATTCTAAACAGTTAAAGAGGATATAGGCTCCAGGGTCGGGTAAAGATAAAAGAGAGTTAAAAGCCATAATGATGATGTTTCAGTTTGTGATCAAATTTTAGACTTATGTTTGAAGGCAATGGTTGGCCCTCCATTTTGCATGATGATAACTTCTTCCCTGAATCTCTATAATTGAGTGGAGTGATCTTTAAAGAGGACAAGGCTCCAGGGTCAGGAAAAGATAAAAAAGGAGGTAATTGCAAAAGCCAAAATGATAATGTTTCTGATCAAAATTTGGAGTCACTTTTGAAGGCAATGGTTGGCCCTCCATTTTGCATTTGCTAATTGTCTTCCTTAAATCTCTGTAATTGGGTGGAGTGATCCATGCATAGAGCATAGTTATTATAATAATTGAGAGGTGGAGTGAGGATTTTGGAATAGAAACATATATAAGAAAATGCAAAGTTCTGACATTGAGTGATATTCATATAAGCCTTTTATATAAGTTTTATGTTACGTCATATTATTAATCTGTGCTTGTTGAATTTAGTATGCCACAACTATCAACAGTTAGAAAAAGCATATTTGAGGTTTGCATTTTGTATTTTTAAAATGCAGAAGGAAAAATAAGAAAAATATTTCAGGACTTTGAATATATGCCAGGAACTCATGTAAACTTATGTAAAGTGTAAACCTTAATAGTGATAGACTTTAGTTCATATCCCAGGTTCTGTGAGTGCAATCCTACATATTATTTAATAGTAATCAAGATTGTAGATTATGCAAATGGAGAACAAAAACAATCAACCAAATGCACATTCAAGGTGTGGAAGGCTTCTGGGGAATGTATGCTACTTCTGTTCAAACCATGTATGAGCATGATAAAATCATTTCCCAGGATGCCTCATCTTATAGGTCTGCTTTACTTGTACAAGGCACACAGTGCTTGTATTTACACTGAGAGGTGTTCTATAATGGCAGTGTGGCATGTATCTCAGGTTGTTACCGTAATGATAATCATAAACTCAAAGCACAGTCGACATATATTTAAAAAAACATAAAAAATAAAAAAATAAAAATATAGCCAACATAAGTAAATATAGAAATAAACCATATAAATATATGAACGTCAACTGTCAAAAATATTATATGTTATAAACTAATTTCGTTTTATTTAGTAGAAAAGTTATTATTTATTTTTTAAATATAATGACATCGAACTTATTAAAATTTATATTAATGCTTACAAATGGAACTAGTAAAAAATGACATACATGTACATAATGTTGACTACACTTTTCAAAGTAAAAGTCCTAAGTTGCCGATTCGGATTCAGGGACGGATTCGGGTTCGAGAATCCGGTTCGTGGATTTGTGAAATTTTTTTTCCCGTTTTGGATCCGTAAGGATTCGTGAGTATAGATATGTATATATAAATATATATATATGCATTATATATCTGAAACTATAAGAGAAATATACATAATTCTAAAACTAAATCATTTCATACTATGAATCTATGATGCTTGATCATTGATCAATGCCAAATGTCAAAGATAAACATTAAAAATTCAAATAGCATACTTGATCATTGATCTATGATTCTATGTTGACGATTCTAAAGAAAATCAGCACATTGAATTACTGAATTACAAAATGACAATTCAAAATATTGTTCATTAAAGTTTGAGACATGATTCAATGTTCAATGGTTCATCAATCATGAAAGACTAAAGTTTTCATTTCATCAAAGTTTCAAACATCAAATGGATTATCAAAAAAATCCTGATCAATGGGGTCTCCAGTAGCTGCAAGTGGTTGATCAAAATCATCATTAATGGAACCCAAATAGGTTCCACTAGCACTAGAGGGTATTGTCTCATCATCATCATTGTCATCCACATCAGCCAAAGTGGCTCTAGCAAGATCCCGAATGGTCATATCTAGGTCAGCAAACTCGGGTGGTACATCCCAAAGCTTCTTTGGCCCCTTCTTGTACTTTGGATCCTTTTGTGACAGGAGACGCAAGTTGTGAATATACACCAAATCTTCTGCTTTTTTTGCAGCCAACTGGTTACGCTTGACTGAGTGGATAAAGGAGTAAGTACTCCAATTCCGCTCAGCAGTAGAAGAGCTCGCAACCTAGAGAGAAAACCAACAAAATTAAAAAAAATACAAGATAAATTCAAGAGTGTTAAGTATTAAATTCTACAATGCAAGTGACAAAAAAAAAGAAAAAAAAAGTTAAAACTTAAAAACTTGTGATAGAATCTTAATCGCAAGAGGTTGGAGGTATATATAATCTTGCCCATGAAGGTACCACCATGTAATAGCATCCATTTTGCTTTGGTCATTGATAGCAATAGGGTGGAGATCTCTTCCTGAGATAAATGATCCAAATTCTCTCCTAACACTTAACCCCAATATCTGGATTGCAAAAGATTTTATCAAATGCCCTCTTATACCCATTGGCAGCCTCAATATCTCTATATGGTGCCACTCTACTTGGAATAGCAAGTACTTCTGCGCTATAGTACCTGGGAGAAAGAGCATATGCTAGGAGGTGCAAAGGTGTGGTCATCTTGTTCCAACGATGAAGAACAATTGCTTCCACCCTTTTGTATAAGGTGTCCTCAGGATCATTCTCTCTCCTATGTATGACCTGGGATATCAAATGATGTTCATGTAAGTTATCTTGATGTAAGTTATCATTATGTCAATTTTGAATTTAAATAACTCAATAAACAAAGATAGAGGAATGTATTAAATTTATAACTTACCATTTTTATCTTCTCCAACATTGTGTCCATGCTATCATAGACATCCCCCAAGCATGGTTCATCAGTGTCGGCAAATCGAAGCATAGACATGATAGGCTCAGTGAATTCCAACACATACTCCACACGAGTCCACCAATCATCATCTAATAACAATTCCTTCACCTTTTGTGCCCTCATTGTATTGGATTGCTTCCAGATGCTCCATTGGTTACTAATAACCATTTGTGATAAGGCTTCCTTCACCTTGACAAGACGTCTCAACAAAATTGTGTGAGAGGCAAACTGGGTTTGAGCGACCTAAAACATGTTAGTAGTGAGTTAATAACACATTTAAAATGTGTAAACAACACATACAATATTTTATTCAATTATGTAAAAGTTAAAATATGACATAAAAATTATAAAATGATAAATAAAACTAAATAAATTATAAATTAAATTTAAAATTTACCTCTAACAATTTCAATCTTGAGTAAGTTCTAAAAATTGCTTGTGACATAGGGTGATTTGTCACAAACATTTGAATCTCCTCACTCTCCTCATACACCTATTTCACCCATTCTATTTCAGTGCCAATTGCTTTCGTCACTAGATTGAGAGAATGGACGGTTCACGGTGTCCAAAAGATGCGATCATATCTAGCCTCTACCAAAGCACCTGCAGCCTTGCAAACTTTTGCATTGTCCGTAATTACTTGGACAACATTGTCATGATCCTCAGACTCTATGGAATTAATGAGAATCTGGGCAATGAACTCTGCATTTTTGACTTCACCTTCACAGTCAACCGCCTTCAAAAACATTGACCCCTTGGGGGATACAACAATTACATTAATTAAAGGACGGTTTTTGCAATCTTTCCATCCATCTGAAACAATAGACACACCCGTTTGAACCCAAGAATCTCTTATTGGTTTTAGTTGGGTCTCTAAATTTTTTCTCTCACTATGTAATATGGTGGTGCACAACTTTTCATATCCAAGGCCACGGTAACCAGAAGGTGCTTCATTTATTGCTTCACACATCTCCCTAATATAAGGTGATCTCACAAAGTTGAATGGAACACCATTTGCAAAGAGGCAACGTCCAACTCTGAGATCAGCAATATCTCTTAACTTATTTTGAAATGCCCTATCTAATGGGCCTCTCTTGCGGGGGGTGTTCTGCGGTTGTTCTACATCTTCATCCCTAGAAGGCATAATGGATGTGATCTAGAGGTTAGTTGAGTGGGTAGCAGCATTGTTTTATGTTTCCTGATATAAGCACCTTGTTTCCCTTTTGCAACTATTCTGTCAGCTTCTTCTTGTTCTTTTACCAAAGTTGCTATTTGTGCAGCTGGCAATCCCTTCTTATCTCCCCCCTCACACATGTTAATCCCTTGATCCCCAAGGCCTAAAAGATGAAATTTTACTCGGGAGGAGCTTCTATATTGTGTTTTGCAAAAATTACATTTCCATACATACCCCCCACCTCTAGTACATTGAGAAATTCTTGTGGTGTGTCTCCATAAAGGAGACCCTTTATCAATTTTAAATTTTTGAGAACCCTCCCCACCCACTGAGCCTTAACTAATTGTATGATTGTTGCAATCTATAACAAAAATGAAAAAAAAAAAACTTCAAAACTTATACAAAAACTAGAAATTTTTTTATAACTTTTCAAAACTTGAATAATCTATCAAAAAACTAGAGAATATGGTTCAAATGCATACCTTAATCACTCAAATCTGCTTCTTGGAAGGTATTTGCCACTCCACAATCGATCTCCTTCGAATACAATCATCTCACTTCAAGATAGCAAGAATGAGAGAGCAAAATGAGAAATGAAATGTGTTTGGAGACTCATAAGAAGGGTCGTTTTAGGGTTATAAGCCAAAAAAACAATATAAAAATGTGTTTTTTAAGTCTTTGTTTTACTTTTTGGTCTCTTAGACCCGCGGGTCCTTGAGGACTCGCGCGAATATGGGGGTCCTCTTGGACTCGTGCAGATCCTCCCCGGTCCATGCCAGATGCGGGCAGGGTCCGTGCACGGACCCTGCCCGGATCGGTCCGTGAATCCGGACTCGGATCCGGGCCTATAGGCACGAATCCGGCTTCTCAGAGTAATACCAAAACAAAGAATTACTGAAATAATGAATGGTGGCTTTTCCAAAAGTATAATTAAAAGTTACAAAAGTAAAATAGCTCTTCAAATGAAAATAAGGCAAACAAAATAAAATAATTTTCAACTAAAGATTAAAAATTATGTGTCCATGCATGGAGGTACTAAATATAATATTTTCAAAATTAAAATAAGATGACTCTTAAAATCGTAAGTAGATAAGTTAGCTCAAAATTGATATTTTTTAGTAATTATTAGATAGTTGTATTTATAGTTACAAGACTCGGACTCATCGCCCGGACTCAACAAAAGCTCAACAAAGGCTTGACAAAGACTTCACAAATTGATAAACCCAAGAAATTCAAAGATTTTTAAGGATTTAAAAACTTGTTTCTTGCATCGTTTAATAAATAAATCTTAAAGACAATAATCTCATCAAATAGAAGCTACTTTAAACACATACACAAGTTTACATTGATCACATACATATAAATGCAAATTTTAGGCTTTAGCTAAAGGAAATAAGATAAACTAAATAACACATTAGAAATATAAATAGTGTCAAATGTCTATGAAATTCATGTAATATGAAATCCATGGCATCGAAAGTTCAAGACGTATATCAAAATAAAAGCTAGAGCCTAGAAGTCTAAGGCTCAGAGGAGCCTATATCAATGACCACTCGACCCCGCAATCCTCCTACGCTTGCACCTAAGATAGGTCTTGGATGATTTTGCAGCCATGATATCTGCCCGTGTCTCAAGCTTAGCCTCATCCTCATCCACATTATCCTCCAGGTCCTCTAATGTGTCTCCTCATGCTCTAGCCTCCTTAGCCATTGCTACTACCGCTGCCTCACTTGATCAACCCATTCCAAGTCTTCATCACTGAAGATTAGATTATCAACCTCAATGTTGCACCCTGCCTATGGATCAATTTCCTCTAAAGCGATAGGAGATGTGTTAGTGCCCAAGATTTGTCTGTGATAGAGGCGAAAGTTGTAATGAACATACATAAGATCATTCAACCTTTGCACTACCAACCTGGTGCACTTTTTGGAGCATATATGCTTGAACATGCTCCATGCTCCAATTGCGCTCACATCTAGAAACATTACATAGATGGCTCAAGAAACAAACTGCAATCCTTCGTAGATTTGACACCTTAGCACCAAACATCTCCCACCATGCATCTAAAACGAGAAAAAATAAAAATCAATTCTATTCTATAACTTTGAGTAATAGAATCATCATAGATAGAAAAGTTTAAGATTTAAAATTTAAATTATGCCTTGAATAGATTTTTGCCTGGCATCATTTGTGTCTGATTTTTGCTTGGATATTTCTTGTGCAAAGACGTCTCCTTGTGCATTCCTAAACATCTCTAGCTCACGTAATATGTGCGCTCCAACTGATGAATTAGTTGACATTCACTCAACATATCTTCATCGACCTTGAAATCTGGGCAAAATCGGAATGCTAGATTAAGGTAGTGGGTAGTTGCATGTATAGGCCAATGAAGCAGATGGTGTCATCGTCGATCAATGATCTCTCATAGGGGACTGTACTTAGCTTCATTCCTTGAATAAATAGATCTAATGGCCTCCTTCACCCTGTCCATGACCTCATAAATGTATCCCATTCTAGGCCTTTCTCCATCAACAACTCGTAGGAGAACAAGTGGCTCTATGAACTGCAATCATTGTGAAAGTTGAAACATTAAGTTTCAAATTTTAAGTTGCACTTTTAACAATGAACATAAATAAGTGCGAATAAAAATAAGGAAATGAAATGGAAATGAGAACAAAATTATAATGGAAAATTACCCGCACAATCTCCTTGGCTGGTTGCCAAAAGCTATGCTCATCAAAAACCCGATCAGCCGTCTCAATCCTTGCAGTGGTCTTTTTGTATGATGATGTGGTCCACTCCTCACTTACAAACATGCATTTCAAACCGACCTTGGACTAAAGAAAGGATTTCAATATGATAAAATTGGTTGCAAATCGGGTAATTCTTGAATTAGCCAACTCTTTCTTATTTGTGAAATTCTTCATAAGGTTGAGGACCTTATGAGGAATTTCACAAATAAGAAAGAGTTGGCTAATTCATGAATTATATATGTATTTACAAATATAATTCATGAATTATATATGTATTTACAAATATTCCTTGCGTGCTCTATACATGTTTTGATCTAGGGAAGTTTGCCACGATCCTCCAATATGAGGTCAAGGCAATGAACAACACAAAGGGTCCAAAACAAGGTGGGGTGCCTCTCCAAAAGAAGCCTACTAGCAGCAACATGATTTGTTGCATTATCTGTGACTATCTGTACCACATTCTCCTCACTCGCCTCTTCCAACACTTTCTCCAAGACCTAACAAAGATACTTAGCATTTTTCATTTTTCTTGAAGCATCAATTTACTTGAAAATCATTGTGCCACTTGAGAAAGGAAAAAAACAATTTTGTAAAATAAAAATTGAAAAACTTAATCACTAAATCAATATACTTTAAGTTTACTAAACAATTACCCGAGGAAGGGACAAGAAAGTTTAGTAGGGTTCTTTTTTTGTTGGTCCAACCATTAGTCATGATGGTGCTACCCTTTCTCCATACCTCATGCTGCTTGGCAATTGTGGCTTTGACATTAGCCACCTTTTGACTCAAAATAGGACCTTTTAGCTCCTCATCATTAAAATCAATAATGACATCTATCATATTTTGCCAATAAGGAGACCTAAAACAAATTAAATAAACAATATAAGTATTAAGTTTTACTTTAAAAATAAAAATGATGAATGTGCCATACTCTTAAAAGCAAAAAAAATCAAGATAGAAATCAAACTAATATTGAGTACCTTACCGCATGAAATATAATGGTGTTGTAGAACAAAAAATCTCAAATTGTACTTTTCGTACCACCATGCTTCTCCTTATTCCAACCCATGCTCTCAGGCGATGGTTGGGCATTCGGAGTTGTGCTTAGAACAAAAAGTGAATCTAATGTAGATTTTTTTTTACGAATCCAAGGCCCAATGCTCACACTTGCACTACCACAATTTGTAGATGTAAGAAATGGAGGCTGACAAATTGAAAAAACCTCTCCACCAATATTTGCCATTTCTTCCATTTTCTTTTGTTTTAATTCCTTTTTCTCTTCCAATTCCTCTAATTGAGCTTGCACTTCATGTATAACATAAATGGGTGCTTTTGTGCATGGCTTGGCATCATGGCGTGGTATTTGTGCAAGGTGATACTTCAACCGGTTAATTCCCCCCCCACTATATTTTGTTTTGAAATGAAAACATATTGCTTCTCCTTTTTTGATCCAAGGATGGCATGTTTCCAAGCCCTATCCTTTCTAATTGGTTTTGCTTTTGGGGTACCAGTACCACTACGTGACTGCTGGTCGGCTGAGACATTATGCTGCAATATATTATAAATGAAAAAAACAGCATCTACACATTCTAATTGAATTAAAATAAAAACAAAACAAAACTAGTATTTCTTAATTTCTCCATCAACATAAAATGAAACAAAACTAATACAAATGTACAATAAAATGGAAATATGAAAGTTAGAAAAAAAATAAAAATAAAAATGTAACTTATCTCTTCAAATTTGCTCCATAAATGAACAAATACACCTTCAAATTTGTAGAGGCTTCCTCCAATTCTTTCTTTAACTCCCCTAAATGCATGAATGCAAGCTACTAACTTGAACAAACAATCAACAATCACTATCTCTTCTTCAATCAATCTGCTGGTCTGCTCTTCAATGCCTCAATATTTTTGGTCAAATGCATCTTTTTCTCTCCTTGTGTTTGCAAACAATAGAAATGAACTTTTAGGGTTGGGATACCTTTTGGACAAGTCAAAACAATTTTTTTTTTGCCTTTTATTTTTGGTTGGCTGCGGCAGAGTCTGGGGTCAGGACTTTGCGAGTCTACCGAGTCTGACAAACTCGGTGAGTTTGTCCAGGCTCAGTCAAACCGAGTCTTGGGCTCCCTAGAATTGGTAGAGCCTTGGCTCTGGAATCTCAGAGTCCACAGCAGACTCTTCGAGTCTTGGAATGTTGGTTGTATTTGTGATATCTATTTAATTATACATGAATTACAAAGAGAGATGGCAGCTATGTGTCATGTTCATGTCAACACTTGTCCAAACTCCAATGTATATGTTTGTGTGATAAGTGGTGTGAATGTTGCTAGGTTTTGCTTACATGTGAAGGTGTTTCGTGTGGTGTAGATGCGTCCAAGTGTTGCATTTTTTATGTCTACTTGAGAATGTGCAATAACACATGATGTCATAGATAGCTGTGTGCAAACTTGGCATGTTGAGATATTGTGTAGTTGCACACAAGCACTTGTCAGAAGAGGTTGTGCAATGCTAATTGCACAAATGAAATTGGCATCTGAGGTTATGCTTGAATTAATTGGTCTTTCTTGATGAGTTATGGCCTCCATTGCATATTTGGTTGGTTGAAGAATCTACTTGTGGAGTAGTTGAAGGTTGTTCCCCTTAGCCTAATTTTTAGATTTCTCAACATCGAGTACACAAAACAATAAATGTGCCTTGCAGATAGTATGAGTAATTTTCGCCTCAGTCACTGCATCATACACAATTGTATGCCAATCTCTAGGATCCAACTTCAAAGGATTTCAAATTGCTGCTAGCTCCAAGAGTGGATAAAAATATGGCTTAAGAAGTTTCTTGTTGAATGTTGGGTAAACACCCAACTATTGTGGGAGCTCAAGAACAAAAGTATTCTGACCAATTGTGTGCATGGTGGTTTATGCACCATACTGCAGAGCTTTCATCTTTTAGTATGGACCCTTGAAGTGTTCTCTTTGAAGGTTCAATCAAAATTTGTCACTGGCTTAAAATGAGTGAGATGTGTGGTGCATGTTCTGACACATTGTATATTTTTTTTTGGCACGAGAGTATTTGTTGCACCTATTGGTGTACACTTCAAGGTTGAAAAATTTGGACTCGGCAATAACTCGGCCAGCCCAAAAAATTTGAAAAACTCAGAATCGCCAAAAACTTGATGAAAAAATCGGCACTTTTATCGAACATATGAAAATATATAATTTCTTAAATTATTCTTAAAAACACACACGTATACACCAAATTTGTAGAACATATACTGATTTGAGATATCCACCATATATGAATCAAAGTTTTGAGTTAAATACATAGCAATTAGAACTTAGCAGTTAGCAGATTAACATAGAATCATATACCAAAAAACAAGTGCGGCATCTAAATAAAAATAAGTTCAATACATATCAAAGTCAAACTCTATGAAACTACAACTTCTGAATACATATTAAGTTCAAGTTTCAGTATCAATGAAAACTAGAAGTAGAAATCATAAATTGCGTCTACGACTAAAGCTCAAAAGAGATCGCTGCTGCTGGGTGGGTGGTGCTGAAGTAGTTGCGCCATCCCCAACAGGGGGCTGAATAGGTGCCTCAATAGAAGCCCCTGATGGATCATGACCAAGCTCATGTTCCTCCTCACGTGCTGCCACTTCTGCAGCCCAATCATCTTCCTCCATATCAAAGTCAGCTAGTTGATCATCAGTCAAGAAAGGGTCCACATGCACATCCACATCCACATCATCACCATCAGGGGGAGCAACCTAATTTGCTGCATATGGATCAATCTCATCTAGGTCAAGTGCTTCATATGAAGTCTGCCCTCTCACCTTCTTTTCATGCAATCAAAGGTTGTACCACACATAAACCAAGTCATTCAAGCGCTTCTAAGTCAACAAATTGCGCTTCTTTGTATGTATGTTCTAAAAAACACTCCAATTTTGCTCACAACCAGAAGCACTACAAGGCTGCGATAATATTTGGATGACAAGCTTTTGAAGATTAGGTGTTGTGGCACCATAATCTTCCCACCATAGATCTACAAGGATTAAAAAAAAGTTAAACCATTTATAATGTGGTGAAGATTCTAATAAACTTAATAAGCAAAATAAATGGTATAATAAAACTAAACACATGTTCTTGTTTACTTGGCTGCAGATTGTATCTCCTACGTTTGCAATCAGGTGAAGAAAACAATGGCCCATCTTCCCTCTTGTAGCTATGTAACTCATCAAGTACAAGGTCTCGAAGGTCCAAATCAGCAACCAATCTCCAAATACATGTGTCTATGCCAACTTGAACCTCTGCATCTGCTTTGAAAGTGTTGGAGAAGTAAAACTTGGGGTTCAAGTAGTAGGAAACATCATGAATATGTTGGAGTTGTCGGTTCCACCTACGATCGATTATGTTCCATATGGGTCTATATTTGGTCTCATTTGACCTATACAAGTGTTGAATGGCCTCTTTGGCCCTATCCATGGCCTCATATAGAACACCCCATGGGGCTTTTATCCCCATCCACTATTCGAAGAACCTTCACCAATGGTTCTGACATGTGGACATAAAAAATTTAACCAAAATCAGCGAATTGCATTATCTGAAAATTAAATAATAAATCATTAGTCAAGGTTCAAAAACTTACCTTGATGATCTCCTCTATTAGCTTGCCAAATCTAACATCAAACACAGCCTTCGCAACCTTCTCTGCTTCAGGCTTCTTGGCATAAGGACTCTCCAACCATTTCTCACTCACAAGCATCCGCCTTAGGTTGGGCAATGCGTCTAATATGCTTTGCAAGTTGAGAAAATTAGTAGCAAAGCGTGTGACCCCTGATCGCACGAGATCCTTACCATCAATGTATTGTCTCGTAAGACTCAGGACCCATGTGTGATTGTAGATGTACTTTGTGATATTTCTTCCATCTTCGACCACCTTCTCCACCCAATTCAGTTTCCCTGGCTCCTCAAGGAGCAAGTCAAGACAATGGGCAGCACAAGGGCTCCAAAATAATGTGGGATGCATATCCATCAGAAGTGTACCGGCTGCCACATATGCAGCTGCATTATCAGTCACAATCTGGATGACATTACTCACTCCCACTTCCACCACAACCTCATCCAACATGTTGCACAAAGTCTCTGCATTTTTCACTTGATCAGAGGCATCAAGTGATTTTAGAAATACTAACTTCCCTCCTGAAGCAACAAGAAAGTTGATGAGCATCCTATTCCTACCATCTGTCCACCCATCGGATATAATAGTGCAGCCTCTTTGTTCCCAAATTCTTCTTTTCTCTTCCACAAGTTGATGAATGCTTCAGACCTCATCCTGTAACAACGGTCCACTCACCTCACAACGAGATGGGGACTTGAACCCTTTACCAGACACGGAGATCGCAGCGACCACTTGATCCCAATATGGACTACATAAAACATTGAAGGGAAGATCGTTGTAGAACCAAAATCTTGCAACTTCCACCTTTGTCTTTGCATGCATTTCTTTGTTCCATGCAGTGCCTTGCAATTCGGGCTGAGCACTAGGAGTACTACGTGGAACCCAAAAGTCTGATATAAACCCGTCCACATTTCCCGATCCTCATACCCGTGGCCCAATGGAAGAAGAAGCCTCTGCACCTGTTTGTGACCCTGTAGAACTAAAACTCCCCATTGGGACTGCCATGGCCTCTGATGTCCTCTTTTTTGTTGCTTTATTTTGTGCATATGCTTCAAGGCTTGCCAAAGCCTCCCTCGTAACCTCTTCCAGACAGCCATCACATGGTGTAATATCATTTCCAGGAATCTTTGCAAGATGATATTTCAGTTGGCTTATGCCCCCACCCATCTCCTTAAGGCAATGGATACATTGGACATCTCCTTGATTTGGTCCCGGTGTCCCATGTTTCCATAAAGGGTTCCTCTTTCTGCCACCAGCCACCATTCTCTGCACTGGAAGTGTGTAAGTACAAGGATAAAGAATTAGATATTAGATCAAAATGAACTATGAAGTAACTAAGTTAATTATAATATAATATAAGTAAAAGTTAAAACATCTTATTTAAAATTTAAAATAATAATTATTTTACAAATTTATATTGTTATTTAAAATTTGATATATATATATATATATATAAAATGGTGATTTGCATATATAAAAAATGGTAACATTCAACCCAAGGTATTTGCTAAATTCTGAAGAGTTTTATAATAATTTTTTTAATTTATAAAATAAATTTTACCAGAATTTTTATCATAATTTTTAATGCTGTAGAATTATTTAATATTAATAATTATTAATTATAATTCATGAACTATTAAACTCAGATTTTAATTAGTTAATGATAATATGATATATTATTATATTAATATATAGTATATAGTTATACTGTATTATATAGAAATATTAATAATAAAATATTAATATCCTAAAGAAATATTAATATAGAAATATTAATATCGAGAACTAGAAGTATTCCTTCAAAATTTAAAATCTCCTACGTATTTACTTGTTGGGAGTCCACCAGAAGCAATGGCGTATGGAGGGCCAGGCGTCGTCTGATGCAATGGAGGGCGTCTGCTGCTTCGTCCCATGACTTCCCTCAGGGGGTTCCCTGCTTCGTCTGCTGCAACAAAATAAATCCATCGTCTGCTGACTTTTCCGCAACATAATAAATCTGCCTTGTTTTATCTTCGTTTAGGGCGAATAAAACAAAAAAAATAAAACACGTCAACATTAGGGCGAAAAAAATGCGTTTTTTAAACATTATGTTTGTGATGTGACTTTAGCTGCCGATTTTAACCCGGGAATCTTGCGCATTTTTTTGAGTTAAAACAGTATATCTCGTTGCGAGTTTTTCATTAAATCGTAGGCGATTTAATGAGTGATTTAATTGCGGGCCATTATTTTGTGCGATATATCGCGATACATGCAATATATCGCAGAGATCTTCAACCTTGGTACACTTGAATATGCTTTATAAACTTCTATGTCTTATTCACTTCCCATTTTTGTGTATGTGACTTCAATGTTGATGGATGTGATAGGATATGTCTGGGGTGCCACTATTTGGAACACAAGACGTGCATGGAAATGATTGTGCCTTGTAGAGTTGTGAAAATCTCTGTTGTAGGCATCCTTCATGTAAATCAGATCATCATCCCATGTGCATAGATGAGCATTGTTGTAGATGCATAGGTGCACAAGTGTGTGATTGACCACCTTTGATTGCGGATGAAAAGTCACGGACCAATTTGATTGTGTATCTAACATTGTCCACAAGATTTGTGAAATAAAACTAAGCACACTTAAGTCATAGTCAAATTTGATGAATGTGAGAAAAACAAAATGCACCCAAAGATTATTGGAGAATAGGTGTTTTTCTTTTGGTGCAGTGATGCTTTCCTCGAATGTGACCATAATGACCATCTTTGATAACTTGTGTACCACAATAAGCACATAATCATTCTTCGCTCAATAAATCCATGTCAATGGACTCCCAAGTTGTTGTTGGTTTTGACAAAGGGGTGTTAATTCCAAGCTTCCCATTTGAGGGCTTGTCAGTGTAACAGTAAATGCAAGATTTGACATGGTACTTAATATCTGCTTGCATACGAGGTGAATGTAAATGTTGTTTTAGCATTTATAGTGCCTTGGTAACACCAAACTGTCCAGTTGTTTTGGTGTAGTATGCCTCCTATTTGGGTCATTGGCCCGGAGTGCTGTTTGGAATATAGAGGTCTACATGAATTACAAAGAAGGCCAACAGGTATGTGCTGCATCCTTCCTTATATGTGTCCAATGTGTACAGTCATGTGGACATTGCCAAGTGTTTACTCAAATTGAGACATTTTCTGTGGCAAAGATGCCACTACATGTTGCATACCTATGGTGGCGTTTCTTGTTGTGTGATGCTGCCAAGTGTTGCACATATATGGTCTACTTCATCATGTGTGGTGTTGCACGATCTCTTAGATGATTGCATGCAAACTTGGTATGTGGAGAGGCTCACAGTTGTGTGGAAGAGGCTGCCTGATGAAGTGCCATGCAAAATGCACTGATGATGGTTGCATGATTTGTGCAATGCGAATTATGCTTATGAAAGTTGGATGGTGCTAAATGCGCTGTTGAAATTGGCATGAGAGACTGCTCCGATCAGACTCAGTACTGTATCTCAATGGAAATCCTTTTTGGGTAGAGTTAGCAAACTCTTTTAATGGTTTGGAATTTCATTTGCTTTTCAAATGTATAATTCCTTTTCTTCCAAAATTTCTTTGGCAACCAAACCCCCTGATTATAGTGGTACATGATGTGTTATTAACTTATTTCTATAATTCTTAGTTTGTACCAATAATAACTTCACCTATGCACTTCACCGCAAATATACTATATTTCATCTAATTTTATTTGAATTAATATTTATCTATTTGCTTTATATTAAAAAGCTGGTGCTATGATTACCCGCCCTTGGCAGTTCTTAAAGTGCACAATGCCTTTTAGTACAAAACACAACAAACAATTTTTATGCAACAGTTAAGTACAAATACTAAAGCATATCTATTTAAGTGAGATGGCATAGTTAGTGTACTGGTGTGGTTTGAATCACAAATTCACACAACTTGCATGAGCAGGTGTGTTCAAGATAACAAATAAACTTGGAATGGGCATGTAACTTGTGAGTAGTTGATCTCACAAACCCTTAAGCTGGAGGAGGATTTTTCTCATTATTGCCATCAGCACTCAATCCGTCAGCTTTAGGCTTGGGGTCAGAGGCTGTTATGTCATGGCAATCATTATTTTGAATTTACTTTTACATATGAACCTCGCAAAATGGCAATCATAATATTGAGGAGATACAGATGCAAGTTTACATGTCTGCTTATAACTTCTGTTTAGCTAAGAGATTTATCTTAGGACTTGATTCCGTGAGCCTGACTAATGGTACATGAAGGGCAACCATGGTGGTACCTGAGGTGCTTGAGCTATGTGGTATTTTTTTGGGCACTGAATGGGAATAGTTGAATTGGAAATCATAAGAATATTCTGTCCATGTGAATTATCTTGAACAAGATTGTTTAGCAAAAAGTGTTCCATTGTATTGCTTCCATAGTTGGTGTATATAGCATTTGTGCTTCATATTAAAATGACCACTTTTAACAAAAAATAGCATTGACTAAACCTCAATCTAGGTTTAGTATTTACTCGTAGGCTTACTTTTCTATTGGCAGAAGTGTCTGGTGTGCATGTCATTCAGTCGTCTCAGGTGCATTAAGTTTCCTCCCTGTCATCAACATGAGGTTCACGGAGTTGGTGAGGATGTCAATATATGCAATTTTTTCTTTGCTTCTTGTTCAATTGGACCTTATGTTTTACCTCCCTCATAGATATGCCTATCTGCTGCAGCAATTCATGTGGTTCTCCACATTAAGTAGGGAACCAATAAACTACTTGGCAGGGAAAGTGGAGTTTGTAATATTTTGAACTGAAAACAGATCAATACTTGAGAAGTTTAGCTGGGAACACTCCATATGTTTGTACGCCTTACCAGTTATCCTCTTTGCTCCAGACTTAACTTCTTTTAGCAAATACCCTTGCTTATTGTGAAGTTTGATTATGAATATTTTAACAGTGGCAATCTTACTCAAGTGGAATGAACTTGCCAGTCTCAAATGTGTGCTGTCTGATTGCAAAATGTGTGGCATTATATGAACTATGAAATTCTGAACAATATATGATTCACTTCTTAGAAGCTATTACTTATATAAATAGAGTTGATATTTCCCATTATTGAACAAACGAAAGCTTCTTACTCTGGAAAGCTATTATTTCCAGAATTATGCAAAACTAATCTGCTATTTTAATTTATGCTTCAATAATACTCTTATGTTGTGGAGCTTTTTAAAAATATATCATACTGATTTATTTACCTTTTTTGTGTCATGTTATTACTTTTTGGAAATGCTATTTGCCATTTTAAAGTATTTTGAATCAAATGTCCTAGAAACATATTTGTTCTGAGCAAATCTGTTCTGGGGGTCTCCTATGTGTTTGTGTTGTTTGTATGTAACGTCTATTTTCTGCATATAGAAGGAACAGGTTGAATCTAGAAATTGAGAAGACTACTCCTGTGAAAGTTTTGCTGAAATTACATTTTTGATGCAACTTGCAGGGGAAAACTATAAAAGAGGGGCAGGTGGTCTGTTATTTGGAGCATCTTGGCAACCAGCTACCTATAATGGTGAGTAGGCGCTGTGTTCTGTTTACCAATTGATATGCTCATGTATGGGTCACCAGCCAATTTTGAATTCTCAAGAAACTTTTTGAACATTTGTTTAAATTTCATTTGGGCACAATTCTCACATGTTAATTGTATCTCGCAGTCAAAAGTTGCAGGAGAAATTGTTTCGGTCATACCGGATGATGGAGGTAATACTATCCATAGCATCCATTATCATTACAATAAGTGTCACTGTGATTATACGGATTAGCATTTCTTAACATTAAAGTTACTGTGCCTGCCAATTAATTTTCTGCTAATGATCATCAAAGTACAAGAAAACTAGTTATATTCTGCAGTTCACTCACTGCTGTTAGAGAGTTGATTTCTATATTTTTAAAATGCATCAACTATGCAACTGATTTGTTTCTTCACATTTGTTATTTGCAGCGCCTGTTGGTTTCGATGATCCACTGGTTGCTATTCTACCCTCATTCCATGGTATTAAGTGATTTGCAGCAAAGTCTTGAAGAATGTTCCGAGAAAGACTTTGTGGATATACTTAATTTCCATGAAATCTCATCTAGAGCATACCTTTTATCCAAGGTGGAAAAAATAAAATATAAATTTTTAATTAATTGTGATATTCCCCGAGTGAGGTATTTTGTTCTTCATATTCTTTGGTTGTTCAGGACCTAATTTTAATGTTAATCTGTTAACCAATTGATTGAATTAGTTCCTTCACAAGTAAAACACTAAAGAAATCCATTGATGTTTTGAACTCAAAGGTTTTGGAGATGAAATATTAGGAATTTTTGCCTCATTTACTTACAAATGAGGCACCGCAATTTCAAGATATCTTTCAGAAAATTATTAGACCTATCATGAATGTAATGTTTTTAAGAGAAGTTACTCAAACGGTAATGAAAATAGAGGGCATTCACAAATCTCAGTGTCTTGCATGACTAGGCTTTTATCAACCTGAAACGTGTTTCACCTTTTATAAAAAGATGGTTTATAAACGAGGATTGAATTTGTGGCAATCTTTAAATTATGCAGCTGTTTGGTTCTAGGAGATTTCTATCCTATTCTCTTCAAGGATAGTTTTAAGCTTTGGTTGCCCCATTTCTGCCCGTGCTTGTACAATTCCTGAAATTATGAGATCTGTAATGCTGTCAAATGCGCTTTTTAAGGTATAGGCATGTGCAGGAAAGAAGAGAGATTTGCCTTCAATATCCTCGTATAAATGAGGTTAATAATTTTTATTTTGAGTTGTCCTCGGAATGCTTCATCCCCTGTTAGGAATGCTTGCCCCCCTGTTATATTCTGTTTACTGAAATTTCATATATGCCAATTAAGTTCATATAGCATTCATATTGTCATTTTGTTCTTGTGAATTTTGTTGGCCACTAGAAACTAGAAAGTGTGTTCTATTCCTTTAGGAAGGACATGTTGCCATTTCAGACACAATGTATGGCCGGAATATTTACAATTTGCTGTTTATTTGATGGCTGTCCAGTATCTGTTGCAAATAGTTTCACTACTAAAATACTCTTCCAGCAATTGAAATTATGGATACATCATCTATGGCCAAAATGAATTCTGAAATGTGTTTTGCAAGTCCACAAATGAAGCAGAATCTTGCAGCCCCTGTTAGGCACTGTGATTTCATGGTAGGCCAGAGATATCTACCTGCTATTGGTAATTGGATGTAAAATTTCATTAAATATTTTTTCTTCGGAGAACTCTTCTAGGAGGGACATTCAAGCATGAAACTGTTCGACAGAGGAATAATTACATGACTTGCACGACTTACATGCTTCAGGTATCATCACATGTAGGCACTCAAAAATTTGTATTGAAGATTTCTGAAAAACTATAGTAATGGGCTGAACATGCTCCTCCTTGATAGTTACTGTGTCTGGCAGGCAACATTAATGTTCTCAAGAATCACTTCTGAATTGATATTCCTGATGTCGATGTAATGATGCCTAACTTTTTAGGTATGAAGTGTTGAACTGACATTAATACAAAGACATTTATAAAATGTAAGAGTACTTATTGCAGGCACTGGGTATGAATTGCTATCAGCTTCTCTATGTAAACGTATGATGAGCATCAATCAGAGATTTTAATGTTGAAATATGGCCTCAATTTCAATCACATAGCCCATCAACTAATTTCTAGTTAAGATTTTTTTAATTTAATGCTTTCTTCAACAACATTGTGATTTCTAATGTGATGTGTTCAAAATGTTAGTTGTGGCCTCTTTCATGGAAACAAACAAATAAAGTGCTTAGACATTGTCTCGGAATGAAGTCATACGGTTCAACCTTTTAATTAGACACTGGTATTCCTTTGTAGTTTCAAAAGTCGCTTTTACCAACTTGGTTTCATTTTATTTTCCACATTGGCATGCCTGACTGCCATTCCACATCGAGGAGGCAAATGTTACTAACCTTGTGACATAAAATCTATGTCAGGTAAGGCTAGAAGTTGGGGAATTCAGTCTCTTAGGCACATCTAAATACTTCTAACTATTTGAAACATGTCATTTTAAACTTCTCAAGAGTTTAGTGATACCTCACCATCTATTATGGGGCAGATGGGACTTCTAAGTAAATAGGTGGCTTTAACTATGCAAACGGAGCTTGCAAAGCCACAATAATATTTGCCCTTTTGTGGGTAGGCTTATGTTCGTTCTTTCCTTGTATATGTATTGAGCTATTTGCCTTGTAATAACAATGCTGAACTGATGTCAATCATTCTCTTTTGAAACAACTTAAAAATATGAAGGGATTAATGAATTACTGTATATCATAGGTTTTATGAATGAGACTGTCATTGGTATTAAATAAGATTTGGGACAGATTATACAGTAGAACTTTGAAATTGAAAAATAACAGAAAGAAATGTATTAGTTGATTTCGATGGCTAAGTGATAGATGCCTGTTATTTTGAATAGAAAATTTGAATCATTTCTTCTATGTGTCATAAGTAGAACAATGGAATTTGAATTGGGTTGCTTTCCGAATTTGTCAGACCGAGCTAACACAATAAATTTGACTGCAAAGTGTTGCATATTTGACCACCTGTGTGGATTTGCGTGTAGTATGTAGGAATGAACCTGTTAGTGGTGGATAGATGTGACTTGTTTCGTTGTGTTCTCTGCTGTGTATTGAAATTCAAGTTTTGCAGGTTTGACTTATAATGTTGAGGAATAAATTTGTTGACAGTGGACATAAGTGTTTTTTTTTTCTAAAGCACATCTGCTTTGTTCTGCATATTAAAGATTGACAATATTTAAAAATACTTTGGGGAAAGCATTTGATTGTAACGGTCATATTCCCCTTAGTTGATCCTCTTGATTAGATTGGTTTTATGGTTGTGGAGATGGTCGCAGACCATTTTAGTTATGTAAATGCCCTAAGATTCTATTGTTGAATTTCCTTTTAGTGCTCTACATTGAATGAATCCTGTGATGATTTTAAAGTGGGAATAATACACAAATGATAATCCATGATAAATGAATTCATTTTGAGTGTTTTTAAATACCAAAATATAGCTAACAATCATGCGAAACTGTTTACCAAGTTAGCCTGTGATTGTGTTATGAAATAGATGCGAGTTGAGAACTCTTGAATAGGGTTTAATTCACATGGTGTGAAACTGTTCTAACCGAGTGGGATTCATTCACTAGAGAAAACAGCTAATTTGGGAATGAGGAATAAATGCGTAGGTGCGAGTGCAAGGCAGGTGTGACAAATGTATGGAAAAATGCACAAATAAAATATATAATGTACCCAGGGGTACAATATTACTATATTTAGGCATAATTTATAATTTATTAGGGTGCATGTACTATGTGTCATTCCACTAGTCGATTAGAATAAAGTAACTATTTCACTTGCATGTGATAGTGGGGGGTATCATTAAAAAGACTATATTGTAATGACTGCCATAAGGGAAAGTTTTTTAAAGATTGTTCTTTCGAGTTTGTGCTCTTTTGGGAGGTTGGCCCTTAAAAATATATAGCGTTTAAATATTGATCAACAATCTTTGCATCAATTAGAAAAAGAGTATTGAGACGTTATCATCTAAAAACATGGAACTTGATACACGAGAATTCAATTGAGTAGCCTCTGAAGTGGCACCTATAGGATTCCATAAGGATGACATTGACCTTGAAGAATATTCTCCCATTTCCACTTCTCCTTGACTTCGTAGAATACATAATGTTAATCATTATCATCTTCATCTCCTATTTGGGTTGGGGTTGCTTTGTAAGCTTAGCATTATTTAATGATCTAGTAATATCCTCCGTAGGCATCTTATCATATGCCTCATACAAAACATTCTCCATGTTAACGGGATTTGTGGAGTTAGGTTCCTTCTCTAGTACAAAGAATTTTTTCTCTCTCAATTCGCTCAATGCATCCTCTTCATATAGATTGTACCTATTACACTTATATGGGCAACTCGTAACACCCATATATATATGTTTTTAATATATTCCTAAGCAAGGAATTAGCTAAGATTTCTATAGAACCATAACATCTATATAACAAATAAATGACTATTACCATTAGGAGGGGATTGATAGACATAAGTGGCACCCATAAGTTTGAAGAGGATTGTAGGAAGCTTCCCAAATTGAAATGAGTAATTGCTTACTTTGGTAGAACATGATGTCTAATTACCATGCCCTCAATTGCTTTGATAACATGTTTCAATTAGATTTATGAGGTAATATTTTATTGGACTTGATTTCTTTCTTTTACACTAACATTTGTGGGTTTCTTGTGAATTATCTCATACACCACTTTGTAAAACTAATGAGGGTAGAAGGGTCCACAAATTCTCTAGATTTGAAAACTTAGACGTTCAAACATGAGAAAGAAAATTATTTTCAATTAATAATCATCTTTAAGTATGACAAAAAATTTAATTATTCATAAAGCATGCTTGAGTTGGACATGCGATTAGATTATAATTTTTAGCAAGGATTTTGAGGTTCATAATTCACTAAAAACATATAAATATTTAGATCTCGATAAGTTCTTTTGGAATCAATTTTTCTAATAACACTAGGTCCAAGATCCATTAAACTTTTAATTTCTCATTACACATGATTTAGTTATTGACTGTACTGGTGAAGATTATAGGTCCAAAGATTACTTAGACATGAAAATTTAGGGTATTAAACATGAGAAAATGAGTAAATTTTACTTTACAATCAAATTAAGTCTCATTATTCTCACAAGAAGATCAATTTATTAATAGCTTGAATTTTGAGAAGTTAGAATTAGAATAATCAGTTTGAAATAAATACTAAAATTGTCATTTAGAATCCATGAATGGAAAAGACAGTCCGCAAATAGAAAATATAGACTCCATGTGAATAACAAATATATTGCCCATGAGCAAAAAATAAATAGTCTATATCAATAGACATTGAAATAGTTGTAGTGAATACATACATAGGTTGCAAAAATAGCAAATATTGAAATTATCTATAACAAGAAAATATTGAAACTATCTATAACAAGAAAATATTGAAATAGTATATAATGTATCATTACACTCTAGGTTCTATCATCATGACACTCAAAAGGCCTCTTAGTTTTTCTTAGACTAGATGTTGCCTTAACCTATACAAGAGAAAATTTAGAAAATTTAGTTTGAAATCAATTATTACCAAAATTGCACATGTATTATCAAAATTAAATATTTAAAATAAAAAAATGAAATATATGCATGCATATCACATAGTGCTCACCATCTCCCACATCATACCAAATTGGAACAAAATGTGTGGTAAAAATCCCACTTGCTATTTCTTATTATTAGTAAATAGAAATCATTAACTTCAAAACAAAAAAAAGTTCATCTCCTCAAGTTCATTTTCCTTATTAGGCCATGCATCCAATTTTGTAATCAATATCTAAAATGTCATCCATTTCCATTTTACCTTCATAAATAGCATGATTTTTTTGCCCTACTTTTACTCTTAAGATGTAGTCCAGTTTGAAACTTCTAATTTTTAAAATTTACATCTCCATTTAGATTGTAGTGACTATAATGATTTTTTTGTCCTTTTTTATTATCTTCTTTTTGTATTATTCTATTTTCTTTCTCTGATTGCTCTTTTATTCCTGTTTGAAGTTAGAAGACTTGCTTTCATACTTGTTCTCCCCCTCTACTTAGTATAGTTGGATAAAAGCCTCATCTCTATCCTCGAAGTTACTGGCCACCACCCTTCTTTACGTGTTGGTAAGGAGTATACGAAGATGTATTTTTTTAATCATATCCTCCTCTTTAAGATCCATATCATTTATAATAGTTTTCCATAGGGATTTCATAGTGTAATCCTACACATTATGAACTCCTTGATAATTTTGTAATACATCTATTTTATCAAATCATATGTTCGATGAGATATAATTTCCTTCTTAGTAATTAAGCTCCAATTTATAAACACTGCAATTTTTGGCGTTCTAGTGATTCCACTTATGCATTAAGCTCCTAAGCACCTACATGGCGACACTTTGAACTCTTGTTATTGTAATGGCCTAATTTTTACACCCCCGTGTAAAATGCCATTTATGCATTTATCCACTTTAACATAAGATGCAAATCCCATCACCCTAGCCGTCCTTGTCATCAACCCACTCGACACCCGACTCAATATTCTCGCAATGAAGCCCTAATAGTTTTTAGACAAGTGCATGCCATGAAGATGTCTATGAGCGTGCTCTTGTCTGTGAATCTACAAACATGCATGTTGTTGTTGGAGTGTTACAAACTTGCCAGCCTGCATTGTAACACTCTAGAATGATGGTTTATCTACGTGGATTCTCTTCGGGTCTATCATATACCCTTCATTTGCCCTCATTTTTCCTTTTTGGTGATGGATAAAAACTTCTTGCATGCTCCTAACAACCTCTTGAACATTCAATTAGTTTCTCATATCCACCATTTTTGCACCATCTTTGGCTCCATACACCATCTTTTGTAGGTTTTCTCTGTCATTGGATAGCTCCAGCTCACATATTTTGGTCTCATCTGACACATTTGAGCTCTCCACCTTCATATGGGGAGTTTGCTTTCATAACCTTCTTTGTGTCTTGAGCATATTGTCATTCTTAATCTCATTTCTACACTATATTATTGTTGTTTATCATTATTCCAGTTATCTATCACCGACTTCATCGTGTCTAACCAAAGTGGGGTTTGATTGAGGCAAGCCTCTCTACAACTACAACAATTTCTTCTCTTTGTGTACATGTGTAGGTTTTCACCACGTGCTCGAGAGTTTCGAATTGGATCTCATCATCAACAGTTCGAACCAAGTTCTATCGCCTCCATCTCTTTCCTTAATTTCATTTACTCATAAAACACAAATAATATAGTTAGTCTATCCCTTTGTCAAATCATTTTATATCATATAGTTATAATCTATTTAAATCATTATCTTTCCTCTTATTGCATGCATTTAAACTAGTTCTATTTTATGTATATTTTGTTATTGTTATTTCATTGTACTTTCATAACATGTTTTGTTAGCAGTTTCTGACATTTATTTTGAGCCATCCATACTCTGTCCACATGAGACGCCAGTGCCAACGCGACACATTGGTATCCATAAGTTGCCCTATAGTTCTAGGATCACACTTTTTGTCATAACCCATTTTTCCATTATTTCAAAACTGCGCTTGTCTTGGCAAGATCCCTATGTATCAATGCCTAATTCTTAAGTGATACTTGCCCCATTTATGTATCCATCTCTTGTAAACAAAGGTCGATGTAAATCCTCGAATCATGCCTCCCAACCAGCTCAACTACATGAGCAAGGAGAAGATGTGTGGCAGTCTTTGCCACGTTCCTAATCTGTTGCACACACAACTAGTCAAGGAGCTAGGTGTTAGAAAAAAAATGAGAAATAAGTGTTGTGTTAACTTCATTTTGGATTGGAGGCAAGGCGGCTTATAATTTTTTGCATTTAGAAGAGATTGTTTATAAGAGAAGACTTGTGCAACTAAGAGAGGCATCCTTTATAAACAATTGGAAGCCAACAAGTCAAGGGGAAGAGTAAATCACGTGCTCCATTGAGGGGATGAAAATAGTTTTATCAAAGGAAACAACTTGAGGAGGCACATAGATTAAGGAGAGAAGGGATAAAGTTATAAGGTGGGAGAAACACATAAGGAAAGAAAAAGGACGTGCCTGACAGATAGAAGAAGGGCAGATCAGTAAAAAGGTGTGAAGATTTACACAAGAAAGGAGGGTCCGGTTGCAAGGAAAAATGGGGGTAAGTGAGGAAGTTTGGAAAAGCACACACAGGGGACAAAGATAAATAGAGTCGGCACGTAATAGAGAGTGGGATCACAGGGTGTTAAAAGGAAGGGGACAAATAATAGAAAAGAGGAGGGAGAGGCACGATATTTGGATTTTAGGAGAATAGAGGGAATATAGATTAAGGGGAAACACACAGTTGAAACAGAGAAATAGGACACCTGTGTAGGAACAATAGACACAGTTTCCAGGTTTTAAAAAATTCTAGATTCTTCCTCTTTTCTTAAAAAATAAATCTTTTAATCTTAATTATGATAATGGTTAATCACACACTGTTGGCAATATAAGAGGAAGTAAGATCTTTTTGCTTATTTGCTAGCTGTAGATTTACATAGCCTATTTTTTATGTTATTTTATTACTCTGAGCTGAGATTTAATTTAAAGAAGGAATACTTCCTATAACAATTTGATTTAATGTTATTTATTTATTTAGTGTAAACGTTGTAGCAAATTGTTGTAATGATTTAGTTATAGTAAACTTAGAAATGGGGAAGAAAACTTGAAATAATCTTTCAGGATTTGAATTAAAATTGAAAATCTTAGAACTCAGTGAGTGAATTGAGACGGGTTTCATAGACAAATCTATTTGACCACTAACTTTCAAAACTTGTGATTGAAAACTCTGGGAATCAAGTTCCCTATTCTAATAATCCTGTAGCATTAGTATGTTCACCTCAATTTGAAATATAGATTTACTTTGATTACCAAGATTTCCAAAATTGTTTATTTTGGGAACAAAGAATTATCATATTGAAAGGATGAAATAAAGTGGTTTCACATTTATTGGTTTTTACTTAACGATATAAACTTTCCTTGATCTATATGTATATATTATTCAAGTTGTGAGAACTGTCTTTGTGTCTTGCAAATTTAAGATTTTTCTTTTCTCTTTATAAGATCTCTCCATATAGACATGGAATTAAAGTCCTCTATTTTTTTGTCTGGTAGCGGGAATTAGGAAATGATGGATTTGATCAAATGCTGGAAATGGTCAAATCATGGATTTGATAATCCGGTTTTTCATTTTGGGATTATGTTTGGACCGTTTGGTTCCACTTTTTGAAACTGGAATTGGAATTTGAGTATGATTTTTTTTTTTTTTTTTGAATTGTTTTAATATTTTTAAATTTAATAATTCATTTTTATTAATTGAATTAAATTTAAAATGGAATCGCAGACTATTTTAGGCAGCCAAAGTTGGTGGCAGGCAACCAAGTTACAGTCATTGCAACCAAAATTCGATAAAAATTTTGAAAAAACAAAAAATCAATTAAATTTTTTTTTTTTTTGAAAAAAAATCGACAAAAAAATTTGTCAAAAAATTCGGCAAAAATTTAATTTTTTTTTCAAAAAAAATCGAATAAAAAAAAGTTACAAACCACCCAATTAAAAATAAATAAATTAAATCCCTCTCCACACAAATAAAAAATGAAAAAATTAAGTGTAGACATGAGAAATTAAAAAATTTGCTTTCCCTCCATTCAAATTCCAATTCCACCTTTTGAGATGGAAGATGTTAATGCTCATTTTGAACCAAAATGAGCATTAACACATTCCTATTCCATTTTCATATTGCACTGCCAAACTGAGGATTTGACGAAATGGGCAATAACAAATGCCAATTCCAGACAAATGCTGGAAATGGTCCGCTACCAAACGGGCCTAACTATTTATTGAAAACCTGAATTTGAAACTCCTTATTAATGCAATGTGATGATCCATTTTGAAAGGAGTAATCGAAATCTTAACTATATAGTAGCTGGATAATTTATTATTTTAGGGGAGATTTTATTGCTCAAATTAGAGCTGCATAGAACTTCATATGTTCAAACATTAAATCTAGATTTATAAGTAGGAGCTAACGCCTTTGTTGAATGAAATTAGTTAATTAAGTATATCTTAGAAAGTCTATGATAAAATTATATTGAATATCTTGGAAAGTCTCCGATAAAATTATATTGAAAATTGAATGTGTGTACTTGTGTACTTGTTGGAGAAACTTGATATGATTAAAGTATCATGAAATCTTGTTGCTTCCTATGCCATTATTGCGAGTTCTTTCATTTAAAATAATCTCTTGGTATATCTATGTACGTGAGTGAGAAATAATTGAGATCTCAACATGTTGTTCAAGAAAGAGTTGTTGTTCCTAATTTAATATGCCTGAATGATGCATTTGATTTATCCATGTCTTGATGATAATGATTTAGAATATGGTTATTTCTTATTATACTACTACAAAAAATAAAAGAGGTGAAAGTCAAATCTTAATGAGTAGATATATGAAGGAAAGCTTAGACATGTAAATTCGCTAGACCTATTTGCGAAGTACCTATTAATCATTGTTATAGCTTATGCTTCCTGAATGAAATGAATTTTCTATATGTGTATATCTTGGGTTTTCTCCGTGTACTATGAAGAATTCAAGTTATATTTATCATTTGAACTAAAATAGATATTAGTGAAAATTATGAGCTTGACATGTTTTTGATAGTTAAGAAAAGGATTTAAATGAGAAACTTTGCACAATATTTTCTATATGTATGAAATGGAAGCAGATTTACAAGGTATGCTTTTGGAAGTCTGTGACATGTTATATTGGAAATCGAATGTGGATGTATCAAGTAGCACATATTCCATTATTCCTTAGTTTTACTTTGTTAGACTATTTCTAGCTGGGATGGGTATCCTTTATGTCACGAAGGATTCTGGGGAAGCGTTAATGCTTCGTGGTGAGGTGGAAACACACTCCCACAATATTCTCGCCCTAGCTGACTTTTGTGATCAGGTGTTTGAATCTTCTATCAGGAAGGACTTTCCTTTACAATTCTATATGCTTTTTTGTATTCGACATGGTGGTATTTCTCGACCTTGATGTTTAGCTTTATCATTAGAAATGGAAGTTCATAATTGAACTAATCTAATCTTGTATTGATGTGATTCGATAGTTGGTCGAAAAACTCTTGGGTTGTTATCCCGACATGATATTTTATACTTTCTTGTATTTGATGTGACATCTCTTATGGTGATTTCATTAGGACGTTCGACAGATGTTGACTTTTCACTTTCCTTGGATACAGAGGTAATCCCTATCATTTTGACAATTTTGGTAATAATAGTACTTCTTTTATTCCTATATTATTGAGAATCTCTTTGTATCCAGTCGACTTGTGCATTCGACCTTTTAACTTGTTGACCGATTCCTTTGTCTTTATGCAAATTGCTAATGTGGCCTTCCTATTGGAAGGACTACCTTTACATATGGTATCAGAACTCTGGATTCCACACTAGGGCCTTGAGTTCACTATGCTTAACTTACGACCCTTAGTTGTACAAACTGTGAATCAACTAATTCTTAGTCTATGAATGTAAATGTAGACCCTAGGTTGTCTAGAGTGTCTTCTAGTTACAATCAATTTTGATAGGAAAGGGTAGGATCTTCCTTTTGTTGTGTTATAAAAGTGGGAAATAGACACTTGAGGGACAATTCTTCTTATGTGTGTGAATTTTTTTGAATGTCTCTATTTTCTTTTAAAACTATGAAAGTTTGAAATAGTCCCGTGAGCTTGAAAATTGTCCACCTTTGAGTTTTGTGATTGCTTTATGTTCCATATTGCAAAATGTTAGAATATGTAAAAAATTATGAGGTACATTGTGTGTGGGATACACTTAAATATTTAATGCCCATTTCTCTACATTAGTGTAGAAAAGAAATAATATAAAGTTTTATGAGATATTGTGTAGTTAAATAATGATGGTTATGCAATAAAGGTATTAAAGCTTGCTAGAATGAATTTAGGACTTGGCTTGTGATAAATGATGAAAACATTTATTATTGTAATGTATATTTGCAAGTGTTATGAAAGGATTTTAATACTATAACCTTATGAAATTCTTTGGGAAGATGAGTTCAACATGTTATATATATGAAATAGAAATTTGTAGAAAAAATGTGAAAATATATTTATATGTCTTACCTTGCATGGCATGAGATTTCAAAAAGGAAAGAGACAATTAACAATTCTATGTTGTATTAACCAATTGAATGTGTTACTACATGATGATATAATCTTTGAGATTTATGTTCTAGAAGTATGGTCATGATCTTTAGCGTACCTTGGACGCAAGGTGACATATAGCTTCTACTCTCTCCTTGTGGCTAGTGTTAGTCGCTCTGTAAATATGATTTGGTTTCAATTGATGTTTTATTTTGAACTTTGATGGAATTTGAAAGTGGTGAAGGACTAGCTTGAAATTTTAAGTTTTCTTGTGACCATCTAGCCACCAATTTTGAGTTTTTCAATCAATTGAGATTTCAAAACCGCGCTTGTCTTGGCAAGATCCCTATGTATCAATGCCTAATTCTTAAGTGATACTTGCCCCTTTTTTGCATCCATCTCTCACAAACAAAGGTCAATGTAAATCCTCCAATCATGCCTCCCAACCAGCTCAACTACATGAGCAAGGAGAAGACATGTGGCAGTCTTTACCATGTTCCTAATTTGTTGCACACACAACTAGTCAAGGAGCTGGGTGTTAGCGAAAAAAAGGATAAATAAGTGTTGCGTTAACTTCATTTTGGATTGGAGGCAAGGCGGATTATATTTTTTTGCATTTAGAAGAGACTGTTTATAAGAAAAGACTTACGCAACTAAGAGAGGCATCCTTTACAAATAGTTGGAAGTCAACAAGTCAAGGGGAAGAGTAAATCACATGCTCCATTGAGGGGATGAAAATAGTTTTATCAGAGGAAACGACTTGAGGAGGCATGTAGATTAAGGAGAGAAGGGACATAGTTATAAGGTGAGAGAAGCACATAAGGAAAGAAAAAGGATGTGCCTGACATATAGAAGATGGGAGGATTAGTAAAAAGGTGTGAAGAGTTATGCAAGAAAGGAGGGGCCGGTTGCAAGGAAAAATGAGGGTGAGGAAGTTTGAAAAAACACACATAGGGGACAACAATAAATAGAGTCAGCGTGTAATAGAGAGTGGGATCACAGGGTGTTAAAAGGAAGGGGACATATAATAGAAAAGAGGAGGGAGAGGCAGGGTATTTGGATTTTAGAAGGAGAATAGAGGGAATATAGAATAAGGGGAAATGCACAGTTGAAACAAAGAAAATAGGACACTAGGCTAGGAAGAATTGACGCAGTTTCTAGGTTTTAAAAATTCTAGATTCTTCCTCTTTTCTTTAAAAAAAAATTCTTTTAATCTTAATTACGATAATGGTTAATCACACACTGTTGGCAGTATAAGAGGAAGTAAGATCTTTTTGCTTATTTGCTAGTTGTTGATTTACATAGCCTATTTTTGATGTTATTTTATTACTCCGAGCTGAGATTTAATTTAAAAAAGGAACACATCCTATAGCAATTTGATTTAATGTTTTTTAAAAATTTAGTGTAAACGTTGTAGCAAATTGTTGTAATGATTTAGTTATAGTAAACTTAGAAATGAGGAAGAAAACTTGAAATAAACTTTTAGGATTTGAATTAAAATTGAAAATCTTAGAACCCAGTGAGTGAATTGAGACGGGTTTCATACACAAATCTGTTTGACCACCAACTTTCAAAACTTGTGATTGAAAATTCTGGGAATCAAGTTCCCTATTCTAATCATCCTGTAGCATTAGTATGTTCACCTCAATTTGAAATATAGATTTACTTTTATTACCAAGATTTTTGAAATTGTTTATTTTGGGAACAAAGAATTATTGTATTGAAAGGATGAAATAAAGTGGTTTCACATTTATTGGTTTTTACTTAACGATATAAAATTTCCATGATCTATATGGATATATTATTCAGGTTGTGAGAATTGTCTTTGTGTCTTGCAAATTTAAGCTTTTTCTTTTCTCTTTATAAGATCTCTCCATATAGACATGGAATTAAAGTCCTCTATTTTTTTCTTTTCCGTTTAATAATGCTCTAACTATTTATTGAAAACTTGAATTTGAAACTCCTTATTAATGTAATGTGACGATCCATTTTGAAAGGAGTAATCAAAATCTTAACTATATAGTAGCTAGATAATTTATTATTTTAGGGGAGATTTTATTGCTAAAATTAGAGTTGCATAGAACTTCATACGTTCAAAGATTAAATCTAGATTTATAAGTGGGAGCTAACCCCTTTGTTGAATGGAATCAGTTAATTAAGTATATCTTAGAAAGTCTTCGATAAAATTATATTGAATATCTTGGAAAGTCTACGATAAAATTATATTGAAAATTGAATGCGTGTACCTGTGTACTTGTTGGAGAAACTTGATATGATTAAAGTATCGTTAATTCTTGTTGCTTCCTATGCCATTATTGTGAGTTCTTTCATTTAAAATAATCTCTTGGTATATCTATGTATGTGAGTGAGAAAGAATTGAGATCTCAACATGTTGTTCAAGAAAGAGTTGTTGTTTCTAATTTAATATGCCTGAATGATGCATTTGGTTTATCCATGTCTTGATGATAATGATTTAGAATATAGTTATTTCTTATTATACTACTACAAAAAATAAAAGAGGTGAAAGTCAAATCTTAATGAGTAGATATATGGAGGAAAGCTTAGGCATGTAAATTCGTTAGACCTATTTGTGAAGTACTTGTTAATCATTGTTATAGTTTATGCTTCCACAATGAAATGAATTTTCTATATGTGTATATCTTGGGTTTTCTCCATGTACTATGAAGAATTCAAGTTATATTTATCAATTGTACTAGAATAGATATTAGCAGAAATTATGAGCTTGACATGTTTTTGATAGTTCAGTAAAGGATGTTGAATGCACCCATGAAAAATGATGTACTATGCATTTAAATGAGAATCTTTGCACAATACTTTCTATATGTATGAAATGGAAACACATTTACAAGGTATGCTTTTGGAAGTCTGTGACATGTTATATTGGAAATTGAATGTGGATGTATCAAGTAGCACATATTCCATTACTCCTTAGTTTTACTTTGTTAGACTATTTTTAGCTGGGCTGGGTATCCTTCATGTTAGGAAGGATTCCGAGGAAGTGTTAATGCTTCATGGTAAGGTGGAAACACACTCCCACAATATTCTCGCCCTAGCTAACTTTTGTGATAAGGTGTTTGAAGCTTCTTTCAGGAAGGACTTTCCTTTATAGTGCTATATGCTTCTTTGTACTCAACATGGTGGTATTTCTCAACCTTGATGTTTACCTTTATCATTAGAAATGGAAGTTCATAATAGAACTAATCTTAATCTTCTATTGATGTGATTCAATAGTTGGTCGAAAAACTCTTGGTTTGTTATCCTGACATGATATTTTGTACTTGCTAGTATTTGATGTGACATCTCTTATGGTGATTTCATTAGGATGTTCGACATATGGTTGACTTTTCACTTCCCTTGGATACAAAGGTAATCCCTATCATTTTGATAGTTTTGGTCATAATAGTACTTCTTTTATTTCTATATTATTGAGAATCTCTTTTTATCTAGTCGAATTGTGCATTTGACCTTTTGACTTGTTGACCGACTCCTTTGTCTTGATGCAAATTTCTGATGTGGCTTTTGTGTCAAAAGGACTGTCTTTACACTTTTGTTCGAGGTCGCGAGCTTATGAAGCTTAGGGTTTAATCCTTGCAATTAGTCCTTTCACTTTCTGTAATCAAAACATCTTAGTCAATCTGTTAGTTTAATTTACTTGCATTTAATTAGTTTAGTCACATTTTGATATCTACATATAAACGTTCAATTGATATTTGATTAATTGAATTCATGCCTAAAGATCTAGACAATTATATTGGATCATATATGAATCTCACCAAGAACACTTTCTTCATCTTGTGTCTGATCTCCCTAGCACTCCTAGCTAGCAATGTGAGGTGGTGCAAGGAAATCGTGTATCCCTTGAGGTTTTAACCAGCCTCTCAGTAAGTGCATTATTTTCTTCCCCATAGTTACAATCATACAAATCAATCCACAAAGTCATAAAAGGTTAAGCCACTCTAATTCCAAATTATTTAATAAACTTTAAGCCTAAAAACCAATCAAAATACTTCATATTCTCATACTTGTCTCTCAATGGAAAAATTCTATTGTTAAAAGAAAAAATTGCTATGCTTAAACATAATCAAACATGAAAGCAACTCGCAACAAGGGGAATTTTTGGAAAACCTCAAATGTGGGGGAAAACTAGTTGTCATAGTGGCAATGTGCTTTGCTACCTTCCTTTACAACTTTGCAAAGAGATTATTATAACAAGCTCAAAATCTCGCCTTCTACTTTTGCCTATTTCTCCCATAAGAATATAACATTTTATATTTCTGAATGTTTCCAACTATTGATAGATTGAATAATCTTTTACAAGCTTCTTTATATAGTTTCCTATGCACAATTGATTTTTTGAGGCCCCAAGTGAAAATCAAATAGTCATTAGATTTGACTTCACATTAATGATTTGAATTCTTATTTTGGAAGTTGGTACGACTATGGACACTAGTGCCCCTACATTTTTTCCTTCTTGGTCATGATGTTGTTTGTGTCTAATATATGTTACTTTAAAGTCAACCAGCTGTCTTTGTATTTGAAACCATATTCTTGTTTTTGTTCTTCCAATTATATATTTTTCAAATCCTTTTAAAGGATGATTGTGACCATGTCTCCCTTCCATTCTTTATCAATTGGGGTGATGGATGATGTAAATGTAAAATCCTATTTCAATCTTAGAGGTAAGTGATGATGGAAACATGATAGGATAGATTATGTGCCAACTTCCACACAAAATATACCATCTTACACATCAATCATTACATACAAAACAAAATACATAAAAAATATTCTGATATAGATATACAATCTTCACCATTTTGACATTATATAATCAAATAAAAAATTCATAAAAATCATATATTAAATAACATGTTAATTTGTCAACGGACCTTCAATTTACTGGTTAAATTGAAAGGTTTTGAATGAGTCCATTAGGGATCAAACTCTTGTGATATTGCTATCAAGATTCAACTATAAAGTTTTCGAGTCAAATTCAATGACCCATGTTTCATGAATATTGGTGGTTCACAAGAACCCATCTCTCATGAGAATGAATGGAACACATAACACTCATTGCATCTAGGTGATGCTCATAGGGGTTCTTGTGAACCACCATACATGAAACATGGGTAAATAAGCTTGACTCAAAAATTACACAATTGAACCCTGATAGCAATATCACGTTGACTTGTGGAAAATACCTCTTACTTATTGATCAAAATCTTACCGAAAGAAAGGCCTCAAAATCTGACGGGATGAAGCTAAAATCGTGTCTCAAGTGAACAAAGGTAAAATGAATCCCTCTCAATCCTTTACTCTTACCTAAAAAGACTTTAGACTAAAGACTTGTACTTCCATACTAATAACCAAAAAAAACAAATTGTAGATAATATGCTGGAATAAAAAATATCAATTCAAGTAAAATAAAAAGTCATAAAGAGGAGCTTTCAATTTGAAAGTTTGCCCACGTGAACATCCCATGGCAGAGGAATAATATAAAAAACAAAGTTGGCCTCACTATTCTTTAATAATAATATCCCAACTAAACGTCCACGTTTAAAGTAGCCACCACTCGGTTTTCCATTAGCAAAAAGCGAAGTCTTCCATTATTTAATGCATTTGGGTTTGATTAGACAGTGAAAAGCGACTATAATTGTTTTTGATTAAAACTTTAGAATAAGTCAACATGTTAGGAATAAAAATGCGCAAGTGAATGAAGCTTAGTAATGAAGCTGAGCTTACTTTTCCATGAAAGAGACGTGGAGAGTAAAAGTTAATGTGTAGTACCGCCCTTTTAATTTCTATTGAAAAGTAGGACCGATCTTCTTTGTCTCTCTGAAACGTGGAGGCCAGTCAGAGTGATCTCCTTCCTTACAGTCAACGAGCCCACTCATTCTTACGGTCGGCACTAGCCCACGTGGGATACAAGATTTCATTCGTAGGGCTTCTAGATCGACAGCTGTCCTTCATCCACCCCCATGGGACCATGGAGAAGAGGTTTGTGGATTGAAATGGTTCTTTGCTTCTTAGGATGCATGAATGTGTAAGTTAAGGAGGGGGAGATTATTGTAAGATATACTAGGTTAGGGATGGTTTATGGAATAGATTGTCTTAAATCCTTTTAATTCTTTTTGTGTGACTTGATGATGAGTGCTTTTATTTTTTCAATTGTCCTTTTGCTAAATTGACAGTTTTTGTCTTTGAAAGTATGACACTCTAAAATGCAATATTTTTCTATTTGTACTTTTTCTCAAAGTGCAAAAAATATACGCTATATCTTCCCACACTTCTTTTGGCCCTTCCTAATATCTGGTTTCAATTGTCCTTTTGCTGAATTGATGGTGTTGTCCTTGAAAGCATGACACTCTAAAATGCAATGTATTTCTATTTCTACTTTTTCGGGAAGTGCAAAAATATATGCTGTATCTTCCCACATTTCTTTTGGTCCTTTCCAATGCTTGGTTTTGCGACTAAGTTGATGAGATTTAGTTCTTAAGCGAGTAGTAAGATTTTTGGCTCTCTAAGAGATATTGGCCTCTATGAAAATGGTTATCTGGCCTCAAGATGTACCAATGTATAAGTTATGATTATGCACGGGATATCTGAGTGGGCTGGACCAAGTTATGATTATGCATGGGATGTCTGATTGGGTCGGACCATTAGATTAAGCGCATCAACCAAATGGTTATCTCGTCCTAGGAGATTATTGTTGTTGAGTGAGTGTATAGTGAGTGGATGTCTTATATACGTAACATGGATGGATGCATTGATTCATGTTACGTCCATAATAAACTCACTATACACTCGGATACGTCGAGTGCGTGACTGCATGACCGTCATGCCCTGGGGTAACCATGATTCCCGCCCACAACAATTCTTTATTTGGGGGGGGGGGGGGGAATTCTATAGGGCTGATTAATAGGAGGAGATGTTGGTCGAGCGCCCCCCCTATTAGGTGGTGGTATGACGCTGAGGGGGATGCACCAACACATAAAGTTATACTATAGAAGAATAACTTATATACTATAACTTATGAATTGGTGCATCTTAAGAGCTAGATAGTCATTTCCATCGTCTATAGATGGACCCTAGAAACACCATAAGATTCTCCATCAATGACCTAGAAATGTACCCAAAAACAACATGAGATGTCCAATCTCTAAGATGTATCAATGCATAAATTATCTTTATACATCATAATCATCATTGTAACTTACTTTCATACACCATTAAGTACTTTCATCCTGCTTTAATTCACCTAATTGCGAAGAACTTGTGCTCTTGGAAAAAGTCACATTAAATCTACATCATTTATGACATACATAAAGTACTTCCTACCACTAATATAAAATAGTCCCATTAAAAATCTCTCATTTTTCCTTGAATTCCTTCACGAGTACATCCTGAAGTTTACGGTCCGGAAGCCCATCAACGGCCTAGAGATGATTCCCAACTTTTTCGCCTGTGGGACCTGGTGCGCCAGATTCTTTGTCAGCCAAAAGAAAAGGTTAATTGTTTAGTAGCTTTCAGATAGGCATAGGATTGTTCACAGTGACCTTTGGCTGACGCGCATGAAGGGAAGTGGAAGGATCTGTAGGTGTGGGAGGCATTTTCAGCGTCAGTTGACAGAGATGACAATTTGTGGGGGGAACAAAGTTTAGCGGGTCGAAATCAATAGCTGGGTTTATGTTAAATGAGATTTGGGTGAGGATCAATGTGAGCCACAAGTTTCTAGTGTATATTGGCGGCGACAGAGCTGAGCCACAAGAAAGGAAAGCAAAGTGTGGACCGTGTTTTGGACGTCAATTTAGTCTGAGTTTTTGGTTGGATTGAGTGCTTTTCCGAGCTTGTGGTGTCAATGGAGTATGCTTTCTACATCAGCTGGGGAAATCTTTGTTGGGCCAAATGTGAACGTTCAGGCTGGGTGCTGCAAGAGAGATCGAGATTAGCAGTATAATTTGATGGGTTTATGAGTTTAAATCCAAGAGTGGACGAAAGTTTTGATTTTGGGAAATTCCTGATCGAGGAAATGGTGCTGCCCAGTTGAGTTTGGCTGGTTTCAGAGGCTCTGGAATTGGGTTTCAAGGTAAGGTTGAGAAAAAATCATGAGTAATTGTGTGGCGTGTGAAGAGCCCGTGGGATTCGATCCTGGGTTCAAGCTGTTCGGGAAGACCATCCTGAATTTCAAGGACGAGATGCAGCCTCAGGAGCCAATTGTCCTGCAATCCTCGTCTTGCGAACAGACCAAACAAGACCCAATTGTTGTGCTATCCTCGTCCTGCGAACAGACCAAGGTATGTGAAATTTGGGGAAGATTTTGGGGAGGTCGCTTGTTCGAGTCTCGGAAAGCTGAGTTAATTTATGCTGGGTTGTGTTTTTGCAGGATAAGGGGGGAGAAGAGGAGGTCGGGAGCAGCGAAACGGAGAAGGCGGTGCTGAAGAAGCCCGATAAGCTTCTGCCATGTCCGCGCTGCGAGAGCATGGACACTAAATTCTGTTATTACAACAACTACAATGTGAATCAGCCTCGCCATTTCTGCAAGAACTGCCAGAGATACTGGACCGCCGGCGGATCGTTGAGAAATGTTCCTGTTGGGGCAGGGCGGCGGAAGAACAAGCAATCGTGTTCCTCTTCCTCTTCCATGGCGTCATCGAGGCAATTGAGATCGGTTCTCGAGGATTTTGACGATTCGATCGCCTGCGGGCGGCCTCTCAAGCTCGGGCGCCCGAGCATCCAGATCGACGGTTCGAATCCCGGGGGGGCGACCGTATTGAATTTTGGGCCTGATGGGAAAACCCTGGAGAGCAGCAGGGATGAGATTTCATGTGGGTCTTCTGTTACAGCCGAGAGGGAAGCACAAGCCGCCGGTCACATGAATGCACGGAGGCCCAATGGAGCTGTAGCAGGATATCCTCCTGTGCCTTCCTTTACAGGGCCATGGCCGTACGGGTGGAATGTTAATCCTGGGCCTTGGGGGGCTTTGCCTTGGCCCATGGTTCCCGGAACGCCCTGGGTAACACCACCATGGGTTCCGGCGCCATGGCCTGTTGGGTCTGCTTCTGTTCCTGTTCCTGTTCCTGCTCCTGCTCCTGCTACTGCTACTGCTACTGTCAGTACTAATAACCAGGCACAGGGAAAGAGAGGGAATGGGGGCTTGTATGTTCCCAAAACCCTAAGAATTGATGATCCAGGGGAAGCTGCCCAGACCTCAATTTGGGCAAGTTTAGGGCTGGGAAGCACAGAATGTAACGCTTCAGCTTTCAAGGCCTTTAAGCCCAAGACAGAAGTTCAGTCTGCAGCAGCTTCTCAGGCTCTCCTGGCCAATCCTGCTGCTTTCTCCAGGTCAATTTCATTTCAGGAAAGCAATTGAATATGGTCCCTGTTTGCCTTTGTTTGAACAGAGCTCCTGTTTGTTCCTCCAGAACAATCATCTGTTTTCTCCCTTCTGCCAAATCAAGACATGATTTTGGCAGAAACCCAATTGCTTCCCTCAAGTATATGCTTGAATTTTCTTCATCTTCGTTGGTGGTTGATCCAGCAACCAGAAGCTCTGTTTGTGGGTAATTTGCATTTGCATCCCAAACAGAAGTTGGGTAGATATCATGTATTTATATGCGATCTGTGTACAGATTCAAACCTCTCTTTCACTTGTATAGACTTTCACTCTTCAAGAGGGTGGGCTTTTTCCAATGAATACAGAAATTCGTCAATTCATTATCAGTGCAGAGTATAGGAGTAGTGATCCTGTGCAACAGACTAGTGCATGGTGGCAGATTCAATTTCTCATCTGGTTTCTGTTTCTGTTGTTTGATAAGATTTTTCTGTTCCTCCTGAGATTAGAGCTTAGCATCAGCAAGATTGTTCTGAATGATTTGCTGACACAGTTTAAAAAAAATTAATAAGCCTTGGCATTGCTGCACAGATCTTTTCCTTCTAATTCGAAGCTTTGTACGCCTTATATTGTTTCTGTGGCCTGTAAGGTACAATAATTACCTGATTTTATTCCATTATCTCATAAGATTTTGAGCGATAGTGCACAAGAGTACTTCCCTAATGAATGAATGGAAAAAATAATTCGGTAGAAGTAACAATATTGTAAAGGTAAAATTTGTAAATATTTATTATCATTCATGTAATTTTCTGTTTATATTAAGGAGAGAGTCTTGATATCTTAATATATTCATAAATGATGTATTTATGTGTAAAATTGGTTCTCTTGTTGTTCTATATATTTATCTCATCCACACATATTTATAATTAGGGATATTCGTATACCTTTACTTTTTTTATTCTTATTTTCACATATTCCTACATATCTATCTTGTCCACACACTCACATATCTAATTCCCACATTCATTTAGTACCCTTTTTTAATGTTCAAGTCATTTACATGATTTGCAAACTTGATCCTTTCAAATTCTTGCTTTTCCACACATTTAGTTCACCCATATTTGATTCCCACATTCATTTGGTCCCCCTTTTTATGTTCAAGTCATTTACATGATTGCAAACTTGACCCTTTCAAATTCTTGATTCTAAATTCTAAAGCGATGAACTCGTCTATACCGTTGTTGCCTAGGTCAACTAAATACAAATTTACATGATAGGTTGCTATATACTTGTATTTAAAGGAGTATAGACAATGTACTTCCATCCAAGGGGCATAACTAGACAAACATAAACATATTCATAAAATCAAACTTGGGGGCACTCTTTGAGATGAGTTAAGACAAAAAAAACCAAAATATTTGATTTATCAAAAACCAAAAGATATTTACATATAGACTAAAATCATACTCATAAATTGCAAGTTCAATCCTTCTGCAATGACAACCAAGAAAACCTTAAGAGAATTCACAAAAAGAACAAGAATGAAAATAGAAGACAAGGTAGATGTAAAAAAGGTTACAACATCTACTCGATAAACTTCAAGTAATATCAAATCAATTGTTGAGAAAAAAATAAGCATATGTAATCAAAAGCTTAACTTTCAAAACAATAGTAGCCTTTGCTAAGTGGATGAAACATTTGTAATGTTATATTGAGGAGAGCCCACTGAATCTAACAAAGAAAATATCTCAAATACCAATAGTAGATATTTGATGACAATTGTTGTAGTGATGGAGGTGCATGCTAGATATAAATCTAAATGAGTCATCTCAACTTGATACCATTTGACTTAGAAGTTCAAATGAGCTATGTAAGAATAGATTTGTGTTGATTTCACTTGAAGTAACTACCTACACAAATTTCTTTGAAACAAGGTTTATCTATATTTCATAAATGAGAGCTTGAAACGATCTAGACCATTAAATCATCCACTACATCAATGGCTAGCCACAAGGGTGCTAGCGTAGTGAGAACTTATAAAGTTTAGAGAAAGAAAAATAACAAAAAATAGTAGGGGTTACTATGATGTTGGGCCTAGTAATCCACATTTCTATATATTATCCCCTTCCCTATTCTTTTTTTTAACATGTCCCTATTATTTTCCTCGTCCACAGATTTATTACATTTATATTTGTACATATTTCTATGAATATGATCTATTTATGTTTAGGTCATTTTCATTATAGCAAACTTGACCCTTTCAAAATTTGAATTCTAAATTATAAAGTGATTGACTTTTGCCTATACTCTTATTGCCTAAGGTCAACTAAGCACAATTTACATAATAGATTATTATTTCCTTATATTTAAAGGAACATAGATCATTTAGTTCCATCTAAGGGGAATACATAGACAACCATAAACATGTTCATAAAACAATATTCAGGGACATTCCTTGAGATGGCTTATAACAAAAAAAAAAAACCAAAATTAAAATTCAATTTATTAAGAACCAAAAGGTATTTACAAAGAGAATAAACCCACATTTACAAATTGCAAGTTCAATACTTAAAGAGAATAGATTTCCACAGTCCATAACCAATTATGTTTTTGTTTCTGGATTCAGCTGTGTGGAAGATTTTTTGTATCAACGTTTCAGATCACACTCTATGATCCATAATTAGGACGAGAGAAATGTTGATGCAAAAATTATTCCACACAGCTGAATCTAGAAACAAAATCATAAGTTCAATCATTGCACAATGACAACCAAGGGAACCTAAGAGAATTCACAATTTAAGAGTACGAATGAAAAGAGCAGAAAAACCAAATGTAAAAAAAGCTAGACTATTTACTCGATAGTATTTAAATTATATCAAATTGATTGTTGAGAAAGAATAGGAATATGTGGTTAGAATAAGAACCTTTGGAGAAATGCTTGCCTTTTCCAAGTGCATGAAATATTTATAATTTTCTAGTTCAAGGTGAGCCCATGGAATTTAATTGAGATTATCACACATGGTAGATACTTAATGACAATTGTTAACATGATAGAAGTGCATGCTAGACATGGGTCTAAAGAAGCCACCTCAACTTGATACCATTTGACTTAGAGGTTCAAATGAGTTAGGTAGGAAGATAACTATGTTGATGTCACTAGAAGGAGAAGAAACTTCTTGCCCAAAGGTCTTTGAATGAAAGGTCTGTTAGTATTATAAGGCACTGAGAGGGGGGTGAATCAGTGCATCCACAAGTCTAAAACCTTTAACAATAATCTTCCACAAGATCCAACATGCAAATGATAATATAACATATAAGCATAACAAATAAAACATTCACACACAATGAACTCAAGACATAAGATCTTTCTTGTGGAAACCCTTGTTAGAGGGAGAAAACCACGTGTGGGAATGATGCCCACAAATTTCACTAGTGTGCCACTAAAATCCATCTTGTTAGGAGAAATTACGAAACCCTTTTGAGGTTATACTTGATTAAGAGTATTTATAGCCTTTTTAGAAGCTACAAAATTCTTGTTAAAGACTACCCGATTAAGGGATTTCAAACTCCTTCTGAGAGTCACCTTGTTAGAGGATTTATACTTTAGATCCCGTTGGAGATCTTGATCACTCTATTAGGAGTGACCTTGTTATAGGATTTTACCTGCAAACCTGTTAGGGCTTGCCTTGAGATAGACCCAAGAATAAATGATCTGATTATGACACTTCCTATCTGACATATCTGCTTCAATTATGATCACAGTGCCACCTAAATATCCAAATCTCCTTTCTTCAACTTTACACGATCATAACCACCTATCACATCATCACATCTACCCTAAAACTCAATTTCAACCTTCTTTTTTAAAACACTTTTTCCAAGTTAGCCTTTTGCCAAAAAATGTTTTACTCACCAACATAAAAATCAAATCCAATTGCACCAAAATGCATTGGTCAACTCAATAAAGTCAACACAACATTAACCAAGTCGTAAATAAAACATTTAATAACTCTAAAATGACTAGTTGGATGATTTAACCAAACTCACTTTGCCAGTCTCCTATTCTTACTGCCAGTGCCGCTTCAATCCTCAATAACTCACTATGTTCTTCAATCTAATTGATGCGGTCATAGATGTTGTTAAATATGCCTCTGTAGATGATATCTACCCAACCACACATCTTAACTCGATCTCCAACTCCAAATCCAGTCGCGTGTACCTTGCATACTATCTTCTTTCCAGTTGAATGAACACTTAGTTGATTATTCAATTTAATCCTTCAACACCATCGGTAAAACTAATCTCATGTATTCAATATATCATGTTGCCAGTAATGGCAAAACCATAATACAATCATATGATCAAAACTCAGATCACCTTCATAAAATGCCAACAAGGTCTAGCTATACTTTATAACCTGGAGAGTTTGTGAATATTTAGGCACTTAGATCATCCACTACATCAATGGATATCATAACCACATGGCTGCTAACATGGTGAGAAATTAAACTTTTCTCAGTAAAGATCAAATGATAAATGAGAGTAGGGGCCACCACCATAGGTTGGTCCTAGTAATATACACCAGATTTATGCACCGAGATTTGCACTATCATATGTGTTTGATATAGAAAAGAGATCAATAAATATAGCTAATAATATAACCAAAGCCATCCTCTCTTCCATAAAAAAATGGAATACAAATGGACGATATTATGCATGCCTAACTCTAGTCAAAGAGAGTAAAACAACTTAAGTTCTATTCCTTTATTGCATAGAAGATTGGTTGATTGATTTATATATAATATAATTAGATCTAAAAGCATGCATAAATAACAACATAAACTATTGGAATAGAAATACAAGCATACAAGAAGCTATTGATGGTTACATAAATGGAACAACAATACATAGATGCATACGTGACAACAAGAAAAGTCTAAAACTGCAAGACACTAGTGGAAGGCTCCGTACTCTAGAGGGGTCCAACTATTGAAAATTGCTCAAATACTAAATCAGTAAACCTAGAACTCTCATTCTTCTGAATTCTTCCTCAAATGTGCAAGGCTAGGGCACTAGGCACCTCTGTCCAGGTCTTTTCTCCTACATTTGCTGCCACTTTTTGTCTCAATGGACTTAATCTTCCTATACTTGCAAATTTTCATAAAATTTTGGATCTAAAATTGCACAATAACAAAGAGATGAAAATGGTTGTGGCTATATAGGGGCTTTCCTTAGTCAAACCCCCATTTTAGTGTTTCCACATCCATGAATAACCAAGTTGGATTTGAGATAAAAGAATGTGTGCTATGAATGCTAAGTGTGTTTAAGATTGTGGTGAGCAATTATATGCATAGGCATAAAAGAGAGCCCTAGTCAAGTGTATTAGAGTGAACAAGAACCCTACTTAGGCGTATCCGAGTGAACTCTAGATGAGACAATCAAAATGTTATGTATAAACCAACTCAAGAATGCATCAACAATGATAGTAAATGAATGATAAACAAATCAAATTTGGAGCTAAAATTTAGAAATGTGAGATGACATGAAATCATACCAAATCCTTGATGAGAGATACAAAGTAATCATCAATAGTAATTATTTATCATCCTCCAACATTCCTCAAAGCTTCCACCACTTTGTAATAATGGTGGATGCATAATTGATGAAGGCTTGATGAATATTTGATGTTGCTCATCATCCTTCAAATTTGTAGATCTGTGTGATCAATTTGGCAGAATTTCCTTATCATCAATATCGTATATCCAAATGAGAAAGCTTCTTGCTTATATATGAGCCATAAGGTTAATTTTTGATAAAAAAATTGACACAAAGTGATCATGAACCAAATTCAAGACCAATTTTTGTAACGTTAAGGTTGACACTTAAAAATACTTAAAATTTTGAAATATTTTGTGTTCCCACAAAATAGTCTCTCTAAAAGTGAGATGCAAGATTTTAGACTTGTGATATTAGATCCAGTTTGATTTTTGTTTTTGACGATGATTAAATATGGTATTAGATAATTGTATTTTGGATGGAATAGTATGCATCTCCTTTATTTGGGGGTTAAATTTAAGGCTAGAAATAGTCCTAAATTTGTGTAGGGTAGTGGAAACTAAAACAAGTGTTAAGGAGTGTGTGACATGGGGCACACATTTAAGGATTATAATTTACGAATTTAAATCAGGCCTACACTTTAGTGGTCATATGTTCTACTATGTGAATATGAAAGCTAAAGTACATAAAATCAAACATTCATGAAAGAGGATACTCATAAGGATGTCAAATGAATCTCCTGGCATATCAATACCTAGAATACAATGTTAGGAAACATATCCTAAGACACCACTTTTTTCAAAAAATCAAAATCACCTACAATGCTTACTAAGAGTGAGGAAATTTGAGGGCATACATGTGTCCCGTGTTCTTACTTACTTCTCATGTAGGTAGAAATAGGGTATCATGTATACCATGTTGGAATATGAAAAACACTATTGTGAAATGCCTCTAATAGGGCCATATAGAAAAATACCACCATGTCAAAGATAATTTTGTATGAGCAAGAGTTGAATCAAAATTAAAACATAATGAACAACATACAAATTAAATCTCTCTATCTCAATTTATGATGAAAATATTGAGATGTGCTAAATTAAGATTTTAGAGAGAATTTTACCTTAAATAGTGTAAGCTTTTAAATTTTAACACGTGTATCACGATCACTACCCTCTTCAACCTAGGAAACACGTCATTATGAGCATGGAGAGTTACACATATCTACTTCTACTATGCCCCTAGCCATGGTAAAGGATACAATATAAGAGACTCCTACCACTATAGTTGATCTCGATTAGTGAGACCAAGATCTATGTGAGATAGTGTGTGTGTGTGTGTATTGCATTGATTTATATGTTGTAATATTTTTCATTTTTAAGATACATGACGAGATGCGTAATTCCATACATGTCCAATTTATTGTAGTTGGCACATGTGAATGGTATGATTTTGCAGGTTATATAAACCCAATGACTAGTGTGGGCTATTTTTAGGCCTCTACATAGTGTGGAAAGACATGAGGATATCTTTTTATCTTGGCGAACAAATCAGAGAAGTGTAAGAAGAGATGATGACAAATTTATCTCACCTATATTTCCCACAGGTTGAGGTGGGCTAAGTGCAAGCTAAGAGATATCACCTACACCATAAGATCACGAAGGTCATGGTAGAGGTAGTGGAGCCGAGAGGCCTTATCCAAGGATTAGAGACACAAATTCACTCTAGGAGTTACTCACATTCTACAATATCACAAGAAACACATCTGTCTCACAACTATTGGGAAAATGATGTCTCAAACTTGCAATAATTAAAAGGGTTACTATGGATATGTGAGTGCGTAGGGTTTTTTAGGCTAGACCATTTATAATTATGTTAGAGGTCCAATCCTTATGAATATTGACCTTTTATCATTATGTTAGAGGTCCAACGATGGATATTTTGTGTGCCTTTTATGGGTAGTTTTTTCCCATGGCTTTGTAATATCGTTTGACGGTTTGATATTTTATATCTCCTATATATTAGGCGTGTGAGAGAAATTTTAATGCATTGTAAGAGTCTGATAGCTATTGAGCTACCTCTGGATCTTTGTTGTTGATAATCCCATGAGAAGTTTTCTTTGCAAATATATTGTACTCTATTATTGATTTTTGAATAATATATTGGGTGGCTTTTGAAGTGTGGGTTTTTTCTCCCAAAAGGGTATTCCCCATGTGAATTACTATGTTGTGGTATGCATGTTATTTATGTTATTTCTATTAAATTTTTGTAATTGTTGATAATGTCTGAGAAAGTTTTTACATTACTCTCTCCTTAAGGTTAGTGTAGGAGTTTGTTAGAGACTACTTAACTTCTTTACAACAACCACCACAACTAGGACCAAGGGTTCAACTAGCCACTGTACATAGGGTGATGTGACATGTTATTATTGCACACCACATTTTGTTGTAGTGGTATATTTTTTCTATATATCACATCAAAATCTATTCCATATATAGATATACGATGATATTAATTTCCTTTTGTGAGATTCTTTATATAGATGTCACATGTGGTTTAATTCAAATCAATGTGCTATATTGCTTTGATTAATCACAACAATGATTTAATTAAAATGTAGAAATTTTTCAAGTGAAGAATTATGCTATGTAGACCTCTGAACTACATTACATCCTCTAGTTGTGCGGTTCATGATTTTGAATGTGATAGGTTTCACATGCATACTATGATTTTTCAAGTCATAATATCTTCCATAGAAAAACTTATAAGAGTTTGAACTCTGGATCAGAGTTTATCAACATAAGGTTTTTTAGCTGACTCACTAGAATGATCTACATTCTACTGCATGAATGGCTTGGATTTGTGGTTTTGGGAAGATGTTGAGGATAGTGTATTGAACTAGTGACATGAGTTTTAGGGTTGTTGGTGCTCCTGTGTATGATATTCATCATGTTGAAGAGAACATTTTATGTTTAGTGTGCTCTATGATTTCCTGTTCAATTACTTTCTCTATTCAAATATTTGACGATTAATTATTTCAAGATAAGATTTAATAAAGATTTTAAATGCTATACATATCTTGTATGATTGTCTACATGATATTTCAATTGCTTTTTGGTGATAAGAAGATAAACAATTGGGAATGTGGATAGTGGTTTTGATATATAGGTAGACTAGGCATGTTCCTTCAATTGTAGTTGTTCTTGATCTTTTTATTTTGACTTGGAAGATGTGGTATGACATGTTTGGGGATTATATTAAGTCTTTATTGATCTTCAACTTATTTTATGATAATGTTTAAAATGTATATGGTATGAACCTATGTTGGAAATTGGCATGTTGGATGTGTTGTCATTAATGTCAACATATAAGAGGAATCAGAAGGATGTCAACATGTCAGAAGGTTCAGAAGAATTGACTAGAAGATCTACTTGTTGAATACTAATTGAATTGTTGAAGGATATCCAAGGGAACAAGATCTTCAGCGATCTGGTGAGGTCCGAATATTGAAGATACAAAGTTGCACACACGGGAGTTAGTTGATGAAGGTTAAAAATTAGTTCACTTAGAGTTTCAGAAGATGACGTGAAGAATTGAGTATGTTTTAAGGTCAAAGTTGGTAACTGGCAGACATAGTGACATATAGTGTGACATGAAGGTAAAAAAGGGCTTGGTGTGCTGAATCAAGAATGAATCTATTGGAGCACACTTAGGAGTGTGTTTAGGACATACTCAGGTGTCCTCAACTCAAAGGGTTAGTACTTTAGAGGTCTACATGGCATAATTCTATTGTCTCAGAGGATGGAGTGAGTGTTTATGAGGAACAAGTGAAAAGGGTTGGTAAATCCAATGGCTACAATGGATTTGTATAGATGAGTGTTTTTAATGATGCTATAGGATGTTCTTGAAGTATGTTCTTGATGAGTTGGCAATATCACGGATCCAAAGGATTAGATTGGTGGAATTCTCGGTCAACAAAAATATTTTTATTATTCTTGGATGACCTAGTTGGTAAATCATGTTGCACAAGCAACAACCATGAAATTTGAGAGATTTATGATCTCTAGGTGATTGATAAGTGTTATTATTTGTATTTGATGGTCAAACATGAATTTGATCATAAGATTTGGCACGTGGATTTTAAGGGAAGATGAGTTAGGGTTTGTAGACCCAATTCTTGATATAAGGAGATGAAATAGGAAAAAATTGTTAGCAGATCATGGGTGCAGATGATAGATTGTGCTAGAAACGGAAGTGTCTCATTGAGATATGATTAGAAGTGGTTCAATAAGAGGTTGAACATGGATTTACATTGTGCTACATTGGAGCTATATCAGACATGAGGTAGATGTCATTTTCACAGTTCACAAAAAGGTTTTAGATCATTGTAGTGATCGGGTTGTAAGGTAGTGAGTCTTCCTCAGGGTTGGAGCTTGGGGGTTTTTGTTTGAGTAGTGAGCTCTAGGCAGTGATCCTGAATGCATGTGCATTCCCCATATATTTTAATAAGTTTGTACTTCTAACAAGGTATTTACTTATTGTGGGCAGTTAGCCACACCGTGGTTTCTCCCTTAACAAGGTTCTACGATAAAAATCTTGTGTCAACTTGTGTGTATGTGTTTATGCTTTTTTATGCATGCATGTTTACATTCTATTAATTCAGATTAGTTTTAATAGTACACAAGGTTAAGGGTTTTGGGGTTTAAGGGTTTTAAGTTTAAAGTACTAATAACAACTAATTCACCCCCCTCTTAGTTGTTTATTTCCATATTATCAACAAGTGGTATTAGAGCCTTGGTCCCTTGGAGGAAACTTAATGACTTGAGGGAGATCTAAGGATGGAAGCCAAAAGAATGAAACTACAAAAATCCTTAAAAAAATTGGCCAGGTGTGGAAAGAAGATGAAAAGATTTATATAGGAACTTGAAGAAGAAGAAAGAGAGGTCAAGATATTAGAAGAAAACCTTTCTAAGAGAATGAAAAATAATCCTCCTGTATTCTTAGTCATTCGATCTGATGTTTCCAACATTAAAACTACTATTGATGAATCCATGGTAGCTACCAAGGTTAAGAGAACCAATTATGTAGACTCCTCTTTTACTTGCTCTTTTATTGTTGTTAATGATGAAGATACACAGGGTGGAAAATGAGAAAACAAGGATACCGATGGTAACTTCTCATATTCTTTATCAAACAACTCAAATAAATCTTTGGGTTATAAAGAGCATAAAGGAAACAATGGCAATAAGGAAGAGAAACCCAAAGGTAAGAATTCTATGATCAATATATCTACTACAAGTTCTTTTAAAGACTTTATGGTTGATACTCAAAATGATTTTAAGGAAACCAAAACTAGTGTTATTCCTGCTTGTATTGTTTATTCATGTAATAGTGTATATAAAGTCACTTCTAAAAATACTATAAGTTGTACAAAATAAGAAGAAAATGTCATAGTTTCCCAGCTAGATAAGATGAATGATTGGTTGATAGATAATGGATGTTCTCATCACATGATTGGAGACATAAAAACAATTGTTAAATATGAAGAGTATGATGGTAGACTTGTCAAATGGGGTGACAACACTAGAGGAAAAATCAAAGGAAAAGGTATTTTTCCCTTATATGGAAAGAACACAAAAGATGATGTACTACATGTTGATGGTCTAACACACAATCTTCTAAGTGTTGGATAGTTAATGGATATAGGCTATGGTCCACATTTCAAAAATGACATGTACAAGATTTTGAATAATTATTAAAGAGAGATTTCTAATGGATTCATGACCAGAGGAAATGTATTTCTCCTAGATAATGTATACAATACTTGTTTGTCAGTCTAGATAGATGAAAGCTGGTTGTGGAAAAAAAGGTTGTGCCATGAAAACTTTGACAATATTGAACTGCTATAAGTTATACTTTTTCTGTCAGATATTTGCCTAAATTAAAGAAGGCAACTAACAATTTTTGTAAATACTATCATTTGGGTAAGAAATAAAATATCCTTTTTTCTTTAGACAGGTAAATTCAAAAGGTTTTCTTGATTTTGCTTCCATAGACTTGTGTAGACCTACCAAGTTTAAAAGATTACATGGAGATAACTATTTTATTTTAATAATTGATGATTATTTAGAGATGGTATGGGTGACCTTTTTGAAGGAGAAATCAGAAGTCCCAAGCAGACTAAAAAATGTCAAGATAATCTTGGAAATAGAGACTGGACTAAAACTAAAGAAGGTGAATCAGAGAGAGATGGAGTACTTGCATCTAATGATTTTAATGCATGTGAGATGCATGGAATTGAAAAATAGTTATTTGATTGTATAAAACCAAAACTGAATGATATAACCCAACAAAAAAGAAAATTAGTCATGGAGACTGATAGAACTATGATGCTTGAGAAGAATGTACCACATTATTTTTGGAGAGAAGTTGTCAGCACTGCAAGTACACTCTTAATTGGGTGCAAATCAATGATGTAATTGATAAGACACCTATGAACTCTGGTATGGTCATGCACCCACTTTTAAGTACTTTAGAATCTTTGGTAGTATATGTTACATAAGAAAAGATAAAAACATAAGAGAGTTTGGTGTAAGAAGTAATGAAGGCATCTTCCTTGGATATTCTACCATAAGTAGACAATATAGGTGCTATAATATAAGATTGAGAGAATTAATAGAAATTAAATATGTTAAGGTGGAAGGGAATCTTGAGAAACTGACTGGATCCATCAAGTATGACGTGGAAAGGAAAATCAACAATGATAATCACAGAAAAGGGAGTCTGGTTCAACCCCAAGTTTCAAGTGCATTAGCGACTGCGAGTTGTGAAAATACTAAAGAGACAAAGTCTGTGTTAAAACAAATGATACCAAGATGTATAAGGGTAAATCATAGAAAAGAACAGATCAACAGTAAAAGAAATAAAAGATCACAAACAAGAAGAGGGACTATGCAGGATCATATATGTTTAATGTCACATACAAATTCTGAGAATGCTATAGAATCCTATTAAGATGATTGTTGGATTGAAGGAATGAAAGATGAGATATCAGAGATTGAGAAAAATAACAAATGGATTCTTGTCCTAAGACCTAAAGAAATTGTAAATGTCAACAATGGATATTCAAAGACAAGTCTAATAGATAAGGAGAAGATATATTGACCAAGAAAAGTTAGGACACAATTCAAAAATGGAAGAAACTGATTACAGTAAGAATTTTATGCTAGCAACAAGAATGAAGGAAGACATATTACAACACTTGTTTTCATCACAGGCATAAAATTTTTCATCAATTGATCGATCGCAGAAACCAATCAAATCAGACAAGCTCATCAATCAAGTTAAAAATAAAAAATAAAAAAGGTAGTTACGTGTCATTTGATCTATTGTACACATCAAAATGTCTAAGCGCTATTCTATTTATCACACGCACTGCAAAAATTATCAAATGTGTTGAAACATTTTGTACGCATCATTTCTTATCAAACACGCTATTTCAAAGTAGTGTACACGCTATTAAATCAATGGTTTGTGTGTGTGTGAATTTTGTACCTGATTTGTAGACACAACACTTCAGTAAAACATTAGAGGTTAGCTATAATCAAAATTGTGCAAAATTGAAATCTACTCTAACCAAGCGATTTACTGCCTTCTAGTAGATGCGAGATTAATGTTCTCAGATTACTATCGAGATCAGTGACCTAGACGACACCTAAATGAAGGATTTGAATGCAAAACTGATATGAAATATGAATGCAATTAATTTTTTTTTTTTTGGTATTTTCTATGCAATGATAATGAAAAACTGATATGAAATCTAATCTATATGAAATTGATCTACTAAAATGATCTAACAATGATATGAAAAAAATCTAAATGAATGTAAAAAAAAATAAATTGATCTCACAATAGCCTTGATTCGCAATAAGCTTTGATTCCTTGTCCTCCAATCCGACAGCGCGAGGATGCAAAAATATGAGATGCTTTGGATGCAAATTTGAGAGATGAATTATGAAGAGCTAAGCCTTGATTTTATAGAAATCCAGGGCTTTAGAGGTGCATGGGAAAAAAAGCCATAAATCACTCAAATAACTCAGGTTGATTTTTGAGTTATTTTTAAATAAAGATAATTAAGTCACAAAAATCATGCAAAAGCACAGTTCAACTCGAATTAGAAGTTTAGATCAACTTTAAAACTCAAAAAGATGTTGAGTTTCAAAAAGCTAACAACTTGCATTGATTTTCCAATTTTGAGTTTAACTGGTCCTTGAATGTGCACATGGATAATTATGATTTAATAAATAAATAAAGTGATTTATGCTCAACTTAACTGATTTTTGAAATAAAATAATTAATTTATGGGTTAATTAACTATTTTATCAAACTTTTATTAAAAACTATATTATTAAATAATGACAACTTGCTTTAATTAATTAAATAAGAATTTAATCAATTATTCATAGGATATTGGATTTATTGTCAAAATTAAATAATACAATTAATAATAGATAGAATTAAATTTAATTACACAATTAAGTGGCAAGATATTAAATCTAATTAATTAAATATGAAAATATTCAATTAATCAAACTTTAGGATAAATGTGATTTATCGCCAAATAATCATTAAATTAAAGATAATTATGATGATTAGGAATATTCCCCGATGCAGAATTTAAGATAATCAATTATGATTCGATGATGTTTAGATGTGCCTTAGATTAGGACTTCGATGTTGATTTCATTTGAATTGTTGATATAGGAGATTAATGAACTTATAGCCCATTTTTGGGGTATTACATTTTGCCCCTCTTTGAATTATTGTGTAAAGCGCAGTGGTTCAAAAAAAGTTTGTGTTTGATAAAGATATGAAACTAATTCGAAATTGATAATTGATATGAGACAGAAGCTGATTGATATTGATTTGATATGGAGATAATAGGTCCTGAATGACCAAAGATAACGTTCACTATAACAACAAATGAACCTATGATTGCGAAAAAGTGTCAAAACGCCTGATTCCAAACTTTAGGATTGCAAAGAAGTGAGTGACCTATTCTAGACTCGATTGTCTTAGCAGAACTAGTAGGTATCACATCCGAATCCTTCAGTTGCCGAAGAACCAAGGAAAGAACACTATGATCCGATGGTTGCAAAAAATGATACAGTTTACAAGATTAGGAGAATACCAGATTGATATGGATCTTGATGAATCTGATATGCCCCAAGTGATGATAGATTTTCCCTGAGCGATGAGGACTTTTGATGAATCATCAACTAGATGTGGTTGTTGTCTTGATTACTGAGGAAGATATGATTCCAAATCTAGATTACAGACTTTGAATGATGTGTAATACCATGCCCCTTTGGGATTAAAATTGAAATCTGACAAGAAAAGTCAGTGTGATATGGTTCAGAAGCATGTTAATTGATTTGAGAAATGGTTAAACACGTCCAAGAATGCATTTTGCATCGTTTGGAGGTCCTGGAGACCAAGTAGACTAGGTTTGACCATGAGTTGACCATAGTTGACCATAGTTGACCAAGTTGAAATTTTGATAGTTTGATGTAAGATAATCAGTTAAGTTGAATTATGGATTTTTGTGATGATCGAAGGTTAAATATGCAAGTAGTTAATAATATAAATGATCTCAGATTTTGATTTTGATCCCGAAAAAGGATTCTACTTGCTATTTCATTGGAGGAACCTTCATGTGGGATTTAGCTCTTGTTAGATTGGAAGAGGTGATTGAAGAATCTTTTAAGTGTTTAAGCAATTTGTGTTCGTTTAGCCATTGTGAGATCATGCAACATGCAAAATGCAAAGAGACATGCAAAATGAAATGCAACCTAGGACCTAGGACCTATTCACTGATCATATGTCGATTTGTTGTCATCATTGAACTTTTAGGTAACCGGATAAATCAATACAATGCCCACTAGCTATGAAACCATAGACATATGAATATCAATTTGTATGCACAAGAATCAATACAACACCCACTGGTCAACAACCATGGATATATGAATATTGATTTTGTTTTTGGAATGTCGGATTAGATATAAGCACCAAGGCACAAACGCTAGGATGACCTGAATATCATGTCCATTTTGATATAACAATTTGTAGAAGCATCAAAACATGAATGTCGTGATGACCATAATACTCCTTGCATTGCAAACACATGAAACAGTCAAGAGATCATTCTAAATCCAATGTGAATTACCCGTAGTGACCCTTTATCATTCACATCCTTAGGCAAGATCGTGTTCCATAGTAGGAGAAAGAACTTTCTCAAAAAGACAATAGTTAGATCAAACTTCCTTGAATTATCTAGGTATCAATGGTCGAGGTACGCATGGCCATCCAATTCGAGATAGAGGCTCTTATAGTCAGACACCATTTCAATCCAGAATTTTCAAAGTTGTTAGATTTTCACATACAAGCAGAAGACAAAGAAAAGATTATGCCCCCAGTCATCACTCTCTAAATCCTGTAAAGGACATCATCGAAGGGCTCGAAGGGACACAATATGCAAAAATCTCAATGCGAATCAGTAAGCATACAAGGAGATAAAAGGATGAAAAAAAAGCATAGATTGTTTTCAGTTTGATGTTCGATTGTGTTGTTGTAGATGCAAAATCCTTTCTAGAGACGAGACCGACTTGACTGACTCAAATGAAGCTTCAAAGGACTCTGACTGGATATGATACATCTAAGATATAATGGAGGCCATAGGATATAACATTGATTGCCCCCAAGTTTGAACATTGATAGGATACAGACACTTGAGCAGATTGGTGGACAAACCGACTTATTGAAAACTGGAAATGCAAAAACAAACCGGGAGATATGTACAAACTAAAGCAAGACTAAAAGTTGGGAAAGACCAAGATTGCGCTGATAGATGGAGCATTTTGAAACAAGTGGTGCCCGTTTGCCGGGTTTTCACCATCTTGGCAGAGATTCTATTTTTGCTACCAAGCCACCTGTTTCCAGGTTTTCACCAAGGCACTTTTTTTTTTCTCATTTTTTTTGTATTTTTTTATTTTTTTCAATTTTTTTTAAATTTTTGATATTTTTTGATTTTTTTGATTTTTTTGTGAATCATCAAGGCGCCTATTGCTAGGTTTTCACCAAGATGTTCATTTTTTCAAGACTTTTTCTGATTTTTAAGATTTTTTCAGGATATTTAACCATAGACTGAATGCCTTAGGTGTAGAATTTCTTCAGATGGAGAACGTTGATTGGTTCTTGGAGCTGTTCTCCTTCAGTCGTTGAGAGTTGATAGGCACCAGAGCCAAAAGTAGCAGTGATGACAAAGGGACCTAGCCAGTTGGGTTCGAACTTCCCCTTGCGTTCTCGATGTGATTAATTTTTAGGATTCTCTCTCAAAACTAGATCGCCAACCTGAAATTCTCTATGTCTGACTTTCTTGTTGTAGCCTCTAGACATTCTCTTCTGATATACTCTGAGATGATCATACGCTGCTTGTCTACGCTCATCTAGTAGTTCAAGTTCTTGCAACCTAGACACTCTGTAGTCATCATTAGTTACGAGACCATGCATTCTAATTCTGAGTGATGGGATTTCAACCTCAATAGGCAGTACCACCTCAGACCCATAAACTAAAGCGAAAGGTGTAGCCCCTGTAGGCATTCTGATACTTGTTCTGATACTGATTCTGATATTTGTGCTGATATTAGTTCTGATACTTGTTCTGATATTGGTTCTGATACTGGTTCTGATACTGGTTCTGATACTTGTTCTGATACGTGTTCTGATACTGGTTGTGATACTGGTTGTGATACTTGTTCTGATACTGGTTCTGATACTGGTTTTGATACTGGTTCTAATACTTGTTCTGATACTTGTTCTGATATTTGTTCTGATACTTATTTTGATATTTATTCTGATACTTGGTATACTTGATAACATATTTTTCCATTGCAAACTCCCAAGCAAGATCATATCATGCAGTCCCAATGTCTAGCAAGATGGAGAACAAGAGGGATTGGCAAGCTGGTGGAGGAGATGGAAGACAAGAGAATGAAAGAGAATGAAGGGAAGAAATCCTCAAGGGAAAACTCCTCAAGAATACCCAAGCTAGGGAGAAATTTTCATGTAAAAGCACTTTTGGACAAGCAATGAAAGGCTAGCATAGGATAAATCACAAAAGTGTAATGCCAAAGAAGGATAGGATGTAGTCCAAAGGAGTAGACATGTCAAGAGGTTTCAAAGCATCATGTTTTACTCTTTCTTCTATTAGATCAAGACCAAAGGGGAAAAAAATAGCAACAGGTGAAAATGAATGGAGGAAGATAGACATTAAGGCTAAACAGGAAGGGAATGAAAGCAAGATCATCATAAGATAGCTCATAAAATAGCCAAATGTTCATGTATAGATCAACATTGTCAACATCAAAGAGAGAAGATGGAATGGATGAAATATGTAGAAGAACTACGCATGATGCCTGATTGCCAGGTTTTCATCACGGTACTTATCCAAGGCGCCACAAGGGAGTGGTTTTCACCATAGGACGAATTTATTTCTCTTTACTTTTGCTACCAAGGTGCCTGTTTCCAAGTTTTCACCAAGGCACATTTTCAATTTTTTCATTTCCTTTTTGAATTTTTGGAAGAAGGCAAGCTTTTTAGATAGTGCTCCTTGAAAGGATAAACCATGATATGCCAAGGATTCAAAATGATATGCTCAAAGATGCTGATAGGGAAAGGAAGATGGAAGAGGAAAATGGAGGATAAGGTTTTATGTAAAGCAAGTGAGGTTGGAAGATAGGAGGAATAGGCTGATTTGTGTCAGATATTAATTTTTTCCAAAATTTCAAGAAAAAATTATTAAAAATTCAAAACATCTCAAAAAATTCTAAATTTGTTACTGTAGCTTCCCTAATATGTCACCAACTTGCAAAAAAATTTTTAGACCAAAACTCTAAGCCGTTTGGGAGATAAAATTAAATCTTTGAAACTTTGGGGTTTTAGCTCCCCAAAAAAATCAAAACCAGCATGCAAAGGTGAGTTGCCCCACGGTGGGTGCCAGAAATGTGTGTGTGAATTTTGTACCTGATCTGTAGACACAACACTTCAGTAAAACATTAGAGGTTAGCTATAATCAAAATTGTGCAAAATTGAAATCTACTCTAACCAAGCGATTTACTGCCTTCTAGTAGGTGCGAGATTAATGTTCTCAGATTGCTATCGAGATCAGTGACCTAGACGACACCTAAATGAAGGATTTGAATGCAAAACTGATATGAAATATGAATGCAATTAATCTATTTTTTTTTGGTATTTTCTATGCAATGATAATGAAAAACTGATATGAAATCTAATCTATATGAAATTGATCTGCTAAAATGATCTAATAATGATATGAAAAAAATCTAAATGAATGTAAAAAAAAACAAATTGATCTCACAATAGCCTTGATTCGCAATAAGCTTTGATTCCTTGTCCTCCAATCCGACAGCGCGAGGATGCAAAAATATGAGATGCTTTGGATGCAAATTTGAGAGATGAATTATGAAGAGCTAAGCCTTGATTTTATAGAAATCCAGGGCTTTAGAGGTGCATGGGAAAAAAAGCCATAAATCACTCAAATAACTCAGGTTGATTTTTGAGTTATTTTTAAATAAAGATAATTAAGTCACAAAAATCATGCAAAAGCACAGTTCAACTCGAATTAGAAGTTTAGATCAACTTTAAAACTCAAAAAGATGTTGAGTTTCAAAAAGCTAACAACTTGCATTGATTTTCCAATTTTGAGTTTAACTGGTCCTTGAATGTGCACATGGATAATTATGATTTAATAAATAAATAAAGTGATTTATGCTCAACTTAACTGATTTTTGAAATAAAATAATTAATTTATGGGTTAATTAACTATTTTATCAAACTTTTATTAAAAACTATATTATTAAATAATGACAACTTGCTTTAATTAATTAAATAAGAATTTAATCAATTATTCATAGGATATTGGATTTATTGTCAAAATTAAATAATACAATTAATAATAGATAGAATTAAATTTAATTACACAATTAAGTGGCAAGATATTAAATCTAATTAATTAAATATGAAAATATTCAATTAATCAAACTTTAGGATAAATGTGATTTATCACCAAATAATCATTAAATTAAAGATAATTATGATGATTAGGAATATTCCCCGATGCAGAATTTAAGATAATCAATTATGATTCGATGATGTTTAGATGTGCCTTAGATTAGGACTTCGATGTTGATTTCGTTCGAATTGTTGATATAGGAGATTAATGAACTTATAGCCCATTTTTGGGGTATTGCAGTTTGTGTTGACCTAATCATACGCATTACTAAACCTATCAGATGTGCTCAAGTACTCCTAGGGAACACATTTTTATGCGCTATTTTATCTCTTATACGCGATATTTTAGTGTATGGATGCACTAAAAAAAATTCCTATGCGCTACTAAAGTTAATCCTATGCACTATTTGGCAAAATTGGCAAAAATGAGATAAATCAACGCGTAAGTTTCAAATTTTTTTATGCCGATTGAAAAAATCAGAAACAAGGACCAAGGTACTCATTGAAGGTCCATAGTTAGGTGGGTGTTGGTATCTATGGCCTCTCTCGAACCTATTCTCTCGAATGAGGACCACCATCGTTGTTATATCATTGGAAGGCTCAGAGTAAAAAGTCAAAAGGAGGAGTGAAAATGAATAGTGAAAATGACTTTTTGATTCCTATATATAGGCCTTTGACCTAAAAAGGAGGCTTTTATCACATTTTTTTTTACCTAGGGTCAAAATTGTTCGACTAAATTTTTCTGCACTCGGGGCATTATCATCAGTGAGTTGTCATAGCATTATTGGAAATCAAATTGAATTTGTGCAATGTTCTCGCAAAATTTTAGGAAAATCACAAAAATCATAAATTTATCAAAATTCATCCAAACGATTTCCATTTCATTTATGAGGGGGCAAGATATCATAAAGGAGGTAAAATCAAGTAGAATACCAAAATATTTAATCAGGGGCATTAAATACAAATTTTTAAAAATCATCTGTGGGGCATTGAAATCAGATAATATTTTCAAATCAAGTTCAAGTATCATATCATGAGTTCATCAGTGTATTTAGAATCTATTATCAAATCAAGAATTTTTCATTGAAATTAGTTACAAATCAGGAAATAAGACTTCAAGAGTAGATAAGGCATCAGGAAATCAAACATCAAATATTCTTTTCAAACTAATGCACTTTGTACATTGATTCAAAAAGGGGCATTTGTATACACCTAAAATTGGTTAGGTGAAATTGAAATGAGCAATCAAGGATAAAAGTAGGAATTAATTAAAATCAAATCCAAAAAGAGTAATTAAATAAAAAAGAGAAAATAATTATGCAATTAATTTTAATCAATTAATTGTATAGTTAAATCAAATTCAACACATTCAAGGGTACACATGGCTAAGATAAATGAATTAAATCAATTATTAATTTCTATTTTTATCACCAACCACATAGGGACAAAAATAAAATCAACCAATGAGAATGAAGGAATGAGCTTGCATGGATCAAAGCCAAATCAATTCTCCACCACTCATCTTGGAGATACATCTTGACCGTTCATTTTGTCTCTTTGTTCCAACTTTTGAGAACAAAATATTTACTTTGTCCCAACATTTGAAACCATTAACTTGGCTCAAACTTAATCATGATTCATCTTACTCTACCCCTAAGCCTTGGGAAAATCCATAAATAGAGGGAAAAATAAAGAGAAAAGGATCCATCTTCATACTTTGCAAATTGCATCCTCATTATAGATATTTAGTAGAGATTTCTTAGCATATTTGAGCATAATTGAGTTAGATTTGTTTAATTGCATCATAGATCATTAATTCTCATTCTAGAGATGTCTCTAATGAATGTTAATATGAGAGCATTTCTTTATCTTTTCTAATTAGAGATCCATAGGATGCTTATTGTCACTATTTCAATTTGATTGCTTTATAATTGTTGTATTTTCCATTATTGAGTTGATATTTTGATGAACTAATCCTATGAAGGTATTTTACATACACATTGATAAGTTGGCCTAAAGTGTGACATAAATTTGTACCTTTTTTTTGTATCTTAGTGAGTATCTCGTAACTCATCCCAGTGCCCAACCTACCTTTCATTGGTCTTACTTATTGCCAAGTTGGGGTCAGGAAGGGGTGAGATGAGGGGTGAAATCACAATAGTGTGTCCCACTTTTTGGGACGAAGGAAATCGGTTTTCCAAAAAAAAAAAACAATTTTAGGGCCTTCGCTCCAAGTACCCTCTTCACGCAAAGGGGATGATTGGCTTCATGTGAAGTACCTTGCGTGGGGTACTTCATGCGAAGAGGGGTCTTCACGCAAAGTACCCCACGTAGGGTACTTCGTGTGAAGCCATTTTTCACCGAATTTTTTCATTATAAATTTTTGACTTCCTATTTCATTTTCATTGTTTACTGTTTGAGATTTTGTGGACCTAGGGCTTAAAGCGAACCAGTGACGTCCACTATGACATCAGTACCTCCTGAAATTTTTTGACCTTTTTAGATTGTTAGTAGTATCAAGTACACACATTTTTCTCATTTTTTATTGTAAATTATATGTTTTATATAAATTTTAGTTAGTTATTTGTTTTAAATGATTTTTAGTTTGTTGAAATGTTAGAAAATCGTAGTTAAATTTTAGAATATGTTAGAAAATGATAGTTCAATGTTAGAATATGTTAGAAAATTGTAGTAGTACTATTAGAAAATCATAGTTAAATTGTTAGAAAATATTAGACAACATTAAAAAACCATAGTATAAATGTTAGTATATGTTAGCAAATGTTAGAAAATCGTAACTTAGTATACATTAGAAAATATTAGAAAATTGTAAATTAGTATACATTAGAAAATATTAGAAAATTATAACTTAATATACATTAGAAAATATTAGAAAATTGTAACTTCTAGTATATATTAGAAAATATTCGAAAAACGTAGTAGAATGTTAGCAAATGTTATAAAATTGTAACTTAGTATATTAGAAAATGATAGAAAATCGTAGTAGTTTGTTAGCAAATGTTAGAAAATATTTACAAAACATTAGAAACTGTAGTAGAAATGTTAGAAAACATTAAGATCTTATAGAAATTATTAAAAATATTTTCTTTTAAATTTCTTTTAAAGTTAGTAAATATTAGGAATCTCTCTCTCTCTCTCTCTCTCTCTCTCTCTCTCTCTAAATTATGTACATATGTTTTAGAGTTACATGTATAAATGTTATTCATGTAGAGTTAGATGTCAAAATATTATCCTAGGAGGACTGAGCATTAGTACATCCTAGTATCCTTTAAGACACTTAGAGGACCCAACTAGTACACCTTAGGGCCCTTTAGGACCCCTATTGTGACATCCAAGGATCTTTTAGGACTATTAGTACACCTTAGGTTCTTTTAGGATCCCTATTGTGACAAAACTCTTTAAGAACCCTTATGATCCTTAAGACCTAGAATATGACCATTTAAGACCTAATAGGACCTCTTAAGACTTAATAAGATTGGACTTAAGACCTAATAGGACTAATATGACCTATTAAAACTAATTAGTACATACTAGGACCCTTAAGACCTAATAAAACCACTTACTTGACCTAATAGGACCTATTAATACCAATTAGTACATCCAAGGACCCTTTAGGACTATTAGTACACTCTAGGTTCCTTTAGGACCCCTATTGTGATGTAAAACTTTTTAAGAACCATTAGGATCCTTAATACCTAGAATATGACCACTTAATACCTAATAGGACCCCTTAAGACCTAATTTAAGACTTTAATATAACCTATTGTAGACACTTAAAAATCCTTTAGAAAATAAAGTATTTTTATTTTTTGAAAAATCCCTGATGATATCATCATTTGTTAATTAATTAATTTATTTTTATGTCATTAAATCCCTTTATCTTAATTAAAAATATTTAATTAAGAAATCTCTCCCAAAAATGTTTAAATCTTATTTAAACATTATTCTCCTTATTTATTAATTATTTAATTAATAAATTGACCAAAAATCCCAAAATAAATAATTAATTTATTTTTTGCCCAAAACTTGGCCAATTTCCTTTAGACCACTAACCTCTTCCAAAATCTTCTAATTCCTCCTTAATTTCGATTAAAAGGCTAATCCCATCCTTTCTAACCCTAATTTCAACTCAAAATATTTAATTAAGATTAAATATTTAATTTTCATATTTATTAAATGTATTTTAATAAATATTCCCAAAACCAAAAGCCTTTGGAATGAATAAATATTTATTCATTCTCCCTAAACCAAGGAAAACTCTAGACTCTTCTAGAAACTTCTCAACCCAACCTCTTCACCCATCCTAATCCTAATCCTAATCTTCCCCCTAACCTTGTCACATTCCCTAAACAAGGTTAGCCAACTCCTAAGCTTGACCCAAAGTCAACAAACTTCTAGAGGCTTCTGTTACATGCATTGAAGGCATTTAAGGTCTCCTTATCCCTCTTACATGCATTTATGGTGCATTTAAGAAGCCCCTCACCCCTTTCTTACACCCTTTGACCTTAGGCACATTTCCCAAATTGTGCACATTCTTCCCATCTTTCAACCCAATCCCCTTATGACACTTGTCACAAGGAGATAACCCTTCCCCTAATGAGCGTCAAACTCATTAAAGCTTTTGAGATAAATAAATCTTTATTTATCTCCTAAATTCCATATTTATCCTTAGAAAGCCTAGACTCTTCTAGAAAGTCTTCATCTTTATCCCCTTGACTCAACCCCTAACCTTACCCCAAACTCTAACCTATCCTCCTAACCCAAGCCCTTAGGAAATCCTATAAATACTCCTCCTTCCAAGAGAAAATTATTAGCTTAGTTTTTATCATTTATGCATTGTTATCATGAGCATTTTTAGCTAGATCATCTTAGCATACATCTTAATTGTTAGATTTCTTCATGTTTTTCATATTTTCTAACACATCTTAGAATAGCTTAATGGATTAATCTTAGTTCATATTTCAAGCTTTTCTCATCATTTATGCATCACCATAAATCCCTCTCCATGCATTTGAGAGCACACCCACATCCCTCTAATTGAAGCAAATCAAACATTTGCTCTATAGCACTTGTTTTTAGCAACAATTTTGAGGTGGCTTTGGTTTTGTTTTCATGTCTTATGCCGTTTTTTAGTTCATAAACATGTTAGATTAGTCTAATGTTTGAATGTTTCAGCCTTTCAAGACAGGTAACAGGTTCAAAATCATAGTCTACACCTATTAAAACCAATTAGTACATCCTAGGACCCTTAAGACCTAATAAGACCACTTACTTGACCTAATAGGACCTATTAATACCAATTAGTACATCCAAGGACCCTTTAGGACTATTAGTACACTCTAGGTTCTATTAGGATACCTATTGTGACATAAAACTCTTTAAGAACCCTTAGGATCCTTAAGACCTAGAATATGACCACTTAAGACCTAATAGGACCCCTTAAGACCTAATTTAGGACTTTAATATAACCTATTAAAACCAATTAGTACATCATAGGACCCTTAAGACCTAATAAGATCACTTAATTGACCTAATAGGACCTATTAATACCAATTAGTACATCCAAGAACCCTTTAGGACTATTAGTACACCCTAGGTTCCTTTAGGACCCCTATTGTGACATAAACTCTTTAAGAACCCTTAAGATCCTTAAGACTTAGAATAAGACCACTTAAGACCTAATAGGACCCTTTAAGACTTAATAAGACTGGACTCAAAACCTAATAGGACTAATATGACTTATTAAAATCAATTAGTATATCCTAGGACCCTTAAGACCTAATAAGACCACTTACTTGACCTAATAGGACCTATTAATACCAATTAGTACATCCAAGGACCCTTTACGACTATTAGTACACTCTAGGTTCCTTTAGGACCCTTATTGTGACATAAAACACTTTAAGAACCCTTGGGATCCTTAAGACCTAGAATAGGACCACTTAAGACCTAACATGACCCCTTAAGACCTAATTTAGGACTTTAATATAACCTATTAAAACCAATTAGTATATCCTAGGACCCTTAAGACCTAATAAGACCACTTACTTGACCTAATAGAACCTATTAATATGAATTAGTACATCCAAGGACCCTTTAGGACTATTAGTACACTCTAGGTTCTTTTAGGACCCCTATTGTGACATAAAACTCTTTAAGAACCCTTAGGATCCTTAAGACCTAGAATATGACCACTTAAGAACTAATAGGACCCCTTAAGACATAATTTAGGACTTTAATATAACCTATTAAAACTAATTAGTATATCCTAGGACCTGTAATACCCCAAAAATGGGCTATAGGTTCATTAACCTCCTACATCTTCAAATTCGAATGAAATTGACATCAAAGTCCTAACCTAAGGCACATCTACACATTATCGAATTTAATTGATTCTATCCTAAATTCTGCATCGGGGAATATTCCTAGCAATATTCCTATTTATCAAATTATCTTTAATTAAATATTATTTGGCGATAAATCATATTTATCCTAAAGTTGATTAATTGAATATTCTGAATATTTAATTAATTAATTTAATTCTGCCACTTAATTATTTAATTAGATTTAATTGCATTTATTCCTAATTAATATTGTTTTTATTTGACAATAAATCAAAATTCCTGCAAACAATCAATTGGATATTTATTTAATTGATTTAAATCAAAGTTGTGAAATTTAATAATTTAATTGGAATAAAATTTGATTTAATAATTGATTAACCCATAAATCAATTGTTTTAATTCAAAAATCAGTTAAGTTGAGAATAAATCACTTTATTTTTAAATTAATTTACAAATAAATCATGCACAATCTGAAAAGTAGGCAACTAGAAATTAACAATCAATTTTAAATTGAAACTCAACATCTGATGATGAGTTGAAATTTTATCTAAAACTCTATTTTGAGTAAAACTCTTCATTTGCATGATTTTTGTGAGTTAATTATCTCTAATTTCTTGATAACTCAAAAATCAACCTGAGTTTATCAAGAGTGGTTTATGGCTTTTCTCATGCATCCTCAAAGCCCTGGATTTCTATAAAAACAAGGCTTAGCTCTTCATTTTCATCAACACTCAAATTTGCACAATTACTTTGGCGAATTGGTGATTGAAGGATTGAGCACTTGTGATAGGCGATTTGTGAGATCTTTCATAGTTTCATACCATAGTTTCATAGCATAGTTTCATATCATAGATTTCATCTTCACATCATAGATTAAATCTGCATTCAATTTCATTCTAGATTAATTTCATACAATTTTTCATATTATTGCATAGAAAATCCAAAAAAATAGAATAATCTGCATTCATAGTCTTTCAAATTTTTGCATTCAAATCCTTCGTTTAGGTGTTGCATTGTCACTGATCTCGGTTTGATCTGAGAGTATCATACTCACATCTACTAGAAGGCAGTAAATCGCCTGGTTAGTTTAGTTTCCATTTCATTGCAGATTTTGGTTTTTGGCTAACCTCTAATGTTTTACTGAAGTGTTGTGTCTACAACTAGGTACAAAATTCATGCACACATTTCTGGCACCCACCGTGGGGCCCTGAAATGGGTTTCCATTCAATTTCTATCAATTTCTTGTCATTTTCTGGTTAAAACTGTGATCTTTTATTTTATGTCCACACATTTATCGTATGACTTTTGTTAGAAAGTCATACTAGGAGGTACCCACTGTCGTACGACATGTGATCTTATCGAGGCTCGTATCAAAAAGTACACATCATCATTTGGAAGCTTGATTGTCATATGAGAAGACACCCACTATCGTACGAGTTTCCAGATTATCGTCTGGGAGGTAACCCACTGTCGTACGAGTTTTGACTCCACAATTCAATTGTCATTTCAAAATTTTTGGCAATTTTTTAGATTTGATTTTCAGATTTGGACTAACATTTAACCCTAACAATTGAAATCTTCTGTGTTTGATTAATATTTGCTGATTCTGATTGGAAAAAGTGCAACTAAATTGCTAAAACAGGTAAAAATCTACTAAGCACATTGCGAGGAATTCAGGTATTCTTCTCCAGCTGATAACATTTCAATTTGGATTAAAATGAACTCTCATGTGTCAAACTTGTGTGACTTTTCTTGCTTTCATATCACATACTTCATTTTGGGCTATAAAACGAACATAGATTTGCTTTCTGCATATCTGTTACACATAGTAAATAGGCCCTATGAACACTATTTGTGGATGATCTTGAGAGAGTGGGCTTCTTTCGCTTGTTCATGCATGTGAAGCTCTTCTTGATGAAAGATCCCCTTGTAGGTAGGGAGGTTACTGAGAGAGTCTCACGTTCTACTAGATTCGTGTGTCTTCAACTTTTGATTGATACATTCTCTCTCTGGAGAGGTTGATAGATCATAAGCGGTTGACGTCATAGATCTTTGTGAGATAATCTTGGTCTTAGCGTGTCAGATTAATCTATCTGCTTTATTTTGGTTAAAAGTGAAAAGGCTAGAGGACTATGCTCTACTCCCTTTTTGGGTAGTATCATAAACTCAGATCCTTGAATCTGGAACCAATCTCTATGTGGTATCTTTTGTGAGTCACCTTTAGAGAGGGTTAACCATAGTGGACATTCCCTTAATTGGGTCAACCACATGGATGAAACCTCAAGCGGTAATAGCCATTTTCACCGTGGTAGTAGTAGCCGCTATATAAATGTCCTTGTGGGAGAAATCTTCACAGGTGTGGTCTCTTGTTGGGTTGTCAGATCTCCCTAGCAGCTCCTGATTGATTAAATTCTCAGATTGTGTCAAAACCCCGGTGCCCTTGGATTGGAGTTCACCCTCTTGAGATCATAAAATTTGAAGAGTCAGACCATTACTACAAACCCTAGTGAGGCCAAATTTTCATTTTTCTAGGAATATGTGCATTATTGAATTTTTTTTTGGAACATACACAATTTGCACTCCTAGTGATTAGCACATTTAGTCACTTGATTGTTCATGCGCAAGATTGCTTTGTCCCCTATTCATTGTTTTTAGACGTGCTTGGAATCACTTGCTTGCTATTTTGCGTGCTTGTTTATCTATTTGGTTACCAAAAATGAATGGTCTCAGAATAATCTTCAAACCTGGACAGAGAAATTTGTGAACAATCTGAAACTGAAAACCAAAAATTTGTAAAATCTGAAGTAAAATTCCTTTCTGGAGTCAAAAGTCATCCCATGAGGTCAGAAAGTTGTACGAGTTTTGGCAATTGTCATTTCAGAACCCCTGTATTGTCATTTGACAGCTTGTATAGTGTCGTATGAGTTTTCCCACTAGTAAAAATAAAAAAGGTCAAAATCTTGCTATCAACTATTGTGCGAGCTTTGCATTTGTCGTACGGGTTTTGTCAACTGTTGTTTCATAGCATACCCACTGTCATATGATCCCGCAGAAAGTCATTTGAGAAATTTTGAAAAATTGCTAGATAGTGGTCAAAATTGTCAGAGACTCAGTTTTTACAACCTATTTCCAGAATCTGTTGAACAAATCACTGTGTTAGGAACAGAGTAGAAACTAGAAAAAATTCATCCATTTTCCTCAAGTGAGCCTTTGAGTTTGATTTTGCCTTGTGATTTATCGATTTGAGTCTTTTTCATCTTGTGTCAAAACCTTGTCAAAATTATCTTCAAATTCAGTCTTCTTCCTAAAATGACTGAGTGTTGTGAGCTTGTGCCCACCATCTGTTGGGCATCTACCCACACTACTATGGCACAATATCCTTCATTTACATCTGATCTAATCTTTAATCAATTCAATCTTGACAAGGTTGTGTCATTCGATCTTCTTGAATCAAGTCATTCTTCAGTTGTCTTCATCTTGCTTTCTGGCTTCACCCAAGGTTAATGGTGGAAACTAGAGCTTCCTCACATAAGAAATCTGGAGAAGCACTTAACACCACAACTTTGTCTACTCACATAGGTCCAACTCTTAAGCAACTCTACAATTCTGGTCTTTATGAAGATGACGATCTTGGAAATTTTTGATTGAAAACTGGTTACATACCCCCTCCATCAACTCAAGGAGGTAATCAACAAACTCCACCTCAATCTAATCCAGGGAACCCTAAAAATCCTAACATGTGTCACAGAGGGATACATCACGGGTCTCAAGGACATCAATCTCAACACGGTATGGATCAAGAACCTACACCTTCTGAAATTTCCCAATACCAAAATGATGATAACTTCAAAAGAATGATGAAGCATTTCTTGAAAGAAGATAGAGCAACATACTTTCTAGAGTTAGCTCATCACGAACCTAAAATTCCTCCAAACTTTAATGTGGAAGATTTCATTACACATGAGGAAGAAACTCCTATCACAACTATGATGAAACAGATGCATGCCATGCAAGTCAAACTTAACAAACTTGAGAAAGAAAAGGAACCTAAGGAGTTCTCCATGGAAGCTCTATGCCCTTTTCCATTTGATAAAGACTTGTACATGCCGCCATTCCCTAAAAGGGTAGAGATGCCTAAATATGATAAGTATGATGTAAAATCTGATCCTCAAGATCATGTTAGAGAATTCTATACTCAATCTATGGAGTTTATGCACGAACTAACCTACTTAATGCATCTTTTCCCTTGATCTCTGGGAGGGTCATCCATTCATTGGTTCTCTAGAATGCCTCCTACTATCAAAACTTTTGAAGAGTTAATCAAACTATTCTATCAACAAAAATCCTACAATATTCAACATACGGTCACCATGATTGACATCTGCAATCTGAAACAATATCCAGGTGAACCATTCCTAACATTTCTCAAGAGATGGAGGAAGAAATTTTCTCTATATGCTAGAACCATTCCAGAAACTGAGAAGCTGGAAATCTTCATCAACAACCTTGTTCTAGAAATCAACTACCCTTTACAAATGCAAAATCATACATCTTTTGATAAGATGGTAGATAATGCGATCCAAATTGAGAAAGTACTTGTGAAAAAAGAAGACATCATACTTCAAAAGGACAAGTATGAATCTAGATCTAGTTCTAAGGACAAGAACAAAAACTGGAAAAAGAATAATGGCGTTGTCACATATGGCATTGTTGATAATATCCATGCCCCATCTAAGGCACCTGCTTTTAATCTCACTGTTGGTACCCAAGCCATCAAAGCTTCTGAAGCTAAAGTGACAGAGTCCAACAAAAAGTCATCTGATTATAAACCTTGGGCTACAAATCCTAATAAAAAATTCACTCCTCTTGGAGAATCCTTGGAATCTGCCATGAAAACTCTATTGGTGAACAAAATCATCTACTTGCCTGAGATAAAAGTCTTTGATCCTGAACCTAAACCGAAATGGTTGAGAGAGAACAATTTCTGTGAATTCCATTGCAATAAAGGTCATAAGACTAATAGGGGAGATTTCTTCTGCAGCCACCTCCATCACTTCAGATATAGTGGGCAGATATATTTTGACAAGACCGAGTCGAGCCAGATTATCTTCTTAGGCTTCATCTAGCAGTGCTATAGGGGTAAGTGATGAGGCATATAGAGCTATAGGTATTCCTTCACCTAGAGAGATACAAGCGCTTTCTAGACATCATAGTCATTTAGATGTGGCACTTTACTTTTTGGAGGATCTCTTGTAGTCATATTCTTATATTGTTGACATGAAAAGGATCCCAGTACATTTAGTAAGAGATGTCACCAGACTTGTATGAGGTCCTGTAGTTCCACTGACATAGTACACACCATATAGTTAGGCACCACATAGTTCACAACACTTTGCACCCACAAATCAGTCTGCAGCTACAGAGCCAAGTATACAAGTTGGAGATGTACACATCACAATTGAGGGCCTAGACACATTTGCTGAGTAGTTACGCGGGTTGAGTCAGGTGGACATTGGCACTGATGTTGGATCATTTATGGATTTTTTATTGCATCCTAGTGGTTCATGCTCTACATCGCTCCCCTCCCAGTTAGTGTCACCCCTACACTCTTCATTACTAGAGAGGTTTAGGACTAAATGTGGTGTGGGTGATGTAGTTGTTAAAAATAGTCCCAAGAGATAACTGAGAGGGGGGGGTGAATCAATTATTTGCAAGATTTAATTCTTTATCCAATTAAGTATACTTAAACATAAAGCATAAACACAATGAAAGAACACATGAACACACCACCAATATTTTGGTTATGGGGAAACCCAAATAGGTAAAACCCCGGTGGGACTTGATACCCACTAATATTCTATACTAGTGTATAATGATCCTTTTTAGAAGATTTTTTACCCTGTTAGGAGTAGCTTTACAATATATTAAGTACAATAGACCTAGTCAAGGGTTAGAATCTATTAGGAGTCTTTTACAATTGTCCCTGTTAGGGCAGAGGATGCACTGTCCGAGAGCTCACTGCTCAAAGGGGCGAAGGCTACAACCTTATGAATAACAGATACACACTATATATGGATCTTGGTGAACCACACTTTGACTTGCTATCTGGATTAGTTCCAATGAATAGTACAAGTACTTTACTTGGTCACATAGACCTTCTTCTGATGGCTCAACACTTCGCACACTCTACTCTTCTCTGCTTAATCAACTATGAACCACACTCAAGCAATCACAAATGACTACCTATAAATATCTTTCCTCCAAATGATATAAAAAATTTGGCCTATTAGAACCACCTTGAAATCATAATAGAGAAACCATAACAATCTCCAATAAACATTCTGTCGGCTCTACTATGCACGCAACACAATTTGGGACTTGTCCAATAAGATAAATGTAGATGCATGCTACACACTGTCAGCTCTACCAAAACAACTGGATCTTTCTCTGTAAGTTGAATTAACTCATGCGCTCTTAACCAAACATCAATAACACTTCTCCAAGCTTAAATCCAAGGGAACATACCCTCAAGATAGGTGCAACTCAAGAACCAATAAAATCTCTATCGGCTCTTTTGAACAAACACAGGAAACTACTGCTGGTGAATAGCAATTGCATAACTTCACTTCTACTCATCAAAAGACTATGCATCCATAACTAAAACATCACTAACATGTCTTCAACATATATCAAAGCACACAAGGCTCCATGATAACTGTATGGACAACCATACATAGAACACTGTCTGTTACTCTGTCAGGAACACTGCTGACACCAGCTGCTATATAACTGTCTGTACTAATAGTTAACCTCTGTGCCCATGATATGATGCTGATATCATGTCCATGATACATATACTAAAAGCTTACTACATAAGACTTCCATGCATGCTACTTTCCATATGTTGTCATCAATGAAAAACATATAGTCAGTACTGGCCTGCTGGCAAATCTCTAACAATCTCCCCCTTTGGCATTGATGGTAACATGTGGAGTGAAAAACCACCACCAACCCAAATGAATATTTCTTTTATAACATTCTCCATTTCCTCTTCAAAACTCCCCCAAAGATGAATCCTCCATCTGCTGTAATATTTTCTAATATTCTCCATTTCCTCAATTGTACTGCTATCATAACTGAATGCTGCTCCCCCTTAACATATTACTCCTCTTTTTACTTCTATTTTTCATGACTCTATATATACTCCCCCTTTGACATCAATGGAAAAGGGCACCATTCATTTTAAGTACTGGTACTACTCTTGAGGTAGAGTAGTCAACCTTCCACCAGTCCTTGAGGATTGATGTCTTTCCTTCTTTCTTCTAAGCAGAATCAGGGAAGGGAATGACTCCCAACTTCTCCTTGAGATACTCAAAAGTATCCTTAGGCAAGGGCTTTGTGAGTATATCTACCAACTGATCATTAGTACTCACATAGTCCAACTTGACTTCTTTCTCTGCCACTTTCTCTCTTAGGAAGTGATACTTGATGTCAATGTGCTTTATCTTTGCATGCATCACAGGGTTCTTTGACATATTGATAGTGTTAGTGTTATCACAGTGAATAAAAATAGGATAATCAATTTGAATTCCAAAATCCTTTATTATCTGCTTGATCCAAACAATTGTAGAACAATTCAAGGCTGCTGCAACATACTCCGCTTCTAATGTTGATTGAGAAATACAATTTTTCTTCTTGCTTGTCCAAGTGACAAGTCTATCACCAAGAAACACTACTCCACCTAAAGTACTCTTTCTGTCATCAACACATCCTACCCAATCTGCATCACTGTATACATGAAGCTCAACATTTCCTGAATTAGGATACCATAGACCATAATCTATAGTGCCCTGCAAGTATCTAAATATTATTTTTACTACCATGAGGTGACTTTGTTTAGGCTCTGCTGCAAATCTTCCAACTATGCCAACTGCATTGGAAATATCAGGTCTAGTCTGAGTAAGATATATGAGTTTACCAATCATAGACTTATACAATGTTATATCTACTACTGGTGAGTCATCTTCTTCTGTAAGCTTGCATCTAGTGATCATAGGAGTTCCTATTGGCTTGCAATTATCCATCTTGAATTTCTTCAATATCTCTTTCACATACTTTGATTGATTTATGAAAATCCCTTTTTCTTTTTGCTGCACATTTAGTCCCAAAAAGTACTTGATAGGACCAATCATACTCATCTCAAAGTCATTTTGCATTTCTTTGGCAAATTCAACACTGAGTTTGTCATTACCTCCAAAGATAATGTCATCAACAAATATAGCTACAAGTAGTAAACCTTTAGATGTCTCTCTAATGAATAGATTACAATCTACTGCTCCTTTCTTGAATCCAATCTTTGTTAAGTATCCATCTAGTCTCTCATACCATGCTCTAGGGGCTTGCTTAAGTCCATAGAGGGCCTTCTTCAATCTGCATACCATATCAGGTCTGTCTGATAAGGTGAATCCTTCTGGCTTCTCAATGTATACTTCTTCTTTCAAGTCTCCATTCAGGAATGCTGACTTGACATCCATCTGATAAACTTTGAAGTTTTTGACTGTAACATAGGCTAAAAACAACTTAATAGCTTCTAATCTACTCATAGGTGCAAATGTGTCTAAATAATCAATGCCTTCTCTTTGCGCATATCCCTTACATACTAATCTTGCTTTATTTCATGCTATTGTACCATCTTCATTCATCTTATTTCTGAATATCCACTTTGTTCCAATCACATTCTTATCACTAGGTCTTGGGACTAGTTCCCAAGTGTCATTCTTAATAATCTGATCAAGTTCTTTCATAGCATCATGCCAATCTGAATCATTACAAGCATCTTCAACACTTAAAGGTTCAATCTGAGATAGTAAACATACTGCTTCACTGCTAGCTGAGTTCTTTTCTTGTGATCTTGTTAAGACTTTGCCGCTTTGATCTCCAATGATGTTTGCCTTGGAATGATTTCTTGATGTAAACTTTGGAACTTTAGGTGATGCTGACTCATCAGCCTTAGGAGTATTTTCTTCACTTGTCTTAGGGTCATTGAATAACACATCAATACTGTCAAACATTTCCTCAATAACTGTCTCACTAGTGGAGGGTCTAGGTTATTCTTCAATCATGGGTGAGTAATCATGATATCTTTCTTAAATCATAAACTTTTCATCAATCTTTACATGAGCACTTTCAATGATCTTTTTCAATCTTAAAGTGAAACATTTGTAAGCTTTTCTTTTAGTAGAGTAACCAAGAAAAATACATTCATCACTTCTTGCATCAAACTTGCCTATTGCTTCATCCCTCTTGATGTAGCAGTTGCTTCCAAAGATTCTAAAGTATTTTACTATGGGAACATTACCAAACCATAGTTCATAAGGTGTTTTGTCAACGTCCGGCCTTAATTTAATTCTATTGATGGTATAGACTGCTGTATTGACCACATCTCTCCAATAGGTGTGTGCAACTTTTCCTTCTATCATAATGGTGCACACTGTATAGAGAATGATCCTATTCCTTCTCTCTGCAATTCCATTCTGCTGAGGGGTTCTAGGTGCACTTAACTATCTCTTTATACCATGTTCTTTATAGTACTCATAGAATTTGTCAGAGGTGAATTCTCCTCCTCTATCCGAGCTCAAAAATTTTATCTTTAGTCCAGATTCATTCTCAACCTTAGCTTTGAATATTTTGAACTTCTCAAAAGCTTCTGATTTTTCTTTTAAGAATGCAACCCACATCATCCTAGTATAATCATCAACAAACAAAATGAACTACCTTTCACCATAGTATGCTCTTGTTTGAGTTGGACCACATAGGTCTGTATGAATCAGATCCAACTTGTTCTCTGCTGAATTCTTCTTGCTCCTCAATGAATTTCTCACATGCTTCCCCATCACACATTCCCTCCATATAGTATCAACTGGCTTTGCTATGCTAGGTAGATCTCTTATTGCCTTAACATTTCTTATCTTTAATATGTTATCAAAATTGATATGACATAGTCTTTTATGCCATAACCAACTGTCATCAACTTTAGCAACAAAACAACTTGCTTCTGAATTGAGTTGAAATATATTACCTCTTGTCTTTGAGCCTAATGAAATCATTAAACCATCCTTATTGTTAATGATGCATTTGTCATCTTTGAACTCCAACTGATATCCTTTTCCAAGTAACTGACCAACACTAAGAAGGTTATGTTTCAAACCATCAACATAAAGACCATCATCAGTATTGTTCTTTCCATACAAAGTGATGGCTCCTCTACCAACTATTCGATTAGGAGTGTTGTCTCCAAATCTAACCATACTGCCATTGTATTTGTCCAAATGAACAAACTTGCCTTTATCACCTATCATGTGATGTGAACAACCACCGTCTATAATCCAGTTTGTCCTTATGTTAGCTTGTGAAATCAATGCTAGCTCTTGATTCTCTTTGTTATCTTCATGAGATGTCTTATTATTCATTTTGTCTATAATAGCAATGAATCCAATTTCTTCTTCACCAGATTCTTCATATGAAACTCCATCTCCAGCATAGTAGCATTCCTTAGAATACTTAGGCTTGTAATCCTTTTTGAACTTTCTAGCTCTTGCAGGACACTTACATGCAAAGTGACCGATCTTATTACATGAAAATCACTTAAATGGTAATTGACCTTCATATTTTCCTTTTCCTTTCTTTTCTCTTTTGGAAATCATAGCAATAAAATCATCTAATGTTTTCTCTTCATCATCATCATCAAAATTACTAGAAGTGTTTGTAGATTTCTTACCATGAATTGTTGCTTTGAAAGCTGTCTCACTCTTTGGTTCTATCTTCAATCTTGAAATCTCAAAAGCTGAGATTTTGCTGATCAAGGTCTCTCTCTTGAAATTTGATGTAAGCTGCATGGTCTCATCAAGGATGTTGATCTTGCTTTCATATTCAGGAGTAAGAGTCGTCATTAACTTGTCCATAATGTCCTCCTCTGAAATCTCTCCACCATTGTTCCTGATTCCAGCAACTGCTTCATTTATTCTTTGATTGTAAGATCTGATATTTTCTTCAGGAAGCATCTCTAAAGCATTGTATCTTTTCTTCCATGTCTTTTTTCACGCATTCTTTTCTTGTTTGTCTCCTTCAAATATGTCTTCTAGGTGCTTCCATATTTTGTGGGTTGTATCTATCTTTTTTACTTCTAAAAATTCACCATCATATAGGGTGCTGATAAGGGCTTCTTTAGAAATAGCATTCTGATGAAACAATTCCTTTTGTGTGTTAGTAGCATCATCTTTTTCAAGGTCTTCTAAAGTAGGAATCTTGGCTACTTTGATAGTTACATTAAAAACTTCAAAAGCAATGCACTACAAATGAGTCACCATCTTGTTCTTCTAATCAAGATAATTCTCTCCATCGAACTTAGGAATTTCTTTCCTAAAGTACGCCATTTGATCAACCTCAAGCTGTTAAACTTTCTCTCTGAGGCACTTGGCTCTGATACCAATTGTTAGGAATAGTCCCAAGAGATAACTGAGAGGGGGGGGGGGGGGGGTGAATCAGTTATCTACAAGATTCAATAAAGCATACTTAAACATAAAACATAAACACAATGAAAGAACACATGAACAAAACACCAATATTTTGGTTACGGGGAAACCCAAATAGGTAAAAACCCTAGTGGGACTTGATACCCACTAATATTCTGTACTAGTGTATAATGATCCTTGTTAGAAGATCCTTTACCCTGTTAGGAGTAGCTTTACAATATGTTAAGTATAGTAGACCTGGTTAAGGGTCGGACCCTGTTAGGATTATTTTACAATTGTCTTTGTTAGGGGAGATGACGCACTGTTCGAGAGCTCACTGCTCAAAGGGGTGAATGCTACAACCTTCTGAATAACATATACACACTATATCTGGATCTTTGTGAACTGTGCTTTGACCTACTATCTAAATCAGTTCCAATGAATAGTACAAGTACTTTACTTTGTCACATAGACCTTATTCTGATGGCTCAACACTTCGCACAGTCTACTATGCTATACTTAATCAACCATGAACCACACTCAAGCAATCACAAATGACTGCCTACAAATATCTTTCCTCCAAATGATATAAACAAGTCGACTAGTTAGAACCACCTTGAAATCATAATAGAGAAACCATAACAATCTCCAATAAACATTTCATTGGCTCTACTATGCACACAACACAATCTGGGACCTGTCCAATAAGATAAATGTAGACACATGCTACATACTGTCGGCTCTACCAAAACAACTGGATCTTTCTCTGTAAGCTGAATTAACTCATGTGATCTTAATAAAACTTTAATAACACTTCTCCAAGCTTAACTCCAAGGGCGCATACCCTCAAGATAGGTGCAACTCAAGAACTAATAAAATCTCTGTCGACCCTTTTGAACAAACACATGAAACTGTTGCTGGCGTATAGCAACTGCATAACTTCACTTCTACTCATCAACAGACTATGCGTCCATAACTAAAACATCACTAACATGTCTTCAACATATATCCAAGCGCGCAAGGCTCCATGATAATTGTACAGACAACCATACACAGAACACTGTCTGTTACTCTATCAGGAACACTGCTGACACCAGTTGCTATATAACTGTTTGTACTAACAATTAACCCCTGTGCCCATGATATCATGCTAATATCATGTCCATGCTACATATACTGAAAGATTACTGCATAAGACTTCCACGCATGCTACTTTCCATATGTTGTCATCAATGACAAACATATAGTCAGTACTGGCCTACTGGAAAATCTCCAACAATAGTTTTTGTTGATGATATGATGGTGCAACATGCTAATGATCCTCCTGCTCTTGAGACCTAGGTATATAAAGTTTTCTTTTCTCCTTTCTAGGATTTTTAGTGAAAAATTAATTGTAGATGTGTGTATTGATGTTTGTTCAATGTATAATATTTTGTAGGCACAGTTAGCAGACCACATTACCTCTAGTGTGGGCTCGAAGCATCTTCATATGAGAGATTCAGTAGATGTGACACCTAATAGTGGTTAGGTAAGTTTTAAATATATGTAGGTTTAAGCATGCATGTGTACACTTGTAACATGTATTTATATATTTCAAATACTTTATATAATATATAGTATGCACATGTATATAACCAACTGTCATACTAAATTTGTAGGGGTCAGTTGCTACTTCACATCCAGAGGATGCTCATGACACTCGGTTAGAGCACATTACTTCTAGTGTGGGCTCAGAGCATCTTCATAGGAGATATTCAACATATGTGACACCTAGTAGTGGTCAGGTAAGTTTTAAAAATATGTAATTTTAAATAGGCATTTATAATATTTTAAGTATTTTACATTATTATTATATACATGCATTTATATTTGTAGGGATTAGTTGTTGCCTCAAAACCAGAGGATGCTCGTGGCAGTTGGTCAGAGGGTCACTCTATTCGCATGCGCCTGGATGACTCCCTAGTTTAGGACATGTTGCACAGATCTTTGATTTGAGACTCATTATATATGTCATTATTATATGGTTGATATTTTCAGTTTATGATTTGAGACATATATTTATATGCTATCCAGACCTCTAGACATAGATGATTTATGATTTGACATTATATAGATTTATGATGGTTTCATTTGATTAGATGGTAAATTATTTGATTAGATGATAATATGATTTGATTAGATGGTTTCATTTGATTAGATGATATGATTTGATTAGATGGTTATTTGATTTGATTTGATTAGATGATAATATGATAATATGATTATATGGTTTCATTTGATTAGATTAGATGGTTTCATTTGATTAGATGATATGATTTGATTAGATGGTTTCATTTGATTAGATTAGATAGTTTCATTTGATTAGATGATATGATTTGATTAGATGAGTTGATTAGATGGTTTCATTTGATTAGATTTTATTAGATGGATGTAGAATTAATATCATAAAAAATAACAAGTTAATACCTGTAACTAATGGACAATAAGTATTCTAACTAATAAGAAATGTTAAGGGGAGGTCTTAAGGGGATCTAAAATTAGTATCATAAAAAATAACAAGTTAATACATGTAACTAATGGACAATAACTATTCTAACTCATTCTAGAACTAACACATGTCATAAGTAATCTAACTAATTTCATCATTTTTTAGTGTTCAAACTAATGTCTTAAGGGGATCTTTAACTAATAAGCAATATTAAGGGGATCTAGAATTAATATCATAAAAAATAACTAGTTAATACATGTAACTAATGGACAATAACCATCATAAAAATCATTGAATAATCAAAGCATACATATAAAACCATACATGTATACAAGCATATATATAAAAGCATACATAAAATTCTATATATTAAAACCATTGAACCATCAAATAGGTCCATCATATATCAATAAATTATAGTCCATCATATGTTTAACCATATAAACAAAGTATAGTCAATTTAATCTAGAGTTATCAAGTAGGTCCTAACACATGAAATATGTATACATATTATACTTTTTAGACCAACTCAAGTGGTTCAGACCTTTCATGGAGAACATGTAATATTCTCTCATGATCCTCACTATCTAGTTTCTACTTACGACGTCCACGTTGAGATTTAACTGTATGGAGACAAATGGAGGTGGCAACTACTAGGGGACTATATTGAAACACCTTATTGTTTGGTTTGTAATCAACAAAGTGAATACCATGTTGAATTACTTTGATTTGCTTGAAATACATTCCCTCTAAAACAATTGAACCTGCAGGTCACAAATTTTAACAATATAAATTTAAACAAACTAAATTTGAAATTTGTTAAAAGGTTGAAATTTAAAATTTACAAATTGAGTTCAATATATTGATGTAAATCATGTACAAACCTATGGGGAAAAACATTCCATCACCTTCTTTAAGTTCAAGTAACTTCATCCTCTCTGCATTACAACATAGTGAATAATAATCAACTCCTTCTACATTTCCACACTCAACAATCACTGCAAAGACATCTATTGCATAGTAAATTTATATATACATGTGAGATCTTAAAATTTACTTAGTTCAATCTATAGATCTATCTATCTATCTATACATGCAGCTCAATGGACCATATAATGTGAAATATACATACTTACCAATTTTGACCAATCCTGAGATATGATCGTAATCAGTAGAAATCAAAGGGACATCATCAAAGTTTTCATCTTCATCTCTATCAAATGTATCAGTAGCAAATAGTGGCACTAGATTCCATGCACCTACATATACATGGTCTTGATTGATGCATTCCTCATAATTGTTAGCAATGCAGTGACAAAAAAAGCATGAGTAGTACTTAGTGTTCAACGTCCAATTGCAACAATTTGTACTCATAACTAAATGCAAAGATCACATCTTTTCTATCTTATTGCAACCATGCATAATTTTTCTATCCACACCTGAAAAAATGCATATATAATATATTCTATAATTATAATTTGAATAAAGAATACATAAAAAATTTGAACACTTGAATAATTTAAAAATGTGTGCATACCTTTTATCTCCCAAAATTTTCTACGTGGCACCACTTGAGTCAATCCTGATGATGTGTCATTCTCATTTGGTGTGAAATGTATCTTGCACCATTAAACAACATCATGTGCATTTTTTATATGAACTCCCTTATAATTCATTTGATACTTTCATAGAGCACATTTGATGCAAGCTCCAACACCATCATGTTCACCTTTTCCATGTCCACTCTCAAAGAAACTCCATACATGTGGTATGTTTTCATTATGATGATATCTACATAGTGCATAAAATGGTCTCGATGATTTGAATTGTGCAACACATCCATCTGACCAAACATAATGTTTATCAATTTTATACTTGTTTCTTTCAAATTTGCAAAAAACATCTTGAAGCAGTGTTTTACATAATGAATGTCACGCTCTCTATCATAAATTATATAAAAATGATATTCTTTCTTGATGACCCGTGCTTCAAATGTGCTCTGAATACCATCCAAATCTAATTGTGTGTGTTGATAACACACATGTACCATAATAGTGATTTGCTCTGAAAATTAGTATTCCAATTGAATTGCCTTTTGATGAACAGAGGAATAATTTTTTACCAAATCAACAACTGATACAATAGTTCCAAGTAGGAAATTGTCTCTCAGTGTTTGGAACTATTGTCTCTCCAAGTGACCTTATGTCTAAATTATAGTTACTATCACTTTAGAACTTAATAAACTATGAAATATTGACCCAAAATGAATGAAACCAATTGCATCCTTTAGATATTGAAGTTACATATAATCTCAAAAGAATTACATCGTTATCATATTTTTAAATAAATTTATGCTGATCCAAGTGATAGTAACTCCTTAAAAACATAGTTTTTTCACGCAAACCACTTTTCGAAGGAGAAGGAAAAATGAAGTTAAATGAATTTTAATTTTTTTTGAAAAATATATTTAGAAACTAGAAATAAAATTTTAAAAGACTCTAGTTTACATCATCTTCAAATTCCTAATAGTTTTGCGGTAGCATGTGTTCTAAAGTGATATTTTTTCTCAGAATGTTGATCTCTATGTCAAAGTTGGCCAAAAAGTGGGACACACTATTGTGGGACCACCTTGAGGTGAGAATAATCCCACTGGGTCACGTAGTAACTAACATGGTACCCACCATGTGTGTGGCAAGGTAAATTGACTTGGTATTAGACAAGAATTGAACTTACATTGATCGTTTGTCTATCCAACAATCTGACCTACCATTCTACACCCTGGGATCTGACATAGGTTTGTACTTTTACCCGTGTATGTTATAAATACATGTTTAGACCTTTATTTTACTTCATTTTCATAATTTATAGAAATGAATGTTGTATGTTAAACTTGGGATATCATAGATACTTGAAGTAATTGCTATTAAAATATCTTATCCAACTCTTAAGTGGATATAGTTGCACTCTTAGTTATGAACTTTTTAAAGTGTATGATAAGAAGCCACTATCATGTGTGAATAGTGATTTTAGTCAAAATTGAAAAAAAGTTTTAATTAAATTTAATTGGTTGATTATATTCCTTTTAATTATTGTATTTGAGAAAAATATTCATATTCTCCCAACCATATTGGTCTGAATGCTATTTTTATTTAACTTGCATAGATTGTTAGGATTAGGTAATATTGAGAGGGGGGGTGAATCAATATTACTAAACTTTGATTTAAAATTCAACCAATTAAAATTAAACCATAACAATGCTGAAATGAAAAGAACAATTAAACACAACACATAACTCATAACACCATGATTTGTTCTTGAGGAAACCTTGGCCAAGGAAAAACCTCGATGGGGATGGTACACACAACTATGCACTAAAATATTATATCCCTGTTAGGAGATCTAGCCTTGTTAGGAGCTGATTGTTACATAGTACATTTCCTTGTTAGAGGAATACAAAACCTTGTTAGGGGTATACAAAACACCTGGTTAAAGGTGGTGAGAAAATTGCTCTTACAATAAAAAATTGTCTCAAAGAGTTCTCCAAAAATGTGAACAATACAAGCACTTATCTTGCTTAGATAGTACCTGTTATAGCTCTGTCTATTACTGATCTTGCATCTAATCTTTGCTCTCAGATTCACAAGCTTGCTTCATCATCATAATGACAATACATATCTCTTTCATAAAAGCACTCTATACTTATACAAAATCTTCCATCTAGTCGGCTTCACAAATACCATACAAAACATAATAATAAACTATGTGAATGATAATTATGGAATCGACAATCTTATATTACCAAAGTGTTGGAAATATTCTTCATTCATCTAACTTAGAACGTTACCATACCAAGTGACCTTACCGCAATCACCACAACTGCTCACATGCCCTGTTATACTATTTTACTATCTTCGCATATCTTCCGAACACTGTATCTCACTGATGTGATCACCAAAGTTCATGCACTCTTAGCTGAAGCATATACATATCCAAAAATATCTTTTGTTAAATTCACAAGACACAATACCTCATACATATTCATTTCTGACCAAAGCTGTAACATTGTACCCCGTTACCCTGATTCTGGACTTAGTCATTTTCTTGACTGTGACTCCAATACTAAACCTCTCATCATGCGATCACTCCAACATAAGTGTTTCTATGAATGACAACCCTCAAGTGATCCCTAGTGCTCCACAACATCACCTACCAATAATCTCTCTCTTTGGCATTGATGGAAACCTTTAGAAAAATGACTAAGTGTCAAAATACAACTCTCTTCTTTTCATTTTCTCTTTTCTACTTTTTTTTGTTTTATACATCTTTTTCTTCTCTCCCTCTATTTTATTTTTCTCTACATATTACTCTCCTCATTTTTTCTCTATTATTCTTTCTCTTCCTCATTTTTCTTTCTCTTCCTCTCCCTTTGACATCAATGGCAAAGGTTCATTCAAAATTTCAAAAATTTAAGCACAAAATGATTTAGTGCTTACTCACCAGTTTTAAGACATCTTGGAAAGAGTTTTCCAAGGGCTTCACTTCCTCATCCCTTTACTTTATCAGTAGCTCACTGACATGGATTAATCCATTAGTACATATGACGCTATCTCTGTTGCCTTAATCTCAGTAGGTGTAGACAAAGTCATTGATCCTTCAACCTTTTTCATCTCTGAAAGATGAGTCTCAAGCATTGAGAGCTTATGGGTCAATAGGCCCCTCAAAAAGCCAAATCTGTCTACAACTCTCCCTTTCTCTATTTCCAATACATTGATCTTGTCCAATAGCTTGGATTTCTCTTTATCCATTTCACCCACAGTTAGTGAAGATGATTCACAACTATCATTCAAATTGTCAAGAGTAGCCCTATCCTTGGATACAATTTCCTTAATATTCTTTACGTGCCTAGAAGGATTTATGCAGTAGCTATAAATTTTCTTGCCTTGTGCTACACAACTCTTGGCCTTAAGAGTAGTAGCCTTGAGAATGTCTAAGTCCCATGAAATGGACTGACATAATTCTCTCAACTTCTTTTCCAAAAAGTTCTCTGCCTTGTCTTCTGCAATTTTTAGTAATGAGTCAAAGTGACTATCAAAGCTATCTAATACCATACCAAGGTTCTTAGCTTCATCCTTTTCTTGAAAGATAATCGGTGAGGGAAGTAGCTTGTTTACTATTTCTACAACCCTAGCCATTACCTTTATTCTTTTGTCCCCTTTCTATACTGACCTTTCTTTAGCCTTGACGAAGGCCATGAAGGATAGCCTCATCAGCTCATCCTCATCCATATTATCTACATCATAACTTATCAGTTTGGCCATACTTGCCAACAATAAAGAGGTGTCCATTCTAACCTCAACAACATTTTATGTTCTAGTCTCTTCTTCCTTCTTTTCTTCATGCTGTATATCTTTCTCCTGCATTTTCTCTTCTTGTTTCTCCTCTATTTTATCTTCCTCTAACTATTCTTATTCTCCAACTTCCAATGCACTATCCAAATTATCCATAAATGGATCATTTACATCATGCGAAGTGTCAAGGGTCACATGCACACTAGAGACAAAGAAATCTAGTTGCATGTTGTCTTGTACACTTTCATCCACTACTTTGGAACTTTCTCCCAATCCTAGAGATGTAGGCCTAGTAGCCTTGGGAGGTGAGGTCTTGTTTGACATATCACTCATTAGGATATGATCTAATGCCCTTTGAGTGTCCTCAATCACCTCATCATATTTCCTAGCCATGATTTTCACTAGTCTGGCCTTTGTCCTCAATAGGGGTTTTAATTTATTTATTATCTTCTCCCTTTCTTGTATTGAGACAACTGGTAACATATCCTCAATGGATTTATTCCTTATGTTTTCATCTTCTAATTGTGCCAACTACTTCCTGATTTCCAGTTTTCTATATAGTTCTTTAGGGATACTCCCTTCAATTTCTAACAAGTTTTTCTTGAAAATCAATAGATGCTCAATGATAGTATCTTCAATGATCACTTGGTTTTTAACATCATACCTCTCTTAGTACCTGTCCACTATTTTCAAATTCCCATCTTTTATCACTCTCTTCTGTAGTGATTTAAGGTCTGGTTTCCACAAAGTTTGTGGATCCTTTTGAGCTACTTTCTCTTCTACTTTCTCAACTACCTTTTCCTCTTTCTTCTTCCTCTTCACTTCTACCTCTTTCTCCTTAGGACTGTCCTGCTTACTAGATCTTGTAGATCTTCTGAGAATGATTGCAGGCACAAATTCTTGTACTACCTCCTCTTGTCTAGCTGACAAGTCAACAATATCAATAGTAGGACTTACTGTCTTTTCTGCCTCTAAAGGAATAGAAGTATCAATGGCCATTCTTGAAGATGATTCCATCTTATTCCTTATGTTTATTAGTTTCTCCTTAGTGATTCCTACCTTTACAGTGATATCCTCCACAATTTTACTGATTTTCCTTTTCCTTGTTACTTTTTCTTGCTCTTCGCTGACTTTTTCATACTTTTCCCTATATGTTCCCCATCTTTCCTAGGTAGGGTCTATTTCTGCTGCCAGTACATGCTCTACTTGCATGGTTATAATCTTAGCACTTACTTCATACCCCATAGGGTAACACCATTTCAGGGTGACCCCACAATAGTGGGTTACACTTTTTTAGACATGCTAATTTTTGCTGAAATAACACATTTTTAATAAAAATTGATGATTTAAGCCTTGAGAGGTTTCATTTGAAGGAATTAATTACAAATAGTTAGCTCAAAGCCTCTTAGATAAAAAAAAACATGGATGTAACATCTATACTCCTCATTCACACCTACAATGGAGTCTCCTTCACACCTATTTTAATGTTGATAAAAAATCACTTCGAATTTATCTTTTGGAAAAAATAAATGAATCCATTTGACAAACCTATCTATGTAGTAAGGTACTGCTGAGAAAAATATTTTCAATGATTATAATGTTAATATATATTAAGTTTATTATGACTTTGTATTTTTAGTTTTACTAAACATAGATATTTCACCGTATGTCTACCTCTATGTTTGACGCTTATGGAAAAATAGTAAATGAGAGAAAAAAATTTCTAAAAAATATCTATGCCCTAGGTATTTAAGTTCTCTTTCTATTAAAAAAAAATAAAAAATTAGACAAATAAACGACAAGTTATAAGCTATGTAGTCAAGGTATGAAAAAATTACAGTTTAGTCAACTTCAAATGTTAATAAAATATGCAATAATAGTGATAATGTCATCAAACAAATTGCATGCCCTCTATATGGATGTTACAAAAGTAAATTCAAAATAAGCACATTAATATCTATTTTAAAAAAATTTTATGCTCTATGAAAACTAAGTAACTCTTTAAAAATGACATTTTTTGCAACATACCAGTTTTTGTGGGAGAAACAAAAAACAATTCAAATTAGTTCAAAAATAAAATGAAAAAATATATTTAGAATTTAGATAGAAAATCCTAAAAGACTCTAATTTACTCCATCTTCTGATTGTTGGAATTAGGAGAGATAGGTACTGAGAGGGGAGGCATGAGTCAGTGCCTTCAAAATTTTTTCTTGTAAACCTTTCAGATCTAAAACTGTAAGCAGTAATAACTGACCAAAATAACTTGAATCTAACTGCATGTATCAATCATTCATTTAACTTATGGAAGTAAACAATATGAAATCAATATGACAATCACATAACACAAGTATTTTGGTAACACATAAACTCTTGTTATAAGGTAAAAACTGCGGTGGGGATGACACCCACAAATTTTTCACTATTGCAGATAGAAAAAGGTTTTCCTGTTAGGGCTACAAGTTTTGATCACTTCTGGTGATCTTACCCTGGTAGGAGTAACATATTAGATCAGCTAGATCTACCTAGTTATAGGATTTTAACAACACTAATGAAGTGTGCACTTGGTTAAGAGATTTACATAAGACTGTTAAGTCTACTTTGTTAAGAGATTTTATCCAAAACTCTATTACAATTGTTAGAAAGTAATAGGCAATTATCTGCTAGTGACAACTCAATTGTCTGATACAGATCTATAAGTTTTGACAAAATATCACCTTGATTGTGATGAATCTCTGCTCTGAATCTACTCGGTAGCCTGTTCTGATTCTGCTTAATCTGATATCTTCTGCAATCTGCTCTGTTAAATGATAGAATTGAAGTTAGGAAAATGCTTCAAGTGCTCCTTGATACATATATCTGTTCTCGCATCAGTTCCCACAAAAAATGATGTAAACAAATATTTATATAGCGATAAGCTTTTGCCGCTTTAACAAAATTAGGTTACTATGTGTGTGAAAATTGTACCTGATCTGTAGACACAACACTTCAGTAAAATATTAGAGGTTAGCTAAAATCAAAATCATGCAATGAATTGAAAGCTAAACTAACCAGGTGATTTATTGCCTTCTAATAGGTGCAAGTATGATGTTCTCAGATTGTTATAGAGATCAGTGACCTTGACGACACCTAAATGAAGGATTTGAATGCAAAACTGATATAAAATATGAATGCAATTAATCTATTTTTTTGGATTTTAGATGCAATAATATGAAAAATGATATGAAATCTATGATATGTAAAAACTGATATGCTATGATATGCTAAATGATCTAACAAATGAAAACTAATATGATATGAAAAACTATGCAATATTGATCTCACAAAGCTTGGATTCGCAAAGATGATTCTTCAGTCTCCAATTTAGCAATGGGATTATGCAATTCTTGTGGATTTTGAGAGATGATTTGTGAAGAGCTAAAACCTTGATTTTATAGAAATCCAGGGCTTTAGAGGTGCATGGATAAAAGCCATAAATCACTCAAATAACTCAGCTTGATTTTTGAGTTATTTTTAAATAAAGATAATTTAATTCACAAAAATATGCAAATCATGCAAAAATAGCTTTTTAACTCAAATTAGAAGTTTAGATCAACTTTAAAACTCAAAAATGATGTTGAGTTCCAAAAAGTCAATAACTTGCATTGATTTTCTGATTTGGAGTTTAACTGCTCTTTGATTGTGCACATGGATAATTATGAATTAATAAATAAATAAAGTGATTTATTCTCAACTTAACTGATTTTTGAAATAAAACAATTGATTTATGGGTTAATGAATCATTTAATCAAACTTTTATTCAAAATTATAATATTAAAAATTGACAAAAATGATTTAATTAATTAAATAAAATATTTAATCAATTATTTGTAAGATTGTGGATTTATTGTCAAAATTAAATATCATAATTAGGAATAATGGAATTAAATTTAATTAAATAATTAAGTGGCCAAATTAAATTTAATTAATTAAATATTGAGAATATTCAATTAATCAAACTTTAGGATAAATATGATTTATCGCCAAATAATTATAAAATTAAAGATGATTAGGAATATTATTAAGAATATTCCTTGATGCAGAATTTAGGATAATCAATTAGATTTTGATGATGTTCAGATGTGCCTTAGGTTAGGACTTTGATGTTGATTTTGTTCGAATTATCGATATAGGAGGTTAATGAACCTATAGCCCATTTTTGGGGTATTACATTTTGCCCCTCTTTGAATTACTGTGTGAAGGGCAGTGGTTCAAAGACAATCTGTGTATGATATTTAAACTGATGATCTGATATGAGATTGCAATTGATATGAAACAAAAACTATGATATGAGACAAAGATTGATTGAAAGATTCGAAGATATTAGGTCCTGAATGACCAAAGATAATGGAAACTATAAAAGTAATGAACCAATGATTGCAAAGAAGTGTCAAAATGCCTGATTCTAAACCTTATGATTGCGAAGAAGTGAGTGATCGATTCTAGACTCGATTGTCCTAGAAGAACCACATTGGTATCACATCTGAACCCTTTAGTTACTGAAGAACCAAGGAAATAACACTAATGAACTGATGGTTGCGAAAAGCTGATACAATTTACAAGATTAAGAGAATACCAGATTGATATGGATCTCGATGAATCTGATATGCCCTGAGTGATGATTGATTTGCCCCGAGCGATGAGGAATTTTGATGAATCAACAACTAGACGTGGTTGTTATCTTGATTATTGAGGAAAGATATGATTCCAAATTTAGATTACAGACTTTGAATGATGTGTAATACCATGCCCCCTTCGGGATTAAAATTGAAATCTGACAAGAAAAGTCAGTGTTGATAGTTTAGAAGCATGTTAATTGATTTGAGAAGTGGTTATACACGTTTGAGAATGCATTCTGCATTATTTGGAGGTCATGGAGACCAAGTTTGACTAGGTTTGACCATAAGTTAACCATAGTTGACCAAGTTGAAACTTTGATAGTTTGATGTAAGATAATCAGTTAAGTTGAATTCTTGATTTCTGTGATGATTGAAGGTCGATTATGCAAGTAGTTTATAATATGAATGATCTCAGATTTTGATTTTGATCCCAAAAAAGGATTCTACTTGCTATTTCATTGAAGGAACCTTTGTGTGAGATTTAGCTCTTGTTAGATTTGAAGAATCGTTTAAGAATTAAAGTTTAGACAACCATTGTGAGATCATGCAAACATGCAAAATGCAAAGAGACATGCAAAATGAAATGCAACCTAGGACCTAGGACCTACTCACTGATCATATGTTGATTTGTTATCATCATTGAACTTTTAGGTAACCAGATAAATCAATACAATGCCCACTAGCTATGAAACCATAGACATATGAATATCAATTTGTATGTGCAAGAATCAATACAACACCCATTGGTTAGGAAACCATGGATATATGAATATTGATTATGTTTTCGGAATGTCAGATTAGATATAAGCACCAAGGCACAAGCGCCAAGATGACCTGAATATCATGTCCATTTTGATATAGCAATTTGTATAAGCATCAAAACATAAACGTCATGATGACCTAAATACGTCTTGCGTTTAAACACATCAAACAGTTAAGAGATCATTCTAAATCCAATGTGAATTACCCTTAGTGATCCTTTATCATTCACATCCTTAGGGAAGATCACGTTTCACAGTAGGAGAAAGAACTCACTCAAAAAGACAATAGTTAGATCAAACTTCCTTGAATTTTTTGGGTATCAATGGCCGAGGTACGCATGGCCATCCAATTCGAGATAGAGGCTCTTACAGTCGGACACCATTTCAATCCAGAATTTCCAAAGTTGTTAAATTTTCACATACAAGCAGAAAACAAAGAAAAGATTATGCCCCCAGTCATCACTCTCTAAATCCTGTAAAGGACATCATCGAAGGGCTCGAAGGGACACAATATGCAAAAATCTCAATGCGAATCAGTAAGCATACAAGGAGACAAAAGCATGAAAAAAAAGCATAGATTGTTTTCAATTTGATGTTTGATTGCGTTGTTGTAGATGCAAAATCCTTTCTAGAGACGAGATCGACTTGACTGACTCAAATGAAGCTTCAAAGGACTCTGACTGGATATGATACATCTAAGATATACTGGAGGCCATAGGATATAACATTGATTGCCCCCAAGTTTGAACATTGATAGGATACAGACACTTGAGCAGATTGGTGGACAAACCGACTTATTGAATACTGAAATGCAGAAACAAACTGGGAGATATGTACAAACTAAAGCAAGACTGAAAGCTGGGAAAGACCAAGATTGCGCTGATAGATGGAGCATTTTGAAACAAGTGGTGCCTGTTTGCTGGGTTTTCACCATCTTGGCAGAGATTCTATTTTTGCTACCAAGGCACCTATTTCCAAGTTTTCACCAAGGCACTTTTTTTTTTTTTCATTTTTCAATTTTTTTGATATTTTTGATATTTTTTACTTTTTTTGTGAATCATCAAGGTGCCTATTGCTAGGTTTTCACCAAGATGTTCATTTTTTCAGGACATTTTACCATAGACTGAATGCCTTAGGCGTATAATTTCTTCAGATGGAGAACATTGATTGGTTCTCAAAGCTGTTCTCCTTCAGTCATTGAGAGTTGATAGGCACTAGAGCCAAAAGTAGCATTGATTACAAAGGGACCCAGCCAATTGGGTTGAAACTTCCCCTTGCGTTCTCAATGGGATTGATTTTTAGGATTTTCTCTCAAGACTAGATCACCAACCTGAAATTCTCTGTGTCTGACTTTCTTGTTGTAGCCTCTAGACATTCTCTTCTGATATACTCTGAGATGATCATACACTGCTTGTCTATGCTCATCTAGTAGTTCAAGTTCTTGCAACCTAGACACTCTGTAGTCATCATCAGTTACTAGACCATGCATTCTGATTCGTAGTGATGGGATTTCAACCTCAATAGGCAGTACCACTTCAGACCCATAAACTAAAGCGAAAGGTGTAGCCCCAGTAGGTGTTCTGATACTTGTTCTGATACTGGTTCTGATACTAGTTTTGATACTTGTTTTGATACTGGTTCTGATACTAGTTCTGATATTGGTTTTGATACTTGGTATACTTGATAGCATCTTTTTCATTGTAAACTCCTAAGCAAGATCATATCGTGCAGTCTCAATGTCTAGCAAGGTGGAGAACAAGAGGGATTAGTAAGCTAGTTGAAGAGATGGAAGATAAGCGAATGAAGGAGAATGAAGGGAAGAAATCCTTAAGGGAAAACTCCTCAAGGGTACCCAAGATAGGGAAAAATTGTCATGTAAAGTGCATTTGGACAAGCAATGAAAGGCTAGCATAGGATAAGTCACAAAAATGTGATGCCAAAGAAGGAAAGGATGTAGTCCAAAGGAGTAGACATGTCAAGAGGCTTCACAACACCGTGTTTTACTCTTTCTTTATTTTTTTATTAGATCAAGACCAAAGGGGAAATGGATAGTGATAGGCGAAAATGAATGGAGGAAGATGGATATGAAGGCTAAACATGGAAGGAATGAAAGCAAGATTATCATAAGACAACTCACAAAATAGCCAAATGTTCATGTATAGGTCAACCTTGTCAAGATAAAAGAGAGAAGATGGAATAGATAAAATATGTAGAAGAACTACGCATGATGCCTGATTGCCAGGTTTTTATCATGGTACTTATCCAAGGTGCCACAAGGGAGTGGTTTTCACCATAGGATGAATTTATTTCTCTTTACTTTTGCTACCAAGGCGTTTGTTTTCAAGTTTCCACCAAAGCACATTTTCAATTTTTTTTTTTTTTTTTTTTTGGAAGAAGGCAAGCTTTTTAGATAATTCTCCTTGAAAGGATAAACCATGATATGCCAAAGATTCAAAATGATACACTCAAAGATGCTGATAGGGAAAAGGAGATGGAAGAGAAAAATGGAGGATAAGGTTTTATGTAAAGTGAGTGAGGTTGGAAGATAGGAGTAATATAAAAATGAGGAAAAAGGATACAAGGTAGAAGGATAATGAATGGAAGGATTGTGAAAGGGTAGATGGAAAGGAAGGAAAAATCAACATCAGCACACACCTTGAAGGGTGGCGAGAGGATGGAGGAAACGTGAATGAAGGAATACGTGAAGGAATATGGTGAATGGATAGCAGAGGTTGTGGTTTAGGCACATGGAATGGAAAAATATTTTTGGAAGAAGATGAAGTGGAAGCCTTTGGAAGCTTGAATGTCAACTTCACTTGTTGCCCAACACCAGTCTCTTTCAAGAGAGACTTTGGAATCCATATAGCTATAGGCTTTTCATTTATTTTTGATGATCTAGATAGAATATTTTTAATGATGGATTTTGGAACCCATACTTGTCTTGTAGTTTTTTTCGTAGATATCTCTTTTGACTTTATCCTCCATGTTGTTTAGAGGAGACATGGTGATCTTCTCTTTTTGATGGATTCTTCTATTACTTCTTTTTCTTGTATTGAACATCCAAGTTACTTCCAAAAGACTTGGGACTTGTGGAAGAAGGAGGATATGACTGGTTTAGATGGGTGGGTGGATGAAAAGGATTCAAGGGTATGCATCTATGTTGATCTTGAAGAAAGATGGGAGATGGAGGGACGTAAGGACCCAAGATGGATGACAAATTAGGAGAGTTAGGAGGGGAAAGTGAAGGGACATAAGGAACCAAGATGGAAGGAAGATGTGAAGCCCTTTGTAGTGGTGGAAGAGGTCCTAGGATGGAAGTGGAAGATGCAAAAGGATAATTAACAAGTTCATCAACATTTATATGACAACCAAGGACATCAACATCTTTAGAGTGAGCGTTAGAATTTTCAATAGAATCATGGACATCTTGAATATGAGCACCTTCTTTGATAGGATTGTTCAAAGCTTGCAAAGACTTAGGAAGAGTAGAAAGTGGAAGCGAACATGGAGTGGTAGAACAAGAAGATGGAAGACTTTGATCTTGACAAGGATCTTTGTCTAGCACAAGCGCATAATTTTTCTTTTGATTTTCAATAGGCTTAACATTGGAAGTAAAAACACCATTTTTAACAACCTTAATGGAAGTATCATCTTTGGAAAGTGCAAGTGTAGTAAGGTTATTTTGATTGTCAATAAGCTCAACGGTGTAAGTAGTAACTTGATCTTGCTTAGGAGAAGACTTAAGACATGGTGGAATGCATGAAAAAGGATGTGTAGGATCAAAAGAACCCTGAAGCAGATAAGAGACATCATGAAAAGGATTGGATGACATGGAGGGTTCTTGATCTTGAGCTTTTTTTATGTTTTTTTTTTCATCATTTTTAGAGTCCTCTTGACATGGAGCCACTTCTAAGGATACGAAAGCATGTTGGGATTGTATGGAAGACTGTTGTAGAGATGGTGAAGGACCAGCTGAAGTAGGCATTGTAGCGTATGAAGGCTTAGGCTCTTTAGGTTTAGCATTATTGAAAGTATTAGCAGCCAAGTGAAGGTTAGCTTGAATTTCTTGAAGAGGTAGCCCTAGAGGATAACTATAGGGAATCGTATGAAAAGTATCAGGGCTTGTGTTGGATGAAGGTTCTGTGAAAGATTTGAAAGACTTGAAAACTTTAGGAAATGTACAGGTATTGGAGGAAGTAGGGGATGGAAGGGAACCATCACAAGACAAAGGTCCAACATTAACATGATCTTGCTTGAGAAGATAATCTTTATTTTCAGCAGGAGAGTCCTTAGGAGAAGGATTCTTATAATATTGATGCTTCAAGCTAGCACGATGCATTTTATAGTCCTCAGCAATAGTAGATGGATCATAATCAAGGTATTGTTCACAAAAATCATCAAAGTCTTTTTCAAAATCAGAATCATATAGATCACCATCATGATCTATCCAATGTGACATCCCATTTCCAGTAAGTAGGAACATACGACGAGGAGGACTCTTAGGAACAGAGGTGTCATAGGTATCATTATATTGTCCATCATCATAGTCATCATAGTCTCCAAAGATGGATGTGTCACTCTCCATGGAAGAGGTATCATAAGGATTGTCATGCTGCTCACATTCTGTCTGGGGGCATGGTGACATGTACAAGTCTTTATCAAATGGAAAAGGGCACAAAGCTTCCATGGAGAACTCTTTAGGTTCCTTTTTTTTCTTCGAGTTTGTTAAGCTTGACTTGCATAGCTTGCATCTGCTTCATCATAGCTATGATTAGAATTTCTTCCTCATGTGTACTGATTCTTTGAGATGTGTACTAATTCTCAATAGCTACTGCTCTATTCCTAACATAGTGATTTGTTCGACAGATTCTGGAACTAGGCTAAAAAAGCTAAGTATCTGGCAATTCTGAACATTTTCTGACAACTTTTCAAAATTTTCCCAAATGACACTCTACAGACTCGTACGATAGTGGGTATGCTATGAAATGACAATTGAAAAGCACATACGATAGTTCAAAAACTCACACGATAGTTGCTAGCAAGATTTGACTTTTTGAATTTGACTAGCAGAAAGACTCGTATGACACTGGGTTCTTTACCATACGACAGATGGGTAGTAATGAAATGACACTTGATAGAAACTCGTATGACTTTTTGACCTCTTGAGATGACTTTTGACTCCAGAAAAGAATTTTACTTCAGATTTTGCAAATTTTGAGTTTTCAGAATCAGATTGTTTGCAAATTGTACTGTCCAGATTTGAGGATTGTAACAAATTTGTTCATTTTCAGTAACCAGATAGATAAACAAGCACACAAAACAACAAGCAAGTGATTTCAAGCATGTTTGAAAACAATGAACAAGGGCAAAAGCAACCTTGTGAATGAACAATCAAGTGACTTATTCGTTCTAATCCTCAGAAGCGCTAATTATGTATGTTCCAAAATGTTTTGCAATGACGCACATATACCCTAGAAAATAAAAATTTGGCCTCGCTAGGGTTTTTTGTAATGGTTTGACTTTGCAACTTTTATGATCCAAAGGGGTGAACTCTAATCCCGGCGCACCAGGGTTTTGACACAGTCTGAGAATTTAATCAATCAGGAGCTGCTAGGGAGATTTGACAACCCAACAATGAACCACACCTGTGAAGATTTCTTCCACAAGGACATTCATATAGCGGTTGTTACTACCACGTCTGAAATGGCTTTTACCGCTTGAGGTTCCATCAACACAGTTTTCCCTGTGAAGGGATCGTCCACTACGGTTAACCCTCTCTAAAGGTGACTCACAGTATGATACCACAAGGGGACTTGGCTCCAGATCCAAGGTTTTGATGCCTCTTCACTTTTAACCCAAACAAAGAAAGCAGATTAATCCGACACGCTAAGACAAAGTTTGTTTCACCAAGGTTTGTGATGTCAACCCCACGTGATCTATCAACCTCTCTAGAGAGAGAATGTATCAATCAATAAGAGAAAACACACTAACCGAGTAGAATGTGAAACACACTAAGTATCCTCCCTACCTACAAGGATTCCATCGTGAAGAAGGATTTCACTAGGAATCCAATCTCTCAAGAATCACAAATAGTGTTCATAGGGCCTAATTACTATGTGAGCATAGATATATTTCTGAAAGTAAATCTACCGAAAGTACCCAAAAGCAGAAAGAGGAACACTTAACTCTTAAAGTGAATATAAGGTGAGTCCACAAAGTGGAACAATTAACCCCTCACACAAGCTAAAAATGAGTCCACAACTTAGAAAATAAGTGAGTTCTAAAAAGCACAAAAGGGTTGCTTGGTGGAATAATTAACGCTTCTATCCTCTAGACCCCTCCCCTTTATGGCGCTGAGATTGCAACCACGGGGTGGAATGAGGGGCCGACGGATTAGTGAGTCCAATAACCCAAGATAGAAATCTAGATCAATCACAAGTATCTAAGACTGCTTAAATGAATACCTAAGGTGTCACAACCTAGTATCAATTATGCAAGTGTGTAAAACAAAAGCATGAAAAGAAGCACTCAAGCTAGACACATGAGAGATTTATTTTAAGTCCAAATTGAAATATTATCAGAACAAGTAGAATACCTGAGATCTTCATGACACGCTTAGTAGATATTTACTTGATTTTTATCTTTGTTAAGCAATCCCGTGCAAGCAAGCAACAAACTCTTCGATAAGAAAATAAGAAAACAAGATATGCAACGTATCTTCAACTTATGAAAACCCTAGGGTTAGCTCTAAAAATCAATTATTATTAAAAATAATAACCAAAAATTAACCCAAATGACAACTCATATCATTCATTGAACCATGTAAAAAAATAAGTGCATACCCATCACAAAATTTTATTTTTTTTTGCTGCATTTGACCTAGTCAACAAGATCTGATTTTTTTGATATGATTTTGGCCACAAAAATAGAAATTCAGAATAGAGACCTCTACTAAAAAATAGAGAGCTTTCCAAAAATGTAAAAATTTTAGAAAATTTTCTTCATTTGTGCCCTAGAGACCTGTTTTGCCAAAACAGACCAGTTTTTGTAAATTGACTATTTGAGCTACTATATTGCATCCAAATTTAAAATACAAAGAATGGACCCCCTGTATAATTTAAAGAGCTTTCCAAAAATATAAATTTTTTTTGAAAAATATGCTGATTTGCGTCAGATATTGATTTTTTCCAAAATTTCAAGAAAAAATTATTAAAAATTCAAAACATCTCAAAAAATATTGAATTGTTTACTGTAGCTTCCCTGATATGTGTCCAACTTGCAAAAAAAATTTCAGAGCAAAAATCCAAGCTGTTTGGGAGCTAAAATTAAATCTTTGAAACTTTAGGGTTTTAGCTCCCCAAAAAAATCAAAACTAGCATGTAAAGGTGGGTTGCCCCATGGTGGGCGCTAGAAATGTGTGTGTAAAAATTGTACCTGATTTGTAGACACAACACTTCAGTAAAACATTAGAGGTTAGCTAAAATCGAAATCGTGCAATGAATTGAAAGCTAAACTAACCAGGCGATTTACTGCCTTCTAATAGGTGCGAGTATGATGTTCTCAGATTGTTATCAAGATCAGTGACCTTGACGACACCTAAATGTAGGATTTGAATGCAAAACTGATATAAAATATGAATGCAATTAATCTATTTTTTTGGATTTTAGATGCAATAATATGAAAAATGATATGAAATCTATGATATGTAAAAAATGATATGCTATGATATGCTAAATGATCTAACAAATGAAAACTAACATGATATGAAAAACTATGCAATATTGATCTCACAAAGCTTGGATTCGCAAAGATGATTCTTCAGTCTCCAATTCAGCAGTGGGATTATGCAATTCTTGTGGATTTTGAGAGATGATTTGTGAAGAGCTAAAGCTTTGATTTTATAGAAATCCAGGGCTTTGGAGGTGCATGGATAAAAGCCATAAATCACTCAAATAACTCAGCTTGATTTTTGAGTTATTTTTAAATAAAGATAATTTAATTCACAAAAACATCCAAATCATGCAAAAACAACTTTTTAACTCAAATTAGAAGTTTAGATCAACTTTAAAACTCAAAAATGATGTTGAGTTCCAAAAAGTCAATAACTTGCATTGATTTTCTGATTTGGAGTTTAACTGCTCTTTGATTGTGCACATGGATAATTATGAATTAATAAATAAATAAAGTGATTTATTCTCAACTTAATTGATTTTTGAAATAAAATAATTGATTTATGGGTTAATCAATCATTTACTCAAACTTTTATTCCAAATTACAATATTAAAAATTGACAAAAATGATTTAATTAATTAAATAAAATATTTAATCAATTATTTGTAAGATTGTGGATTTATTGTCAAAATTAAATATCATAATTAGGAATAATGGAATTAAATTCAATTAAATAATTAAGTGGCCAAATTAAATTTAATTAATTAAATATTGAGAATATTCAATTAATCAAACTTTAGGATAAATATGATTTATCGCCAAATAATTATAAAATTAAAGATGATTAGGAATATTATTAAGAATATTCCCTGATGCAGAATTTAGGATAATCAATTAGATTTTGATGATGTTCAGATGTGCCTTAGGTTAGGACTTTGATGTCGATTTCATTTGAATTGTCGATATAGGAGGTTAATGAACCTATAGCCCATTTTTGGGGTATTACAGTTACACAACTTAATCATAACCCTAAGATCTACGGTTTACAAAAATGACCTAGATCAGACTATTAGATAAGATATACATTGCATTTAATGAATATCATAACATTAAATATTCCTCAATCTTGGTAAAACATTTTTTGATCTGTTGAAACCATTTACATAGAAGAATGTGCCATTTTAGATTACTATGCCATTTTTTGTGATCCTCGGTAAACACTGTATAAACTGCTCAGTGTATACTTTCCGTCGATGTCGGTGTCTGCTGGTGCTCGATAAACTGTCTGATGCTCGCCGTGTAAGCTTTACCGACTAGTCTGTCTTGCTTCTAGTTACCGATTTGCTCAATGTAAGTGACCGACCGATATCTTTCATAACCTTTGATACTAATGACAACCATGAATGCTCAGTAGAGATAACATTGATTTCAAATGGTTTAATGACAATTTGCATTCAAATTTAAAAGTTTTTTTCAAAATGTAGAGTTCAGTGTCCATTTAGGCAAAAAAGTGTAACCCACTATTGTGGGTTCACCCTTAATTCTTGGTTCCACTACCTCAAAACAAACACAATCAGTTTCAACCATGAAACATATAGTTTCCGCATAATTCTCAACAATGTTTTCTGGTATCCTATACCTTTCCTTCATCTACCTTTTTAGTATCTTTGTCCAGGCAAATAACTCTCCATTAAACCAATTCTTATCTTGTCTTCAATAGCTCTTTGAAATTTGAATCCTAGTAGGTACATTTGCTTTCCATGTACATGGGTGCATGTCAGTGAATTTGTGAATGATATGAATATACATATGAACTAACAATGATCCAAACCTAAATGCTTTAGATTTTTCTTTCTTTATGGCTCTCACATTCTCTAGGAACTATTGTGCTATAACTTCACAAAGATTACATTTCTTGTTTTCCTTGACCATCTTGTAAGCCATCATAATAACTCCAGCAGAAACAGAGTTTTGTCTGCTACTATAAAACAACTTGTAACCCAACAAAATTTCTACCAACCTAACATCTTGCTGAAAGATGTCATTGACTGTCATCACCCTCTTATCCCACTTGGAATGGGTTAGGGTTTCTGTCTGTTTCCTCAAATTGTTTTCTTCTATAGGTAGGGATCCTTCATTATCAAGGCCTATAATCTCATGAATCATCTATGCACAAATCTTTATTGGTTGATCTCCAATCCAAACAAACTGATCATGGAATCTGCTAATGATGATCTTAAACCATTCAACTTCTGTGAATTTTGTGAGTAGGGTTAGCTTAATGATAGAATGATCTTGAAGATGCTTAAACTCATCTACCATAGATCCATTTGCTTCTATCATAGAATCCAATTCACTATAGATGTTTACATCCCCAATGATTTCATACTTGTAGTGTATGTATGCCCTAATGTCTTCTACGTGCAACATGCTGACAGGGGTTTGTGAAAATGCTCCTTCTAGATCATCTTCACAAGACTTAAATGGATGTGTCTTAAATTTGTACCTAGGTCTATCCATGACATCATAAACTACTGGTGCATCCATAGCTTCTTAATGAGTATAAATCTAAATACTTTTAATGCGTTGAAATTTGGGTTTTTGCTTCACACGATCACACAATCTCTCTGCTAGATGACTTGAACTCCTTCACAACTCTGCTCTCCTTAGTCGTTGATCAACAAATGGTGTGGAAATGATATATTCTAAGTCCTTTTATCCTTCACAAGTTGAGTAAGTGCATTAAACACAAGTAGCTCAACTTCGCATGCCGTCTAGTCAACACAAAACTCATGAACACTAAAAATGAATCTCCAAGTGTTGCACTCACATCCAAAAACTCCACTATGTCTATACATAACATACCTAAGCTCACATGAGCTTACTCCACATATACATGGGCTGGATATTTTTTTTTCTCTGCATCCAATGCTCCCCTTAAGGTCATGTGACCTTCTAGTTCGGTGCCTCAAAGAACTCATCATACGGAGACACAATATCATCTACTATCTCTCCCTGAACTGATGCCTTGTTTAAGACTTTCAACTTCCATATCTTGTCATCCTCCTTGCTCTCTGATTTCTTGAAATGATTTTTAAACTCATTCATGTACTCATTAAGACTCTTAGCACTGTCACCAACATTATTTCTTATAACCACATGAGGTGGTCCTCTTGGTTCACTTGATCTTCTTGGTCCTCTTATGTTGTCCTCTTCATTGTATCTACAAAAATTTGCAATGTGTCCAAGGTTGTTGCATTTGGAACATGTAGGTGGTCTCCTTCTTTCTTGATTTACTTATAGCTTGCAGTATCTTGCAGTATGTCCAAAGTTATTGCATTTTTGACATGTGATCTTGGCTACTGATTCTTCTCTGACATAATCTTTCTTATACCTAGACTGGTCTGGTTTTATGCAATCCACTTTCTTGTGTCCATAATCATAACAGTTTAAATAGTAGTTGGTAAAGGGTTTAGAGGTACCTTTACTTCTATAATCTCTTTTCATATGTAAACTTTATTGCATACAAAGCATCTACCTCTGAAAGGTTTGATCTGTTCTTTAGGTTCTTCATGAGTAGGTCTTTCTTCAGGTGTAGGTCTTTCTTCATTCTTTTCTTCACTCGCTTCTTCATTGGTTTTAGAACTTTTTGCTTCATTGAATCCAACTCCAGTCATGTCTCCTTTAGGTTTCTGTCTTGCTCTTTGCTCATCAATTTTGTCACTGCTCATGTGAAAATTTTCAATGTGTAATTTGGCTTGAGTGAATTAACCTTTAATGATTTGATTATATTTCTCCAATTCTTGATATTTATCTTTGTAATGGTCAAGTTCAGTCTTCATTTGTCCTATCTTCTCATTTACTTCTTTTAGTGACTCTTCAACTTTGGTCCTTGCATCCTTTTCATGTTGAATCTCTTTAATCATCAAAAGATTGATTTTCTCTTTTTCTTTCTCTAGCCTCTTCACTTGATCTGATGTACCATTGACTGATTCTTCACTGATTTTATCCATAAGGTCTTATTTTTGACATCTTGAAGTTTCAAGCTGCTCCTTTAGTTTCTTGATGAAACCTTCTGCTCTTCTTAATTTGAATTTTAATATGCCATTCTCAGCCTTCTCTTTGTCCAGATCTTCAAGTGCTGCATCAAAGTTCTCTTGCAAACTTTCCAAATCCATTCCAATCTCCCGCAAGCTACTAGGCTTTCTCTCCAAGGGCCAATAGCTCTGATACCAATTGTTAGGATTAGGTAATACTAAGAGTGGGGTGAATTAGTATTACTGAACTTTGATTTAAACTTCAACCAATTAAAATTAAACCATAACAATGCTGAAATGAAAAGAACAATTAAACACAACACATAACTCATAACACCATGATTTGTTCTCGAGGAAACCCTAGCCAAGGGAAAACGTCGGTGGGGATGGTACCCACAATTATGCACTAAAATATTATATCCCTATTAGGAGATCTAGCCCTGTTAGGAGCTGATTGTTACATAGTACATTTCCTTGTTAGAGGAATACAAAACTCTATTAGGGGTATACAAAACACCTAATTAAAGGTGGTGAGAAAACTACTCTTACAATAAAAAACTGTCTTAAAGAGTTCTCCAAAAAAGTGAACAATACAAGCACTTATCTTGCTTAGATAGTTCCAGTTATAGCTTTGTCTATTACTGATCTTGCATTTGATCTCTGCTCTCAGATTCACAACCTTTCTTCATCATCATAATCACAATACATATCTCTTTCATAAAAGCACTCTATACTTATACAAAATCTTCCATTTAGTCGGCTTCACAAATACCATACAAAACATAATAATAAACTATGTGAATGATAATTATGGAGTCGATGATCTTATATTACCAAAGTGTCAAAAATATACTTCATTCATCTGACTTAGCACATTACCATACCAAGTAACCTTACCGCAATCATCGCAACTGCTCATATGCTCTGTTATACGATTTTACTATCTTCGCATACCTTTTGAACATTGTATCTCACTAATGTGATCACAAAAGATCATGCGCTCTTAGCTAAAGCATATACATATCCCAAAATATCTTTTTTTAACTTCGCAAGCCATAATACCTCATACATCTTCATCACTGACCAAAACTGTAACACTATACCCTGTTACCCTGATTCTAGACTTAGTCATTTTCATGACTGTGACTCCAGTACTAAACCTCTCATCATGCGATCACTCCAGCATAAGTGTTTCCATGAATGATAACCCTCAAGTGATCCCTAGTGCTCAACAACATCACCTGCCAACATAGACTTACCAATGCATAGTGATTTTCCCTTTAGCTTTTGAATGTTTTTAAATTTTCTTTTTTAAAAATCCTTAAGGTTGATGTTCAATAGGGTGTAAGGAATCTATATTTTCTCTTGATCTTAATTTAAAAGAGGTTGTCAAAAGTGAATTGAATAAATTTTGTACACTTTTACATTATATCTCTCTATGACCAATTTTTTCTTTTCTTTTTTTTTTCTTAAAAAGTGGACAATAGTATTTTGAAGATATCTCTTAAATTCAGGTATATTGTCTCTAAAAGTAATATTTATTACCTTTAAACATTAAATTTATATCTTTTGTTTGTCATTCCTTATGATTAAAACTTATGAATGATGTTATTATAATTTTATAACAAAAGTATATTATTCAATTATCAAACCTTTTTTTATTCATTCTCAATTATGAATCTTATAAAATCATTGGTAGGTTTTATTGGATTAACAACTAGTGTCTCCCTTCAGGATTCGTGACATGGTTTAACAACCTCCTATGTCTTCTATAAGTCTAGTGGTTGTATCGGGCATTAACAGATTGATCTTTTGGTGCAATGACAACCGCTAGTCATAACAAGTGGTATCAGAGCTTGGTCACATGTTCGAATCCCCTTAGGTGATGCTGGGGGGGGAGGGATTGTTGGACTAACCACGAACATCCCTTTAACAACCTCTTGTGTCTTCTATAAGTCTAGTGGTTGTATCGGGCATTAACAAGTCGATCTTTTGGTGCTATGACAACCGCTAGTTGTAACATGTATTGTAATAATTTTATTCATCTTTCTTTTGCATATTAGCAGTTAGGAAAATATGGTATTTTGAGGAAGTTATGGTTATTTTATCTTGGGTTACAATTGTATGATTATTGCCTCTTTTTAGATGATAAGAACAACTTATTTATATTGTTAGAAAGTTCTTAGTATTCTCCAATCTTGCTTTAAGTGCTTAAAATCTTTTAGATATATTCTCATGGTTTTTGATGCAATTATCTATTTGACAATGCGTTCCCTTATAAGAATCACTTATACATATTTTATTGTTTTAAATTGAGACTAGGCTCAAGTTCTAAGTAATGGAATAAATATATTAAATTTTGATTGCAATTGATGATGTTTATGCTTGATAGAATAGTATTGTAACATGACATTTTTACATGTTCTTTTCTTATCTTGAGTTGATGGAAGAGGACATTGAGATTTAATGTGAAACCTTTACCCCACTTTAATGTAGCTCGGGAATTAATTACATCCATGATTTATGGCCTTTTAATCTTCTTGGTTGTACTAGCAATTTATTGAAGTTAAAAGCAAATTCTTTTTGTCAATGGAAGGTATCATCTATTTTTGATGATTGATTTCACCGACTAAAATGATATAGAACTTGCACTTCTTTATTGCCATTTTATCTCTTTTATACTGTCATACAAATGTAATAAATGCAAGAGTAAACCTTATTAAGAGAGTTTTTCAAGTATAATTTCTTTTACAATGAGTTTGAATGAGAGATGCACCTTTACTCTTTCCAATATTGTTGTATCTATATATTTAGTTGTAGAAATTGTAGAATGTATACTAAGTTTAAATTCACTCATGATAAGAATTCTTAATATGGAATTATATTACCTTATTTGAAGAAACTACCATGTACCATTGTTTATATATTTCCATAAATTGTTGAAGTAGAAAATGATCCTATCAATGTTATATTATGCATGTGATCCATCTCTAAAGCTAATGGTTAAGGCTAGACTTGTATTAAGATTGCCTCCTAATCAAACCAACCCATATCTTGAACTTAATATATCAAGTTTCAAAGAAAGATTCATTAGTGTTCCTTGTTCTTTGATTCAACCTTTTATATATTTTTTTGCCTTTTGTTACATTACGACACATATGGTTGGTGGGTAGAGATGCACTATCTCTCTTTTAAGGTATACATTGATTTGTGCTTCTACTTTAATGATTTCCATTTTAGATAATCATCACTCTTTCTTTGCTTTGTAATGAATGTCTTTATCTGCATTTTCTATGTTTTCTAGAAGGTCCAAAGAAATGCCAGCAGCTAAGCTTCTTACAAAACATACTAAAGACAAAAAAAAATGTTGTATTTTCACGAATCTAAAAAAAAAAAATACAACATTTTTTTTTGTCTTTAGTATGTTTTGTAAGAAGCTTAGCCACTGGCATTTCTTTGGACCTTCTAGAAAACATAGAAAATGCAGATAAAGACATTCATTACAAAGCACATTTTTTTAATGGAAGATGGTTGTTCAGGCCACCTACCAATTTGGTAAAGAAAATATGGTGCAAACCTTTTCATTTCTTCCTTAGACAATTTTAAATAGGAGAAAATTTATTCTGGAGTCCTATTAAGATAAGGATTTTTTTATTCAATCACAAAGTTAAAAGGCCTCAAAGAAGCAAATATTGGGAAATAAGTTCCAAAAATCCAGCTAGCAAACGGTCTATTTTTACTTAATGGACACCTGTTTAGTTAGGATGGATTCTAAAACCTTGATAGTAAAAAAATAGTATCTTTGTTGCCTGGAAAAAATGAGCTGAGCATAGCACTATAGATTCTTTTAAAAATTGTGGCTTTAACCCATTGATAATTGCTTGACAGTCACTTCCACAGTCTTTTTTTGCACAAGGACAAGGTAAAGTCTTAAGGAACATCATAAAGACAAACATGACATAAGAAGTAGAGGCAAGAAGATTTATGTACTTTCTTACAGACAATTTTTTTTTCAAGGTGGTCTACACTCACATCATTGGGCTACATTAATCCAGTACATTCCTAGGTGGGATTGTATATAACTCTAGAGTGATTCACCCTTGTACATCTTTATTGGACAAAGTAAAAAGAAGGGAATTAGCATTTTTTTACACTTCAACTATAAGTCATGTTTTATTAACATCCAAATTTCAACTACTTTAATCTTGATGGTTTGTTTCTATTTATTAATTAAAATAAATTTCTCAATAAATTGTGTTGTGATTTCCATTTTAATTAATAAATAGAAATAAACTATCAAATCAAGTGATAGATCACCGAATATGATCCAAAAATTTGATTATCCAGTAGACACAATTCACTAGATTTGATAGATTCCTATAGAATCTATGAAAGATCATAGATGTTTAATGTCACATACAAATTCTAAGAATTCTATAGAATCCTATCAAGTTGACTTTTGTATTGAAGGAATGGAAGATGAGATATCAAAGATTGAGAAAAATAAAAAATGGATTCTTGTCCCAAGACCTAAAGAAATTGTAAATGTCACCAAATGGATATTCAAAGACAAGTCTAATAGATAAGGAGAAGATATATCGACCAAGGAAAGTTAGGACACAATTCACAGATGGAAGAAACTGATTATAGTAAGAATTTTATTCTAGCAACAAGAATGAAGGAAGACATATTACAACACTTATTTTCATCACAAGCATAAAATTTTTCATCAATCGATCAATCGCATAAACCAATCAAATTAGACAAGCTCATCAATCAAGTTAAAAATTAAAAAAGAAGAAGGTATTTATGTGTCATTTGATCTAGTGTACACATCAAAACATCTAAGCGCTATTATGTTTATCACATGCACTGCAAAAATTATCAAATGCATTGAAACATTTTGTACACACCATTTCTTATCAAACACACTATTTCATAGTGTACGCGCTATTAAATCAATGGTTTGCACTGACCTAATCAAATGCGCTACTAAACCTATTAGACACACTCATGTACTCCTAGGGAATGCATTTTACATGCTATTTGATCTCTTGTACAAGATATTTTAGTCCGCAGATGCACTAAAACAAATTCCTATACACACTATTTGGCAAAATTGGCAAAAATGAGAAAAATCAATGCTTAAAGTTCAAAATTTTTATGCCAATTAAGAAAATCACAAATAAGGAAGGACTGAGATACTCATTGAAGGTCCTTAGGTGGGCGCTGGTTTCTATAGCCTCTCTCAAACCTATGCTCTCAAACAAGGACCACCATCACTGCTATATCATTGGAAGGCTCAGAGTAAAAAGTCAAAAGGAGTGAAAATGATCACTAGTACATTTGAGGCCAAATTTTGATGGCCATGTGTTGGATTTGCAACACCTATTTGTTGAAACTTTGATAGATGTGTTCGTTAGTGTTTTTTCATTGGAAATGGCGACATAAGTGATAACCGTCGGCATTTCGACATCATTTCCCATCAGAATAGGCCGCACAAATAGGAATTTTACTATGGGATCGATCTGTTGAAAAAAGGTTCTTACGACGTTTCTTCGGTCGGAAAGGTGATGGATATGTAGTAGATGTCAGACAGGAGAAGCTGTCGGATGTATACCAGTCCCATTGCAAAATCCTGTTGGATTGAGGTTCTGTCCGATGGTTTACCTGTTGGATATCCAATAATATGTAATAAACTACCGACATGAGAATCCATTGGACGTATAGCACTTATGTCAGAATAACTTTACTACCTATCAAAAAAGTTATGGATGAGCATAGTAAAGATAACAAAGCTCAAGAGACCATCATAGTTGGTCTCCGTCTTTGGTCCATATACTGACAAAATATTTTACATTTCGTTAGCTCATCAAATGAAGGGATTTGAAAGAATTTAATAGAATATTTTCATGATAACGTATATTATTTAAGTTGACATTGCACAAATTTATCAACTCCACACACTTGTATACTACAAGCACAACCATAAAGAATCATCTCCTCCCATGGCCTACATTACTCAAGCCACCGGAGGGGATGCTTTTTTATGGTTGTGCTTGATGTATACAAGTGCGTGAAGTAGATAAATTTGTTCACCATCAAACTAAAATAATATACGTTATACATGAAAATATCATCCATTAAATTCTTTCAAATCACCGCATTTGATGAGCTATCAAAATGTAAAATGTTTTGTTAGTATATGGACCAAAGATGGAGACCAACTATGATGGTCTCTTGAGCTTTTCTATCTTTAGTCCTAGCTACTAGGTAAGGGCTGGAAGACTTATACTTATTGATCATTGAGAATAATCACCGCCTTTCCTTTATGTACACTGCATAGTATCCAATATAAAAGAAGGCAGAAAATATGAATGGATAAAAGAAATGAAAGATACAATAAAATTATCTTTTTGTTTACCTTTTCATAATTGATCCCAGTCTCGCAAAAGTAATTTTATACGATCACTATCACATTTCGTGCATGGATGAGAAACAATATCCAAAGTTTCTAGATTTTGAGAAGAGGTATGAGTGGAGGTCAAAAAAGGGATATTTGTGAAGGTTTTATAGATGTAGTACTGAATCATCATCTCTACACTGGTACTCAATCTGGAAACCCTCTCTAGAAAATCTCCACATCTAGCAAATCTCCACAAAAATCCCTTCTGGCCTCCACTACATACACATCTTCTCAGTATCTAAAAACTCTCCATTATTGATTCCCATCATTTTTCACCATCTCCGTGGACTGAGACCTTAAATTATTGAGCTTCTCTTTGTTTTGAGAATAGTTTAACATTCTCTACTTAACAGGGCCAACCACGTGAAGGTGGAAGCTCATCTAGCCCCTCCTAGGAGCCTCTTATGACCCTTTACAACATTTTAAGATCTCTAAGATGTGTATTCTTAGGGGTCGTAAAGGGTCATAAGGGGTCCTGGGACACAACAACTAAGAAACATAAATGTAGGCATCATGGTCACAAGTTTTTGGAGACAACATAATTGAGTGGTATACCTAGACGATGCACAACAACCACTACTCCTCTAGAACCAGAGGAGTAGTAGTTTATTTGCATCATCTGGGTATACAACTCAGTTATGTTGTCTCCAAAAAATTGTGACCATGATGCCTACATTTATGTTTCTCAGCTATTGTGATATCTATATTTATGTTTCTCAGTTGTCGTGTTTATGTGCATGTTTTTTATGTGTTTGGGAAGACATATTTCTAGCATGGGCCGGGATCCTATGACAATTAGCTTCATAACAATGAAGTAGATGACATATGAACAATTAGCTTCCCAAGAAAAATCCCATAAATGAACTATGTGTACCCCAATTCCTGTGCCCTCTATGCCTACCCAAAGGATATATTTAAAACAAGAAGGGTAAGGCTTAAAGATCTGTCCAGTGATGCAAAATTAACTTTTTTAAGCCTTACCCTTGTTGTTTCAAATATATCCTTTGGGTATGCGCAAAGGGCACAGGAATTGGGGTACACAAGTTCATTTATGAGATTTTTCTTGGGAAGCTAATTGCTCAGCTCTCATCTGCTTCATTTATTATCAAGCTAATTGTCGAAGGATCCAAGCCCAGGCTAGAAATATGTCTTTCCATTCTATTTAAGCCATATTCCTTGTTCTTGTCAAACTTCCTTGGTATAGTAGGTGTGCTCTCTGCAGTACTCTTCTTCAATCTATGTTCGACGATAAGCATCATCTTCTTCTTCCTAATTGTAGCCAAAGCTTCCTTTTCATTAGGATTCAACTCCACTTCGCCCATGTCATCATCCTCGTCACCCTTAGCTACCATCCTAAGTCCTTCTTCCCTCTCCAGTTCTTCAAACCTCTGCAAGATATTTGGATCAATAAAGTCTGCAACATTGTGTCCATCCATGATATCAGGAATATCATCTTCTTTCCACTCTTCATTTGCCAAAATATACCACTTCTTCAAGCTTGTAGAGTAGTGTGCAATACTATAACCACAGGACCTCAAAACATTAAGGAAAAACAAAACAATCACCTTCAAATGAGCCAAGGCAATAATACTAAGCATCTTGATGGTGTTCCTTTCCTCCAAGGGGTGGTCCAAAATACCAGGGGTATCAATAACCTGATACCTCAAGTACTTATAATCAGTATGGCCGACAAAAATGGACTTAGTAGTAAAAGCATAAGGTTGCACATCCACATCCGCCCTAGTAATCTTATTAATAAAAGAACTCTTGCCAACATTAGGGTACCCACATATCAAAATAGTCCTAGTATTTCAACATACAAAGATTGAACCAGGTTGGGTTATTACATTTCCTTCTCACTTTGTATTGACTGAAGTTAAGTCTGATACATTTTTTGATTGGAAGTTTGTGATATTAAATTGTTATCATTGTTATTTGAGTAAACCTTTATGAATGACCTGAATACAATGCTCTCTTGTTTAAACTAAACCATTCATATAACAAATACAAGACATTGCAAATTGACTTTGGAAAACAACTTCAGTCAAAGTGTTTAGAAAATACATTCAGATCAGCCTTAGGATATTACAAGGTATAAATCCAATTGGTGTCTCTTTGGTTGGTTACAATGTTGTCCTATCATTCATGGTGGAAGATGTGTAGGAGAATTTCGTAACTTCATGCAATATGCAAGGTACCACAGTCCATGGAGACATTATTGTTAAAAACTTAAACACGATTTTGATTTTCTGAGTTTGACCAGTAGTTCTTTGTCATCACATGTGCCTTGTAGTGAGGACATTCAAGAGAGGTTTGATGAGTATTCAAATTGCTCAAAGATTGATTTTGAATAAGCAATTAGTGAAGAACATGAAGTTGATATGGATAGGGATTCATTTGACACACCAACTCCTCTTCTCAATTGATAAGACTATAAGGAAAATCTAAATTTAGTGGTGTGTGGTGAATTTGAAGATGGAAGGAAAGAAAAGTCCCAAGTTTTTAATTTGGACAGTAGAGGCTCCTTTCCTCATTCTCACAAGTCTGCAAATTTGTCACATGGATTAATCAGTAAAGAAGAGGCATCTAGCATTGGCATTCAAGATATAAAGGTGGGGCTTGAGCATTGCACAAAAAAGGTGCTTGTATCCATTTAAAATTTGTCATGAGGGTATGACCATAATTCTGAGTTCATAAAAGTGACATAACTCCACTACCTCAAGATATGTCAGCGTTTGGTCAATAAGAGAACAATGATTTACATCCTATATTTGAGGGTACACATGGTGCAAGCATGGGACATGATGAGAATGATACAACTCATCATAATTAATAAAATAATTCTTTCCAACATTAGGGTACTCACAGATCAAAATAGTCCTAGTATTTGGGTCAATAGATGACAACCTTTCCATATGCTGCCTCACCTATTTGAGGTAAGCCAAACTCGGTCCAATTCTCTTAATAATGATACACATCTATCCAAGTGCAACAACCTTCAAAGATTTGTAGTGGTAAAGAGAATTCCCATATTTTATCAGCCTAACATAGTCTTTGGCCACTTTGGCAATGAGAACCTCAAAATAGAGAAAATAAACTTAGAAAAACCAGTCTATGCCGCTATTTGTGAGGGTACAGTCATGATAAGTGCCTCTCAAACCTCTCCAAACCTCTCCAAACATGTAAGATTGTCTTTAAATACTTTATTGATCTCTTCAAAACATTAACCAAATCAAACCTGTATGGTAAAAAATGACCACACTTCTATGAATCCTTACATGCAAGGAAACTCAAGAATGAGTCCTCACAAATCGACCCATAGCTCTCTATGCATGGAGTTGCAGGATTATGAATTTGCTCTCAGCTAGAGCTATTGAGCTTGTGACCTTGCTAGTCAACCACACAATGAGAGATTCAAGTGAAGACAAGGGCAAGAATGCCAATATCTCCAAGAATCACTATGAAATGCAATGCAATGCAACTAAAATGAGGATGCAAATATGCAAAGTATTCTATGAAAAGGAAAGAACAAGTGTTACAAATCCTTCCTATTTAGACTATGTGAGATTAATCTATTGCATAAAGGAAATCTACACTAAGAATGCCATTATCATGCAACTATGAAAGCAAATATGAACTAGATGAAATTCAACAAAGATCTTCAAAGCTTTGATGCAAAAGTGTCTTCAAAGAAAGCTCCAAATGACCTAGAAAACCTGCAGCATAACATTAGCATAAAAAAAAATGATCTAAAATGAGGGAGAGAGCTCTCCTTTTATAAGAAATGCAAAAGAATGGACCATTGAGATTAAGAGGCAAAAGACTTAATCAAGGGTGGAGCTTGAAAGAAGAGCAATCCATGTGCACAAATATCCTCCAATGGGAAAATATGAGTTGACTTTTGTGTCCATATGAGACAAAAAGTGCTTTTTCCCTTTTTATAAAATAAGAATAATACTTTATTTGTGCAACTTAGGATAAGAAGAAAAGGTGGGGCTTTTTATTTAATAAAAGGAGAGGTAATTCCTTTTAATTAAATAAAGGCTTTAGGATAAAATGGTTAGCCTATGAAAAATAATCGAAAATGATGAAATTAGGATTTGATCAAGAAAATTGATAATATTAAAAATATTGATTATTGATAAAATTGATTCAGAGATAAATAAATCAAATAAATGGGGCCCAAAGTCTAGGCAACCATTTTTGGGTGCATACAAAACCTACATTTGAATCCACACACAATAACCCAAAATGAAGGGTTTTGTATCCTTTAATGAATCTCAGTCACTGGTAATGCATGGAAAGTCAAACCACTAGTATCCAAAGCATTCAATAAGTGAATATGAATGTTTGAAAACTAATCCCAACAATTCTTAAACATACTTTATCTGATATGATGAATTCTTAAACAATTAAGGTTGGAGTAGACATAGTTATCACACAGTTTTTTGTGTGGTACAAGGAAGATTTGGCTAGGTGAAATCTTCCTTCATGCTAGTAGTATACATAATTAGACCTTTATTAAAAATTCATCATATTAGATAAAGTATGTTTAAGAATTGTTGGGACTGGTCCTTTTCAACATATTATTTTCATTCTATTTCTTTGTTGTAAACATGCCATTGGTTCAGTTTTAATCTACTAGTGTCATGCCCTAGCCCATGCTTTATCTGCATTATTTGATGTTATTGGTGCTTGTGCTCAAGGATATCGATTCACTATTTTGAAGTGTTGACTGTGGTTATCAAATGGAAAAAATAGAAAAAAAAATTTAACATGAATTTTTTTTACAAAACTGAACCAATGGCATGTTTACAACAAAGAAACAGAATGATAATAATATGCTAAAAATTCTATTCTGTTTAATACATGCCAAAGGACCAATTGTATGAGTGGATTGTATTTAATACATGCCAAAGGACCAATTGTATGAAATTGTCAATCACATAGCATTTCACTGTTGTATGAGTGGATTGTGCAGGAACAATTAACATTAAACAAGGAGGAAAATCCTCAACAAATCTTGGAAGCCTTTGAATTCAATAATAAATGAAACCTAACACCAACACTATTCCTTCCATTCACTTCTACCAAGAATAAAGCATTTAATCCATTCAACATTACATATAATCATTAGACAGTTACATTTCCTGACTGTGTAGAGGAACAATCATGACCAAAATGATCAAAAGTACTTTCACCCTTGCACAAGCTATTCCAAACTTCAAGTAAAATGAGAAATATGCTATATCAAATCATTCATATTCATAGTAACCATTTAAAGGATCATTTTGTCAATGAACCCTCTAATTGTACCCCTGCGACAGAGAAAGGAAACTTAGTAAAACCAGTCTATGTCGTTGTTTGTGAGGGTACAGTCATGATAAGTGCCTCTCAAACCTCTCCAAACATGCAAGAACGTCTTTAAATACTTTATTGATCTCTTCTAAACATTAAACAAATCAAACCTACATTTGAATCCACACACAATAACCCAAAATGAAGGGTTTTGTATCCTTTAATGAATCTCAGTCACTGGTAACGTATGGAAAGTCAAACCAGTAGTCTCCAAAGCATTAAATAAGTGATTATGAATGTTTGAAAACTTTCCTCTCAACTTCCCCAACCACTCCTAATCGGTTAGAGGGATTAGTTGAGCGTGTAGACACTAAAACTTCTTAAACATACTTTATTTGATATGATGAATTGTTAATAAAGGTCTAATATACAATGGTCATGCCAGTAATATCAACAAATGTGAATCCAAATATTTCAAAACAGTGAATCAATATCCTTGAGCACAAGCACCAATAACATCAAATAATGGAGATAAAGCATGAGCTAGGGCACGACACCAGTAGAATGTGATCATTTCAGTGAGCATTCATGATCAAATAAAATGCAATGCATTTGAAATTTGTGGTCGAATGTGATGCTAGAGGCTCGAAAGACATTGCCTGTCAAAGATACCAATCAAAGATTAAGAAATCACATACCTTCTCTTGCGCTCAACTTTCACGAAGGAAGATTTGATAGCCAAATCTTCCTTGTACCACACGAAGAACATGCCATTGGTTCAGTTTAGCATGTTATTATCATATCAGATAAAGTATGTTTAAGAATTGTTGGTAAGGATAGGAATAGTGGAGATTCTAGAAATATCCTTCTAACCAATTAGAAGTGGTTGGGGAAGTTGAGAGGAAAGTTTTCAAACATTCATATTCACTTATTGAATGATTTGGAGACTATTGGTTTGACTGTCCATGCATTACCAGTGACTGAGATTCATTAAAGGATACAAAACCCTTCATTTTGGGTTATTGTGTGTGGATTCATCCACTTTAGCCAGGAAGATCAAGAAGATGGAGCAGGAGGACATTGTGGTAGAAGAAGTATTTAAAGATATTTACATGTCCCCTATCTGTGAAATCGAGACTATAGGTGATGAAGACCATGTTGAGGATGAGGGGGGTCTTAATCAGGGAGGGGCATAAGATGAATTTGTCTTGAGAGATGGGGAAGGAATTTTGGAAAATAGAGCAATCAAGAAAAATAAATCTAAGTCCAAAAAGATAAATACGAGAGAAAAGAGGACGAGAGGGAGAATAGCAAAGACTAGAGAAAGTTAAGATCTGGGAGAGACTTGTTCTCTCTTGGAAAGAAATGAAGCTCATAACATGGAATTTTAGGGGTTGCAATGCCCCTAACTAGAGACATTTAATCAAAAAGTATTTTGAGACAAAACCTGATGTAGTATGTTTAATAGAAACTAAACTAGAACAAGAAGTAACATAAAAGTTTTCAAGAGTTTGGAACAACATTTCAGAATCCATGAATGGTATGGGTAAGGTGACCTTCATTCTTGATCGTGACTTCAATGAAACATTGGATATGGCTGATAAGAAAGGGAGTAAGGGGACTATGAGCAAGATCCAATTTGATTTTGAGATCTTTGTCACCAAAAATAGATTGTGGGAAGTTAAAACCAAGAATGGGGTGTTTACATGGATGAATAGGAGACATGGATTCTCACACATCACAAAGATATTGTACCATTTTTTCTAGAAAGAGAATGGGGATCCCTCCCCTTGATCTTTGAGGCAAAAATACTTCCCATGACTGGGTCGAATCACTTTCCAGATGCTTTAGTTTTGTAGAAGGATTTGTACCGATTTGATGCTCTTTTAAGATGGAGAAAATGTGGCTAAGAGAAGAATGATTCTGGAAAATGGTGGCAAACTATTGGAAGATTGTACTTGTTATTTAAGGAAATATGGGGTTTCAATTGTTCAAAAAATTATAGTATATCAAGAATAAGCGAAAGTGTTGGAACCAAATTCATTTCAAGGATATATTTGTGGAAAAAAACATTGGACGACCAGCTAGAGGTTTTAAAAAATAAGGTGATCTAGGAAGGTATGGATAAAATTGATTTCGACTTGTAACAACAATATGAGGAAATTCTAGCCAGAGAAGAAATATATTGACGCCAAAAATCTAGAGAGAATTGGTTGAAAGATGAGGACTACAATACAATGTTTTTCCATAGTTCGGTCAAGGAAAGACCATTAATTAATAGAATAGCTTCAATAAAGAATGAAGTTGGTCAGCAAGTTGTGGAATTAGATGCAATCAACAAGGAAGTGGTAGACTTTTACTCATCACTATGGTCATCACAGGATGGAGTGATAGTAGAGAGCTATATAGGGATGGTTGATAGTGCTCCTTGAGGGAAGGGGGATTGTGAAAGACTTGTTATCATTGTATTGTGTATTTCCAATATGTTTGGATGCAGGGCAGACCAGGAGAATGAAGAATCACTCACTGATTGCATGATAACCCAGTTTTGAAGGGTCACTGGATGAGGGGACAGTCAAGGTCTGGATGATTGGGCCATTGGAGGACCCTATTTATTGGTATGAATTGTTATTCAAATTGGATGCATGAATTTCTTGTGAATTATCGGTTGATATGTATCTTGCAACTACATCCGTAAATCTGCATATACTTCTCTAGGATTGTAAGCCACTTAGGGATCAAAATAGAGAAAATAAATCAAAATCGTTCTTTTCCCTATTTCCTTTTAACAAAGTCTCAAATATCAATGATACAATACATTTGATGCCCTAAGCTATCAATACAAATGGCACCTAGCTGGAAGCTCACGAGCTATCCATTTGATAACCAAAGTCAACATTTCAAAAAAATGGATATCCTTGAGCACAAGCACCAATAACATCAAATAATAGAATTAAAGCACGGACTAGGGCACGACACCAGTAGAATGCGGTCATTTCAGTGAGCATCTTAGCAATATACAATGGCATCATTAAACATGCCAGTAATATCAACAAACGTGAATCCAAATATTTCAAAACAGTGAATCGATATCCTTGAGCACAAGCACCAATAACATCAAATAATAGGGATAAAGCACTAGCTAGGGCAAGCCACCAGTAGAATGCAGTCATTTCAGAGAGCATTCATGATCAAATAAAATGAAATGTATTTGAAATTTGCGGTCGCATATGATGCCAAAGGCTTGAAAGATGAAGAAATCACATACCTTCTCTCATGCTCAGCTTTTGCTCATTTTCTCCCGCTCTTTTTCTATGCAATCAAAATAAAAATGATTTGGTGTTTCACTTTTTTTTTCATCTATACCTCGAAACTATCAAAATTCCGATGGTCAATTTAAAACCCATCGGAATACTGACAACATCGGGGCCTATTACAAAAAAAAAACACCAAATTCATAAAAAAAAAATTACCCGTCGAAAGTTTCTGTTGAAATTTGGCCCCAAATGTAGTAGAATAGTGAAAATGCCTTTTTGAATCCTATATATAGCCCTTTGACCTAAAAAGGAGGCTTTTTATCAATTTTTTTTTATCCTGGGTCAAAATTCTTCAACTAAATTTTTCTACACCCGAGGCATTATCATCAGTGAGTTGTCATATCGTTATCAAAAATGAAATCGAATTTGCGCAATGATCTCACAAAATTTTAAGAAAATCGCAAAAATCACAAATTTATCAAAATTCATCAAATCAACTTCCATTTCATTTTCAAGGGGGCAAGATATCATAAAGGAAGTAAAATCAAGTAGAACAATGAAATTTTTCATTAGGGGCATTAAATATGAAATTTTTGAAATCATCTGTGGGGCATTGAAATCAAATAATATTTTCAAATCAAGTTCAAGTATCACATCAGGAGTTCATCAGTGTATCGAGAATCTATTATCAAATTAGGAATTTTTCATCGAAATTAGTTGCAAATCAGGAAATCAGACATCAAGATCAGATCAACCATCAATAAATCAAACATCAAACATTCGTTGAACTGATGCACTTTGCACATTGATTCAAAGAGGGGCATTTATATACACCTAAAATTGGTTAGGTGAAATTGAAATGAGAAATCAAGGATAAAAGAAGGAATTAATTGAAATCAAATCCAAAATGAGTAATAAATAAAAAGAGAAAATAATTATGCAATTAATTTAATCAATTAATTGTATAGTTAAATCAAATCAAATTCAACCCATTCAAGGGTACACATGGCTAAGATAAATCAATTAAATCAATCATTTTTTCCTATTTTTCTCACCAACCACATGGGGACAAAAATAAAATCAACCAATGAGAATGAATGAATGAGCTTGCATGGATCAAAGCCAAATCAATTCTCCACCACTCATCTTGGAGATACATCTTGACCGTTCATTTTGTCTCTTTGTTCCAACGTTTGATTTTTTTTTTTTTACTTTGTCCCAACATTTGAAACCATTAACTTGACTCAAACTTAATCATGATTCATCTTACTCTACCCCTAAGCCTTGAGAAAATCCATAAATATGGGGCAAAATAAAGAGAAAATGATCCATCTTCATACTTTGCAAATTTCATCCTCATTATAGATATTTAGTAGAGATTTCTTAGTATATTTGAGAATAATTGAGTTAGATTTGTTTAATTGAATCATCGATCATTAATTCTCATTCTAGAGTTGTCTCTAATAAATGCTAATATGAGAGAATTTGTTTATCTTTTCTAGTTAGAGATCCATAGGATGCTTATTGTCATTATTTCAATTCAATTGCTTTAAAATTGTTGTATTTTCCATAATTGAGTTGATATTTTGATGAACTAATCCTATGAAGGTATTTTACATACACATTGATAAGTTGGCCTAAAGTGTGACATAAGTTTGTACATTTTTTTTGGTACCTTAGCGGGTATCCCGCAACTCATCCCATTATGCAACCTACCTTTTCTTGGTCTTACTTATTGCCAAGTTGGGGTCAGGAAGGGGTGAGATGAGGTGAGAATAATCCCACTAGGTCACACAGTAACTAGCATGGTACCCACCATGTGTGCAGAAGGGTAAACCGAGTTGACCTATCAAACAAGGATTGAACTTACATAGATCGTTTGTTTATCCAACAACCCGACCTACCATTCTACACCCTGGGATATGACATATGTTTGTACTTTTACCCGTGTATGTCATATATACATGTTTAAACCTTCGCTTTACTTCATTTTCATACTTCATAGAAATGAATGTTGTATGTTAAACTTGGGATACCATAGATACTTGAAGTAATTTCTATTAAAATTTCTTATCCAACTCTTAAGTGGATATAGTTGCACTCTTAGTTATGATCTTTTTAAAGTGTATGATAAGAAGCCACTGTCATGTGTGAATAGTGATTTTGGTCAAAATTGAAAAAAACAAGTTTTTATTAGAGTTAATTGATTGATTATATCCCTTTTAATTATTGTATTTGAGATAAATATTCATATTCTCTCAACCATATTGGTGCGAATGCTATTTTTATAATTTAACTTGCATAGACTTACCAATGTATTGTAATTCTCCCTTTAGCTTTTGAATGTTTTTAAATTTTCTTATTTTTTATAAAACTTTAAGGTTGATGTTCAATAGGGTGTAAGGAATCTATATTCTCTCTTGATCTTATTTTAAAAGAGGTTGTCAAAAGTGAATTGAACAAATTTTTTGTACACTTTTACATTATATCGAGCTCTATGACCAATTTTTTCTTTTTTCTTTTTTTCTTTTTATTTTTCTTTTTTAAAAAGTGGACAATAGTGTTTTGACAATATCTCTTAAATTCAAGTATATTGTCTCTAAAAGTAATAGTATTACCTTTAAATATTAACTTTCTATCTTTTGTTTGTCATTCCTTATGAATAAAACTTATGAATTATGTTATTATAATTTTATACTAAAAGTATATTATTCAATTCCTCAAACCTTTTTTATTCATTGTCAGTTATGAATCTTATAAAATCATTGGTAGGTATTGTTGGACTTGTGAAAATTGTATTGTAGTAACTGATTATTAATCTCCTATCTTATATAGATTATTCAACTGCCGAAAATTAATTCATAGCTAATTTTGAAAAATAACATAGCTGCAACTTCACCAATAAAAAACACGAAAATAAATATGCAACATAATGACACGGTATTTTTGGACAATTGTCCTTGGAAAAACCCCGAAGGGAAAACCAGTACTGTAGATGAGAAATATATTAATCTTCAACAAATTAAGATATACAAAAATTGCTTGCCTCTTATTGGCAGAGCTCCGACAATCTCCCAATTTCTCCTACTGATATTCCCCCACTGCTATCCCCAACGCTATCACTGCGCCCTTGCTAAGACTGCAAGACTATTTTCTATCATTGCAAATGCTTCTTCAACTTGTGTTGTGTGTTCTCCAAATGCCCCTAGACCCACTTTTATACTACCCTTGTTGGAAAACCAATGACTGAGACCAATTTTCAATCAATGGTTGAGATAAAAAACAACCCAACAACTAATAAAAAAATTGGTTGCAAGGTGTCACTTAGGAAAATCAAACAATTCATTAAATAATTATCTCTACACTAACTTCTAGACAACAATTATTTAATATTGTTTAGCAAGTGGACAACAAATTTACAAGCTAACTAACTAACACTCCCTCTTAGAGAGGAAGCTATTTTGCACGACACCCAACTTATCTCTGAAGAAGATGAATTTTGCCTTCCCCAATGCCTTTGTCAAAATGTCTTCGACCTTCTCCTCTGTAGGTATATATTGTAGCTAAATAATTCCCCATTGTACACAATATATGATGAAGTATTTCCTGATGCTACCATTTGCACCAAGCTTGATCTTGTAGATCCAACGAGATCCAACCACTGCCCTATCTGTTGGTCTAGGCACTACCTCCCACACATTGTTCTGCATTATTGAGGTATATTCCTCAACCATCGTATCTCACCACAACAAATGTTGTGCAACCTCCTGATAGATGGAAGACTCACTATCTACCAAATGACTGACTAAAGCCACATATTCATTGAAATTGGCTCGTTGTCTCCTTAGTCTCGTACTCCTCCTAGGAGCTCCCAAAAAATCTTGAGTATCCCTTTGTTGAACCTCATAGTTCCTGTTGTCAACTGTAGAGGATGAGATACCAACCTCCATATCTTCTTGATGCATTTCATGTTGCACCAGTTTCTCCATACTCTACAAACTCTCACCACCTAAGCCTATTTACTAGTAATTGTACTCAAGCTTTGTTTCCCTTGACTCAGTTGAGCTACTCTTGGAGCTTATGTATGCTGCTCACTTTGATCTTGTTCTGTAAAATATATAGACCTCCTAAATGCCTTGTCCTCCATGAACTTGACATCATGTTTGACTATAATCCTCCTGGTCCGTGCAATAAATATCTGATATACCTTTAAGGTTTCATTGTACCCCAAAAAGTACCCCCTCTCTGCAGTTTGATCTAACTTGGTACGTGTATCACTTGGAATATGACAATATGCAAAAATTCCAAATATCATGAAGTGACTAACATCTGGCTTCTTCCTTGTGAAATCTTCCTCTGATGTCATCTTCCCTAGTACCTTATGTGGAACCCTGTTCTGTATGTATACAACTATACTACATGCCTCTGCCCATAAATAGTGGAGCATATCTTGATCATGTAGCATAGCCCTTGATGCCTCCTATATAGAACATTTATTTCTCTCAAAAAATCAATTTTGCTATGGATTGTAAGGAATAATCCACTCTCTCTTGATTCCTTCCCTGGTATAGAACTCCTAAAATTCATTTCCTGTGTACTTGCCTCCATTATCTAACCAAAGATCCTTTATCTTTCTTCCTGTCAAGTTCTCCACAAGAGCCTTGAACTCTTGGAAGTGACTGAAAACCTCATCCTTGGTCTTCAAGAAGTATATCCAGGTCTTCCTGGAGAAATCATCAATAAAAGTAGCATAGTACTCATATCCTCTAAGAGACTTCATCGAAATTGGTCCACCTACATCTGAATGTACTAGATCAAGAACACCCTCAGATCTGGTGTTGCTCCTTGGAAAATATGCTTTCACAAAATTCCCCAACACACATCCCTTACATACATCATCATGCTCTGTTCTCACCTCTAGAACACTTGTCATTGTCTCACAAAGCAATTTAAGTGCTCCGTGATGTATATGGACCATCCTCATATTCCATAGATCTCCAAGATCTCTAGGATCACTACTACTCATGAGTGCCTTAGGATTGTCAAACTGCAACCTATAAAGGCGACCACTCCTAGCTCTAATAGATACGGGTGATTTCCAATCCTTGTGCTTGATCAACACTTGTGTCCCTCTAAAAAGTACATTATACCCTTAAACTTGAAGAACATATACAAAAATCATATTCATACCTAATCCTGACACATGCAACACATCATGAAGGGGAATAATCTTTCCATTCTCCCTCTGAAACTGAATAGTCCCTTTCCCAATTGAGTTGAGTTTCGACAAGTTCCCCATAGAAATCTAGATATTGGTGTCCTCCTCCTTATAACTGGAGAAGTATTCTCTAACTCCTGTCATATGAAATGACACCCCATTGTCTATACAAAAAAAAATTTGTGAGGTTGAGATAACCATACAAGCTATGAGTGAAAACTCATCCTCCATTCTACTAGAGAGATCATCTGCACTTGCTGAAGCTACCACCTGCTTCTTGTCCTTATTTTCATTCTTCTTCCTTTACGGGAAATCACTGACAGAGTGGCCAAACTCATGACAACCAAAGCACTTGACCTTAGATAGGTCCTTCTTCTTCTTCTCACTTTGTGAATTTGATCCTTTGTTAGACCCCTTCTTTGCTTTCCCCTTTCCTACCAGGGAAACATTTTCCTGTTCCACCTCACTTTTCTGACTCTTTTTGTTGGCTCAATTAACAAGACTTAGTCTAAACTCCTCCTACGTGAAATCACTCCATAGTCAATCTCAACTTGGTAAGGTGTCTCGTCCACTGACAACTTGAACAAAGACGTCGGGCTATTCTAACTAGCTCATCATCACTGGGGCTATCTCCAATAGCTGGTAACTCATCCTTGACAAGTCTAAGCCTTGTGAGGTAACTTGTGATGTATTATCCCTTGTTCATCCAGGTATTCTTCAAATTTTCTCTGAGAATCAGCTTTCGGTTGGTGGGTAGCATTCTGGTACAGATTCATAATGGTGTCTGACATCTTCTTCACAGTATCTAACTTTGTGATATGTGGAATAATATGGTCCTTGACACCATCAAGGATTATCCTCCTCACCTTGGCATCATCCTTCTTGTATGCTGCAAGTTGTGTTGGATCTGTAGGTAGAATTACAACACTAGTCACATAATCCTTGATACCATTCTCTTCCAGCAATGAAGAAATTTTGGCTTTCCAGACACCAAAATTAGAGGCTCCATCCAATCTGTCATGATCTCTCAAACCAGCTAAGGCCATCTCAAAGAAATAAAAGAAATAATAACTTGAAAGAGGTCAAACTATATTTTATAAACCCTCAATTTTCTTTCCTTTTCCTAGGGTAAACCTTTCCTACCCTCAACATTGCTTTGATACCATGTGAAAATTCTATTATAGTCATTGATTATTAATCTCCTATCTTATAAAGATTATTTAACTACCAAAAATTAATTCACAACTAATATTGAAATATATCACAACTCCAACTTCACCAATAAAAAACATGGAAAGAAATATGCAACACAATGACACGATATTTTTGGACAATTGTCCCAAGAAAAACTCTGAAGGGAAAACCAATATTGCATAGGAGAAATATATTAATCTTCAACAAATTAAAAGATCGAAAAACTGCTTGCTTCTTAGTGATAGAGCTCTGACAATCTCCCAATTTATCCTGTTGATATTCCCCCAATGCTATCCCCAACACTATCACTATGCCCTTGCTAACACTGCAAGACTATTTTCTATCACTGGAAATTCATTTTCTATCTCTGCAAATGCTTCTTCAACTTGATATGTGTTCTCCAAATGCCCCTAGACCCCCTTTTATACTACACTCGTTGGAAAACCAATGACCGAGATCAATTCTCAATCAATGGACGACATAAAAAAATAACGGGCAACAACCAATTCCAAAATTGGTTGCAAAGTGTCACTTAGGGAAATCAAATAATTCATTAAATAATTGTCTCTACACTAACTTCTAAACAATAATTATTTAATATTGTTTAGCAGGTAGATAAAAAACTATCCAAGCTAACTAACTAATAGGACTAATCGCCAATGTCTCCCTTTAGGATTCGTGACTTGGTTTAACAATCTCCTATGTCTTCTATAAGTTTAGTGGTTGTATCAGGCATTAACTGATCGATCTTTTGGTGCAATGACAACCACTAGTTGTAACAAGTGGTATCAGAGCTTGGCCACAGGTTCGAATCCCCTCAGGTGACACTGGGGGGGATTGTTAGACTAACCACCAACATCCCCCTTCGGGATTCATGACATGATTTAACAACCTCCCGTGTCTTCTATAAGTCTAGTGGTTGTATCTGGCATTAATAAGTCGATCTTTTGGTGCTACGACAACCACTAGTTGTAACAGGTATTGTAAGAATTTTATTCATCTTTCTTTTGCATATTAGCAGTTAGGAAAATATGGTGTTTTGAGGAAGTTATGGTTATATTATCTTGGGTTATAAGTGTATGATTATTGCCTCTTTTTAGATGATAAGACCAACTTATTTATATTGTTAGAAAGCTCTTAGTATTCTCCAATGTTGCTTTAAGTGCTTAAAATATTTTAGATATATTCTCATGGTTTTTGATGCAATTATCTATTTGACAATGTGTTCCCTTATAAGAATCACTTATACATATTTTATTGTTGTAAATTGAGACTAGGCTAAAGTTGTAAGTAATGGAATAAATATATTAAACTTTGATTGCAATTGATGATGTTTATGCTTGATACAAATATAGTATTGTAACGTGACATTTTTACATGTTCTTTTCTTATATTGAGTTGGTTGAAGAGGACATTGAGATTTAATATACATTGATTTGTGCTTCTACTTTAATGATTGTGATTTTAGATAATCATCACTCTTTCCTTTTGGGAAAATATAGCGGTGTCTACATTGTGTGTGTAACCTACATGTCTATTCCATGTATATAGTGGATCTTGTGATGTGGATGTTGAGGTGTCTACAATACTTGTGCATTTTGTGTGTACGGTATCTCTATACTTGTGATTGTGATAAAATAAGGTTTAATGTATTTTCAACCAATAATGTCCAACATCAAAAGTGGGCATTATAGGGGTGATGAAGAATAACACGTTTGTAAAATATGACCAAGTTATACTCATTAGGAATCATATCAGATTGGTTATTGATATATTGGGTAAATATTGTCAAATGCACAATAAAAACAAAGAAAATAAGAGACAATGTACTTGTTGAATAAAATTAGTCAAAATTTCAAAACAGTGTACAAGCAAACTAAATGTTCCGTAATTTCCACTTGTCATTTGGAAAGTAGACTACAGATGTGTCTTCTCCATGTTTGCTTGCATCTTCCTCCTTTCAATAAGGAGAATTCTAAAAACCTTGTTTAAATTATTATTATTTTTTTATTTCTTAGTTCAAAGGAATATATATATATATATATATATATATATATATATATATATATATATATATATATATATATATATATGCACATTATTTGCTCCAAACAATCACATATATTTTTGAGTTGTTTATCGCATGAAACTGAATTCAATTATAACACAAAAACCTAAACAAGAATATGATTGAAAAGTATGACAATACCTGAAAAAAGAGATATGGCTAGATAGAAACCACAAGACTTCAACATGCACATCAACTAATGACAATGTCTCTATAGATATAATACCATGAAGAAGGATATAGCTTTTATTATTTTTAAAAAGTAGTCTTATAATAGAGTAAAAGACATGAGATTTAATGAATTCAAATATTTCTAACATAAAACTATCTAAATTTTCTTATGGCAATTCAAATCTATAATAAAAAAAATTAAATTTAAAATATAAATAATAAATATTATTTTAAAAATATTTGAATCTTTTATAAAAAGAAAAAAAAATCAAACTAATCTTCAGGAGAGGGAAGCCTTTCTATTACCATTGAGAGAGTCACTACTAAATGACCATTAATATTTAATAAGGTTTCTTTTCAAAGATTAAATGTTAAATTAAAAAAAACTAAAAGGCACCATTCGTTACATTTAACTATTCATAGCTCTGAGTGGAAAAAACTCAGGCCCTACATTAAATCATTGCTTGAAAATGGTCCACAAAGTATTCAAATCACTCACCAACTCTTAAATAGAAGCATGTTTAAATGCTCTTATAAATTAAGAGTCTAATTATAAATTACTTCTTAATTCAAAGAGTTAGTCTAAGGTTTAACAAGTCAATTGGACTATCTGTTCTTCATGATCTGCATATTTTGTTGTGGAAAATTAAAAAAAATGACTATTTTCATGAATCTAAAAAAAAGTTCAACATTTTTTTTGTTTTTAGTACATTTTATAAAGAGCTTAACCGCTAGCATTTCCTTGGACCTTCTAGAAAACATAGAAAATGCAAATAAAGACATTCATTACAAAGCACTTTTAAGAAAAAAAATGGTTGTTCAGACCACCTACCAATTTGGTAAAGTAAATATGGTGCAAACCTTTTCATTTCTTCCTTAGACAATTTTAAATAGGAGAAAATTTATCCTAGAGTTCTGTTGAGATAAGAATTTTTATATTCAATCACAAAGTTAAAAGGCCTCAAAGAAGCAAATATTGACAAGTAAGTTCCAAAAATCCACGTAGCAAATGGCCCATTTTTACTTAATGGACACCTGTTTAGTGGATGGATTCTGAAACCCTGACAGTAAAAAAATATCTTTGTTGCCTTGGAAAAAATGAGCCGAGCAGAGCACTATAGATTCTATTGAAAATCGTGGCTTTAACCCATTGATAGTTGCTTGACAGTCACTTCCACAGGCTTTTTTGGCACAAGGACAAGGCAAAGTCTTAAGGGACATCATAAAAACAAACATGACATAAGAATTAGAGGCAAGAAGATTTATGTGCTTTCCTACAGAGAGAAAAATCTGTCAAGGTGGTCTACACCCACATCATTGAGCTACATTAATCCAGTACATTCCTAGGTGGAATTATATATAACTCTGGAGTGATTCATCCCTGTACATCTTTATTGGACAAAGTAAAAAGCAGGGAATTAGCATTTTTTTTCACACTTCAATTAGTCTTATTTATATCCAAATTTTGACCACTTTAATCTTGATAGTTTGTTTCTATTTATTAATTAAAATAAATTTCTCAATAAGTTGTGTCGTGACTTCTATTTTAATTAATAAATAGAAACAAACTATCAAATCAGATGATAGATCACCAAGTATAATTCAAAAATTTGATTATCTAATAGACACAATTCACTAGATTTAACAGATTCCAAACAAATTATATTGAAAAGTTTATTTCAATTAATAAATGAAAACAGTCAAATCTGATGAATTGGCTCGATTAGATAGACATCGCCTTATAAGAACAACCAATTTTTGTTAGAGCCCAAAGGCTCTACATTTAATCTCCCATTTCACTTCTGAACTTTTATCTTTTTCCAACAATCTAATATCGTCTTTCCATGACTTTCTTTCGACTTATACTTCTTTACATTGTTCTGCAATTTCTTCTTTGTTATGTTTCTTAGCTTTATTTTTTTGTCACTTTTCACTTTCTCCTTCTATGGCATCCAATCATTTTTAGTTTTTAGGTTCTCACACATTCTATCAAATAAATTATTGCATTCTAACAATTTTATGTATTGTCCCCGTCTAAACTGACCACTATCTTCTTTAGTGCATCCTTCCACAACTTCCTCTCCTGATTTCATCATCATGAGACTTCTAGAACATCCTGCACACCACTTTGTCAATCCTTCCACTTATAAACTATAATTAGCTTTCTGCTATCCCATTTCTGTCTTTACATAACTTCCATCTATAGTTTGCACCACGACAACATCTCTAGCATCATTCTCTTTTATTTTATCAATTATCATATTAAAATCTTATCCTCTCACAGCACTGTTATCTATCTTTTTATACTCTTTCCAATCTTTTTATATTTTGCCTCCATATCTGCTTCTGCAAACACTTGTGCTAAATGTACCGAACTATGGATTTGATATCTTCATCAATTCTCTATCCTCTATCTTTTAATGAAATCCCCTGATTCCATCTTCATCATTGCTGACACCTGCAATATCATCACATCCCATCTTTTCATACACACCTCTGCACACTTTTCATGTAATTATTTGTTATACAATTCAACTCAAACTTGCCTCTCTTATAACTATACTGCCTACCTCTACTCCGGTGGTATCTATTTCTCATCTACTGATTCTTCCAAGTTGTTTCTACCATCACTTATTTCATTAGGGATGAATCATCTATCTCTCAACTAAAGTTTTTCCCACTCATCATGTTCCATGAATAATTTTATTTTGTGTTAGCAATTATAGTTGATATAAACATCAATAAGATGAAATTATTGGCATGATTGAATATTGATATTGGGAAAAATGTTTATTTTATTTATTTGTAATGAATATTGGAAGGTAAGATTCGGTCTAACTACATCTGTATGTTTAAGTGGATGCAGGAACCTTAACACCCTCAGAAAAGAGGGAGACTATCATTGAGGAGAGGGATTTCCATTGAGTCACAATCCTAGAGATAAGTTATCCTTGAGGGTTTGTTGCTGCCTTGGAGTCGTGGGTATTAGTGTCGAAACCTTTGCCAATCAGCTAGGCAAGTCTTGGTCTTATTCATAATATCATTTATGATGGAGGCTGAGGGTGGTGTTACCACCACACATCCACACCCAGTGGGTGGTTACCAAGACTGTAACTCTGGTATTTAATATATAATGCTTTTAGTCACAAACATTAGCAATTGGCATGTCATTTTGTTGGAATTCATATGTTATTGGGATTGAGATTGAACAGTTTAAACAACATAGACTAACAACTGATTTCTAAGTTAAAAGCGTTAAATAGTTTGAATTAACTAACTCTTTTCTGACTTAATTTGCTCCTTAATGTGTGTTGTTTAAGGGCTGCTAGCTGAGACTATTCATGCCATATACATTGTAAATTGGTTCTAACAAAGAGGCAAAGAAAATAAAAGGACAAGGCCGTAGAAGCTGCATAATTCACACATTATTTATCAAAGCCATTACAAGCATGCTAAGATTTCACTATTACTCTTTTAACATTCTAAGGTGATTCCATCAGCATTCTTAATTTGATTGATATGTCTCATTATTCACAATGTAATTATCATTGTTATGATGAGTAGCCATTTGAAACGCAATCTGTATTACGTATCTTGTACATAATCATATATGTTCTGAGCATGTAGTTGAATCTGTTCTTTCTGGATTATATAAAAAAGAGACTAGTCTTTGTTTTTTCACTGTAATATAATTCATATGCTGTAATGCTACCCAGAACATAGATTATCAGTGATCACAATAAGATCATATTGATCATATCATCGATTGAAATAAAATAGAACCATAAAAATGCTCCCTTCTCTATCCATTTTATTGGGCCGAGAACGGCAAGTTTATGATCAATATTCTTAAAGAAAGGATCCTTAAATGGATCAAACAGAGATCTAGTGAAGGATATATGTTTCATGATCAACAATAACACCCATGAAAATACATAAAACCTTTAAAGACATCCAACCAATGGAAAATCATAAACCATAGATGATTAGGAAGACCTGTAATGGTTGGGATTAATAATGCTATCCAATTAAGAAATTGTCATTAAGAAGTCAACAATGGGATGATTTTGTTCAGCTAGCTATTTGAGAAAACTGATGTTACTCTTGTTGAATAGCGTGTCTGATGAAAACGTGTGACTCGTAAACGAGTTCATTGCATATTTTATATATCGCTAGTCTTAGAATACCTTGGAATCTCTCTTGTAAGAGAAATTAAGAGTCTAGGACTCAATAGTATAATACCTTCTGTCATAGCTCATGAGCTGAATTCATACTCAGAACTGTCTAATATAAATTATGAATAGTCATTATGGACTTTACGATATTGGCAACATGTGAGAAACAAATAAAACAACACCCTCTCTCTCTATATATAATGTTGGATCTATTTAAATTAAATATCACAGTGATTAGTGATACTATTTGAGAAGTTAGGAAGATAGATTATTCATGTTTCGTTGATAGAGAAACTATCATAATATAAAGAAACTTGTCAACATGCAGTTTATATAGGTCGATAATGACTATCAGTGTTAGTAGACAATAGAGTAGATGACTTGTCTACCAGGTTACGTTATGAGGCGGCGGTTACACAGCCATATATTTAGACAACTTATCAAGGGGAGTGCAGTATACTTAGTTTTTTTCCTAAAAAAGCGTCCCCTTGGTAAGTTGTCTAAATATATGGCTGCATAGCCGCTGCCTACGTTATGATGATAGACATTATTATCCATTAGTATCAATAGACATTAAAGCAATTGGTTGTCTAGATGATTAGTAAACCAATGAGTTAGTTGAACTCAAGAATGAAGGTACAAGTCGAGCAAGGGTGGTGAATAATGACAACGCATACATCGTGCTTGCAACTTTAAAACCTTGTATGCTTTGAGGTGGACAATAACCAGAGAGCTCGCCCCACAATTGCTGGTTACTTTGAGTCTATTTACTTTTATTTTTATTCAATTTTAATGAAAGGAGATTGTCTTCATGGCAGCAACTAAGACAAGGCTGGGGCAGATTATTCAGATGCAGTTGGTTAATGGAGGCACCATTCTCCACTGGCACTCCATGCTTTTTTGTCTTCCTTTTTTTTATTGAGAGTTATATTCAAGGCTTAGCCCTGCCACTTCTCATTCTTGTTTGCAGGTTGCTCGCAGATTGATGGTATATGTTAGAGGTTCTTTTTAATTTAGTTGTTGTTGTTATTATTATTTTGTTCTATTATTACTTCTTTTGGTTCTCAGTGAACAATACTTGTATATGCATTTTTTGTTTTCTGTGGTGTTTATGTTCATTTAGTTTTTTTTTGGCAGGGTTTAATGGAGGAAGCCATAAACTGAAATGGTCACACTTAGCAAATATCCAGTTTGTGAAAGGCCAATCTCACCATTGGGCCACCAAAGGTTTGGACACCCTCAGCATGGGAGCTTGGACGGTTGAGAGGCTTGCAGAAATAGCTTATTTTGTGAAAGCCCAAAACAAATTTAGTGTAGGGGCCAGATTTTGGAGCTAGAAACAACATTAGGCTAAGTAATGCTACCACTCCTAAGAGTTTGTAATTTTATTTCAGATATTTTTAGGAAATTTAGTTCCAAGGACTGGTGTAGTATGCCCACTGAAATTTTACAACTATGGTCATTCTGGGTGTTGATTAAAGGCTATCTTCACTAGTACATTTGAGACCTTTTTTCGATGGCTGATTGTCTAAATTCAGACAGTATATCGTTGATTAAGAGACACCATCCAACGTTGCAGTTTTGCAGTCAGAAACACCAACGGTTATGATAGGCATCGTACATGCGACGTCTATAGTTGTCGCAAAAGGGGGTTTCAACACAGTGAATATACCCGTCAGGTCTACTTGTAGCCATCCCACGTTCGATGAATCTCCGTCGGACATAGTTAGTTATCGACAGAAATGTTGCACCTGCGATTGGTAACCATCATAATGTTCCAATGCCTAGTTGTCATTGGAAGATTGTATACCAACGGAAATACTATTGGTGTGAAGGTTATCCGTCGGGAATTTCTGATAGATTGTCGTCGCTTCTCTAGGGCCATCGTAATTGCGACGAAAATCACAATTTTTAAAAAAAAATATATATATTTGTCGATTGAGTTTGACTCGATCGGTGTTCTTGCAAATTTGGTTGTCATTCAGAGATGACTTTACAGTAGATTCGGTAGCGGCTCGTACATTATTGAGTCGAGTCTAGAGACTTAGATTTGTAGATCACTATGGTGTCCGTGATGACTTGGGAGAAGTCTTCTTCTAGGTGAACCGGGCTAAGAGACTTAGATTACAGAAAGCGGGTCATTTGATGCGACTTATGAGAAATTGGATGCCTCTTCACAGTGGGTTCGCAGTGCGGTCTATGGTGTTTCTTTGCGACTTGGTTCTTGGTCGCCATTGAGATGAATTGATATGACTTGATCTTGGGTCAAGACTTATTGAGGCGAGCTAAAGTGATCATTGCTCCTTGAAGTGATTGATGTTTCCGACAGATAGTCATTGCTTTTAGTTTTGTCATTGATTATTCTTTGGTTTCTGTCGTAATTGCGACGACTCAAACTATTTTTAAAAAATAAATATATATTTGTCGTATGTTGATTGAGATCTTAAATTATTGAGCTTCTCTTTGTTTTGATAATAGTTTAACATTCTCTACTTAACAGGGCCAACTGCGTGAAGGTGGAAGCTCATTTGGCCCCTCCTAGGATCATCTTATGACCTTTTATGACACTTTAAGACCTCTAAGATGTGTATTTTTAGGGGTCGTAAAGGGTCATAAGGGGTCCTGGGACACAACAGCTGAGAAACATAAATGTACGCATCATGGTCACAATTGTTTGGAGACACAACATAATTGAATGTTATACCCAAACAATACAACACAACCACTACTCCTGTAGTTCCAAGTTGACACTGTGGGATCCAAAAACCAAAGATAAGGAATCTATATATGATTTTTGGATCCCACAGTGTCAACTTCAAACTATAGGAGTAGTGGTTGTGTTGCATTTTATGGGTATAGCATTCAATTATGTTGTGTCTCCAAACAATTGGGACCATGATGCCTAGATTTATGTTTCTCAGCTGTTGTGATACCTACATTTATGTTTTGTAGCTGTCGTGTTTATTTGCATGTTCTTTGTGTTTGAATTATCTCCCTCGCATCGAAAATAAGATTTTCCCACCTTGAATCAAGAATGTGCATGCAACACAAGCAGAATATGCACGGATAGCAGGTGGAGCTAAGAAGACCCAACACGTTTACATTTTTTTCTCCTTTGTTTCTTGTACACCATCTCTATCGGCAAGTTTCTTCATGGATGGCCTCCACTATCTTTCCCACTACAACTGTAACCACTATTCATTCTCCTGCGGTCATTACTATCTTCTCTATTGATCAGACCTCCACTGCAATTTCTCTGATGAAAAATTCCAAATTCAATGTTTGGTATTCCTTCATCTCCCCTCAACTCCATCACTTATGTGTATGGCTTCTCTCCCTCGCATCGAAAATAAGATTTTTCCCACTCTGAATTGAGAATGTGCATGCAACACAAGCAAAATATGCACGGATAGCAGGTGGAGTTGAAAAACACAATACATTTACATTTTTTTAATAGGTCAAAATTACAATGTTCGTGATGGTCTATAACTTAAAATACGCAATTAAAGACCTCTATAAAAAATGCAACCTTCTTGTGTTTTTCAGCTCCACCTGATATCCTATGTATATGAATTGAGATTGCATATTGAACTAGGCGTCTCCTTCTGCATTGCCTAAAACCAAGAGACTGTCATAGTTAACATCTAAATGGCGCGTCTCATCATCACAACTAAGCCACCTTAAACAATTGATTAACCATTCTAGACAAGATGATGATTTAAGTATTGTATTTTAGAAAAGAACCCATTGAACATTCTAATACTAATTTCTCCCAAAATATAAAATCCACTAAAATTTAGCTTAAACCCCTCCAACATTACAACAATGTATAAAAGGAAACTCAGTGTCTAAACATGGAACTAAGCTCAAACACATGTAAATAAACATCAGTCATTATCAAATAAGTTGCATAAATGAGAATCATTTTTTTTTTGGCTTTCTCTTTTTTTCTACTTCCTTATATTGTTGCAGAGGCATATCCATGTCCAAAGCATCATTTCTTCTCCGTCGTGCACGTGATCTCACTGTCCCTTGCAAAGGCGGGTCCTCTACAATAACAAATAAAAAGCTTCAATTAAAAATATATTCTCATAATTGGGGTTAATTTAAAATATATTCATTATTGTTACAAGCATTTCAATACATTAAAAAAATAAACATGACGCTCTTTACCTTGTCCAACCACATCACCTTGCCCGACGGCTTGAACCTCAACACGCTCATCGGAAACAACTTCCTCTACATCCCCTGTAACTGCAATACAAAATGTTTTATTAATCCCAACACATTATAATTAAATTTTTATTACTACGCCAAATTCAATTTAACATGTTTTCTTGTATTAAATATTCATTAATCAAAATTCGAATAGAAAATGTATACCTTGAGTACTACAATTCACATTAGAATCGATGCCTCCATTGTGCTCGGCCAGTGCAGTATCAATATTGGCAAGCTGCATTCAATGTAAATAATTAGTGTATTTATCGACAATATATACATATAAATACAAGACAAATACTGAGAAATGTTAATCATTCAGTTTACTACATATAAATATATTCACTTTAAAGTTTTAAACAAATATATAATCAGTGTTTCCTTACTTAAAACAAATATATTCACTTTATGTTGGAACTTAACATCAAATACGATAATTGGTAAAGTTTTCAACTTGAAATAAAAATCAATTGGCTTATTTACCTGATCAATAGATCCAGCAAAAGAACCTTGTGCACTCATTGCTCGGTATCGTTCAGCCACGACTTTATAGCCTTGTTTGAAGCCTAGTTTTTTGTCTTCTTCTGTAATCGGTTTTTTGAACTCCAAGGCGTGCATTTTTTATTGGTATCACGAATTTTTATTGTAGTGAATTTCATAAAAACTAAATTGATTTCAATTTAATTATAAATATTTGCATACGATTTTTCATTTACTAATACTTACAACTCGTGCAACAAGTTTTGAATATCCACTCAAGCCAAGCCTGTGTTGCCCGTGCTTTTGTTTTCTTGTTGTTGTTGCCTTTTTTGTGTCAGACAACCTATGTAATGTTTGAAGTATGTTAGATCACATAAGTACAAAGAGTAAATAGTACATAATTTCATTATTAACATTATCACGTACCTTCTTTCCTTGGGTGATACTACTCGTCCACTATGTCTTGCACTTCTCTCAAGTGCATCCTATTTAAGATCCTCCCACTCATTAATAGGAGTATAGGGAGGCCACTCATAATAAGGGTTGTGTTCTATTTGGTTCCTGTAGTTGTCCCTAATATACTTCAAAACAGTACCCACTTTTTCAAGGAGTCTAAGTCTATGAAGACTTTGGGTCCAAAAAGTGTTGTCATAGAGTCAATGAGCTTATTCTTTAACCCTTTATCTTGTATTGACCACCTTTTAAGAAAAAAAACTATTAGATTCATAAATGAAGTGAAGCTATCTTTTAATATACTTGAAGAAAGGGATGAAACAAAATCTAATCTTGCAATGAAATCAAAATATGATACCATGTGCATATGGTCGGCCCGAAAATACGCAAACATTCATCATTAAGTTTTTCATAAAATAGATTATTCCCTGCAAGATAATTACAAGATTATTATAATTAGTTATTGCAAGGGACCACATAGGGGGTTAGTGCATTATGTTATGGGTATTATATTGTATAGTAAAAGAAAAGATCAGTCTTTAAAGTACTTGGATGCTGGGCTACTCTCAAGGGAAGTCCATCTTCATTGCTCATGAGCAATTGATCACACTGTATTATTCCCATACATTTAACATGAGTACATGTAGGAATTGCATCATCGCCTCCTACATAAAATGAATCCAATATTACAAAATGCCCCCTAAGAAAGAATATATAGTTCAAGTGAAATAAACACATGATAAATAAGAGAGAAAAAGAGGAGTCTACTTACCAATAGTAGGTGTACTTGCTGACATTTCAAGCGGAACTACCTTTGTGGATTTGATCCTCGTACCAAGCGCCATACTCAACATAGGTTCAATAGCAGGTGCTAAACAAAAATATTTTTAGAGCACAAAAAAATATGGATAACTATGGACAAGATGGAGGATAAAATATGTGATGTACCATCCGAAGTATTTGCATCTAAGGTAATGCCCTTTAATCTATTTAGCATCCCTTGTAAAGAGAACACATTATATATTTTAGTTAATGACATAAATAAAATAGTATACTATAAAAATCATTATTGAACTTTTGTTGTAATCAAAAACTACATTAATACTTACTCTATAGTTCTGAACACGACCAATCAACATATCTACTGCCCTCTGTATTTCAGGAGTGTGAGGTTGAATATTTTCCATTCGAGCTAACTCTTTTGATATTGCACGAAGGACCCTTTTCAGTGCAACCACAGGATCAACTTCTGATAAAAAATCAACATCGAATGGATCATGCTCATTCTGCGGCTCCTCATGGACTACTTGTTCCTTTCCCTTTCTCTGATCAGCACTCGTTTGTCAAAACAATATTATTATCCCTTTATTTAAAAGCAATTCAAAATAGTAGAACAACAAAATATACGCATTAACATAACAAAAATATGCATTAACATTTTTCTTGTATGTGCAATTGTACAACAAAAATGAGTTTTACCTGTTGGGAAGAAGAAGTCTCATGAGAACTATCACTGTCGTGCGTATCCTGTGGCTGTTGATCCATACTATAGCTCTATATTTGAAAAAAAATCATTCAGACATGTTAAAACACGTGTTCTTATTCTAAGTTACGTTGAATAATAGACAATTATCAAAATGTGTACCACCTTGTCCATGATAGTGATGGGGTTTTTTGTATCTATGCGATTCAAATTGTAATTGATAAGCAACTCCTCACCTCCACGTATTGATTTGATAGCACATACAAATACGCAATTTCTCTCGCGCACCTCAAATATGCAATTGGGTTGCTTCTTAGTTGACACAGGTCGTGTATTGTTTATAAAACCTGCAATATTCCCTGATGCTTTTGGTCTTCCGTCAACGTATATAACTACTTTCTTACTTTGTTCACTAAATTTTTGTTGTGTATAATTTACCGCGAGTGCATACCCACACATACTTTTTTTATATTTAACAATCTGCATCCAACTACTGTAATCATAACAAGGTCCGACATACTCCATCAATTCGACAACTTTGTTGTAAGAGACCTTTATGCCATCCATGGAAAATAGCCCCAAACCATGTAATGAAGATAGTGCTATGTGATATATCCTCTCTTTAACACAAAAATCAGTGTTTATTGGAGGAAGTTCATCAGGGACCCATTGTTTCTATAGATGTTTGTACCTAAACGATAGCTCAAAGTCACCTTTTCTCTCATCATCATAAGAACACGACCCCCCTTGAGCAAGGAAAAATTTCATGCGTTTATTGAATTTCTTTTTGATCTTTTGACCTCAAGTCGATCTCATTGAATTAAACATACTAAATGTCTCACTTTCTTCTTCCATTCCTAGATTTTCCTCGCTCGAGGAAGACAATTCTGACAAATACCTTTTCACTAGTACCTGCACCTCATGCAATGAGAAAGACAGGTGGCAATGAGAGATATTTTACATATGGTAAAAGACATTAATCTCTATGGGGTGTATTGACTTGTACCTGACAATCCATGCGACTGTGTGGGATACCTGACATAAGATAATAGTTATATAATTAGACAAACATATTTCACTCCATAGTTTTCATTATATCTTGTGAAAGACATTATTCATTGTTAAAATTATCTATTTATGCAACAATATTTTGAATATCTCAGCATTGCATATAACTAAACATCTTAGCATTGCATGGGACACCACTATTGTGGCATTTCATCAAATAGTTTTCGTGCCTGTCACTAGAGTTTTTATTACATCTTGTGAAGGAATTTATACATTGTTAAAATTATCTATTTATACTTTCAGAATTAGCTCACTCCATTGCAGGGAACAAAGAGAATCCCCTGTGATTTAACATCATTGAGATGCCTCATTTCATTAGCTTCATGTCACCTTCTCGTAGCTTCTCATAGCTTCCTATGTATTTCATCCTTCATTTATACACTTACTTCCTAAGGGGTATTCTTGAGTTCAAACACATTGAGCTGCTACAACTGAATTATAAATCATGGATTCACTATAAAATTAATTCACTATAAATCAAGGGGCATTATAAATCATGAATTCACTATAAAATTAATGTATTGCTCTAGATTTCATATGAACATTTTGTCAAATGGTTGGCATGTATGTTAATTCAAATGGAGTTATATCATTTGGAATGGATATATGATCAGTTGATATCGAATTCTATGTCAAGATTTACAACATTAAATTGATCATAGTTAGAAGACTCAGACACAAGAAGAATATGAGTATAGCCAATTTTTAGAAGAATATGAATGAAAGAAAACATACATAAGTGGATGAACATAAATAATGAAGGTACCTAATATTTCCTGAAGTAATGAAGTGTTGACCCTGGGTTCAATCCAGTATGCTCATGTATGATCCAGAAACTGCAAGGAAAAAAAGGATGGGATTAGATCCAAAGGATCTAAGCAATGCCTGACACCATATTATTGATCCCCATCTACAATTATGTGTGTGCATAGTTAAGCCATACACTTCTAAAAGGAACTATGCTACAGAACATGTGCAATGTATAGGCGCTGGAATCCAAATGAAGCCTTACATTTATGTCTTTATGAACACTTGGTGAATCACTGTTGTGGTTGCATTTATGTCTCTATGAACACCTGGTGAATCACTGTTGTGACTGCATCATCCAAATAGTGCAACAACAACACCAGATGTTGTTGTTCCATCTGGAGTTTCTATGACATCATTTCCAAATGATGCATCCACAACAGTAACCCACCATGCCCATCAACACAAGGCAGACATGATCAAGCATAAGCAATGGAGGGGGCATTATCAAGGTCAAATTTCATTCCTTGAAATTTTATATTTGTACAGTTATAAAATTTCATGCCTTGAAATTTTATAACATAGTTCCTTAGCATTTGATCTTCATATTGCAACCATGACTTGAGGTAGGCATTCAAGCTTTGTCTTCTCATTAACTCAATTTCATTTTGATGGCATTTGTTGATTTAATTGCGACACCAGCTTGGTGATAAATAAAAAAGAAAAGAAAAAGAGAGTGTCATTTGTAATTTTTGTGAATTCAAAGAGCTACTGCGAAGATGGCACTGCACTTTTGCATGGCACGAAGAGGGCATTCGAGTTTGGCTCACGGACTACAAGCTAGGGCATCATGCATTGTTTATGAGCTCATTGTTTGAGCACCTCATGTCCCTATTTGATTGGCCAGTGCTCTGTTTGTTATATTGAGTTTACATCATATATTTAGTCTTAATGAATATCTTATAAAACAACATAAAACTAACTCAAAATACTTTGTCTTAATAAAATCTTAATAAAACAATATATTTAGTCCTAATAAAATCTTATAAAACAACATATATTGTGTGAAGTGTTTGATCTCTTTTTATTTGTTTTGTTGTTGATATTCACTATGTGGTACTCCTCGCTTATGATCATTTCACAAGAAAATGTCTTGATGGCTCGCGAGCTGCAAGCTAGGGCATCATACATTGTTTATGAGCTCAATGTTTAATACTGACATTGTTTGTTGTGTGTGTGAATTTTGTACCTGTTCTGTAGACACAACACTTCAGTAAAATATTAGAGGTTAGCAAAAATGAAAGCTGCAATGAATTTAAAGTTAAACTAACTAGGCGATTTACTGCCTTCTAATAGGTGTGAGTATGATGTTCTCAGATTGTTATCGAGATCAGTGACCTTGACGACACCTAAATGAAGGATTTGAATGCAAAACTGATATGAAATATGAATGCAATTAATCTATTTTTTTGGATTTTAGATGCAATAAGATGAAAATGATATGAATCTATGATATGTAAAAACTGATATGCTATGATATGCTAAATGATCTAACAAATGAAAACTAATATGATATGAAAAACTATGCAATGTTGATCTCACAAAGCTTGGATTCGCAAAGATGATTCTTCAATCTCCAATTCGGCAACGTGATTATGCATTCTTGTGGATGATTTGAGATGAGCTGAGGCCTTAATTTATAGAAATCCAGGGCTTTGAGGATGCATGGAAGAAAGCCATAAATCACTCAAATAACTCAGGTTGATTTTTGAGTTATTTTTAAATAAAGGATATTTTAACTCACAAAAACATGCAAAAGCAGAGATCAACTCAAAATAGAGTTTAGCTTTAATTGATAATTGATAGTTATCTGCTTTTCTTGAATGTGCATGATTTAATATGAATTAATTAATAATAAAGTGATTTATTTCCAACTTAACTGATTTTGAAAAATAAAACAATTGATTTATGGGTTAATCAATCATTTTTCAAACTTTTATTAAAAAACAATATTATTAAAAATTGACAACTTGCTTTAATTAATTAAATAAGAATTTAATCAATTATTCATGGAATTTTGGATTTATTGTCAAAATTAAATAATACAATTTAGGAATAAATAGAATTAACTTCAATTAAATAATTAAGTGACAGTATTAAATCTAATTAATTAAATATTTAGAATATTTAATTAATCAAACTTTAGGCTAAATAAGATTTATCGCCAAATAATCATTAATTTAAAGATAATTATGATAATTAGGAATATTACTAGGAATATTCCTCGATGCAAAATTTAGGATAATCAATTAGGATTTGATGATGTTCAGATGTACCTTAGGTTAAGATTTTGATGTCGATTTCATTTGATTTGATGATGTAGGAGGTTAATGAACCTATAGCCCATTTTTGGGGTATTACATTTTGCCCCTCTTTGAATTATTGTGCGAAGCACAGTGGTTCGAAGACAGTCTGTGTTTGATAGAGATATGAAACTGATTTGAATTTGATAATTGATTGAAAGATTTGATATGAAGATAACAGGTCCTGAATGACCAAAGATAATGTTAACTATAATAGCGATGAACCAATGAAACAAAAGCATCAAAACGCCTGATTCCAAACCTTATGATTGCGAAGAAGTGAGAGACCAATTCCAGACTCGATTGTCCTTAGAAGAATCACGTAGGTATCACATCTGAAACCTTCAGTTACCGAAGAACCAAGGAAATAACACTAATGAACCGATAATTGCAAAAACTGATACAGTTTACAAGATTAGGAGAATATCAAATTGATATGGATCTCGATGAATCTGATATGCCCCAAGCGATGATAGATTTTCCCCGAGCGATGAGGTCTTTTTGATGAATCAGTAACTAGATGTGGTTGTTGTCTTGATTACCGAGGAAAGATATGATTTCAAATTTGATTACAGACTTTGAATGATATGCAATACCATGCCCCCTTCAGGATTAAAATTGAAATCTGACAAGAAAAGTCAGTGTTATGATTTAGAAGCATGTTAATTGATTTGAGAACACATTCTGCATCGCTTAGGGGTCCTGAAGACCAAGTTTGACTAGGTTTTACCATGAGCTGACCATAGTTAACCAAGTTGAAATTTTGATAGTTTGATGTAAGATAATCAGTTAAGTTGAATATTGGATTCCTGTGATGATTGAAGGTCGAATGTACAAGCAGTAGACCGTCTTGGGCCCAACAATTTTAAATCATGATTTTGACATAATAAATGATCTCAAATTTTAATTTTGATTCCAAAAATGGATTCAGAATGTCAAAATTAGCCAGGGGTACAATTTTCATGGAAAACGGAGCACTTTTGAAAATTAGGTCAAAAGCTATATAAAGGCTAGAGGGGTCATTTTCAAATCATTTCAACCATTTGACTTTGGAGATCTTGTGGAGCCCTCTGAGCAAGAAAATGGCAGAACAATGAGAACCAAAGGTACCTGTGAGTTCACATCGATTTGAGCGCAGCCGAAGACATGATAGACCTCAACAATATGGACATCCAGTATGTGGACCTTTGTGCCCCTCTGAAAATTCAAATTTTTCATGTTTTATAGCATTTTAGATTTTTTTCGTACGCATTTTTCTTTTTTTAATTTCGCATGTATGAAAACTCATATGAGTCCCAACCCAGACTCGTACGACATTTGAATTTGATTTGCTTTGTCGTTTCATGCCCCACCTAGTGTCGTATGAGAGGGACCCATGAGTCATACGACATTTCATCAAGTTCCTCGAAACTTGTATGATGAAGCGCCCAGTGTTGTATGACCATGGATTATCGTATGGGCTATTGTAGAGTGTCATACGACTTTCGGTGCCAGTCTGGACTGTCATATGAATAACAGTCAGCTAAAGACTGATGTTTAGGTCAAAATTTTGACCTTTTTTGATTGCTAATGCTAATAGCTGACCTTTTAACCTACCTTTGGAAGTACCCAACTGTCCAAATTCTATACTATTAGCTTGTTGTTGAACCCAATTTCTGATAGAATTCCCTATTTTTGAATGATATAGGTCACATATCTAGATGTTCATGTCTGACATTCATATCCAGCGACACAGAGACTGTGTTTCACTTCCTGACCCTATGAGGGTTCATCTTACTGCATGTGGTTTTGAGTATTTGATCCATTTACCCAATATTACGGTAAACCATGGCCTGTTGACTGCACTTATCAAGAGATTCCACTCTGAGACCCAGACGTTTCATTTATCGACTGGAGAGATCACTGTGACTCTAGAGGATATTTATAGGATACTACGCATTCCATTCCAAAGCAGTCGGCATCCTAAGTATGTGAGTACTGGGCAAACTAGTCTTCATGCCTTTAGGTGTCTATTTGGGGACGATACATAGTTGACGGGGTCCATTTCCTAGGAGACCCTTGTACATAGATATGGTCAGATGCACCGCTTAGAGTGCATTATTGCTAGGATGATCAGTGAGCTTATCATGCCGGGTCATCAGCAGAATGGTTTCTTGATGGGATGGGCCCCGATGGTAGCACTTCTTATGGCGACTCCCACTAAGCTTGCTTGGGGTCAGTGTCTTTTGGCACATATGTTTTTAGAGATGCACGAGATTATGTATCAGGATTGCAAGAGTTTCACTTCTGGAGCTCTTGTATTACAAATATGGGCCTAGGAGCATATCCTAGTTTTGAGACCAGTTTTTCAGACACAACGTCAGCCACAGGAGCCAGTGATATACACATATGCTAGTTATGTCACACAGGTCCACATGGGTCATACTGAGTATTTTAGACAATGCTTGGATGATATGACTTTTGTGCATTGGAGACCCTACTTGTAGATAAAGGCCTGCCCCACTGCGAGGGAGCAGTATAGTTTTCTTTTTTAGAGTCAGGTACTTATTGGCCGGTCTCCCACTATTTTGGAGAGATTTTTTATTACTAGAGTGTGGCATCAGTATGGACACAAACAGGATGCTCCACAGGAGTACACTACATATGCCCATATAGTTCATGAGATCGGGCTTAGATGGACACAGAGGCTTACTTATTCATTATGTTCAGAGGAGTACAATGCTATCATAGGTAGAGACTGGGAATACCATCCATAGGTTGTTGATGTAGGGGTCACAGATGGATACACTTCTTGGCTTGCTGATCACCCCATTCATAGATTCTCAGATCCCACTAAGTTGATACCCTCCATGGAGGAGGTGATGGATGTTACAAGTGCTCCCGTGGGACAGGGCCCGAGACCTCAGGCAGTGCATCCTACACCACCCAAACAGAGAGCAACGGCTCCACTGTAGAGACCATCAGGACATATGAGGCCCCCTCATCCTTCTACTTCTTCAGTAGGTACATCCATAGGTTCACAGAGATAGACCAGGGGTGAGAGTGGCACTTTGGGTGGTGTTGGTTTTGTAGATGATGTATTAGTAGTTGAGCAGTTTGTAGGTGGTGATGTAGATCCCTTATAGGTAGATACCACTTTTGATCTAGGAGTTGAGGTTAGATGCCGTAAGGTGCATAGAGTAGATACCACTAACCAGCAGCCAGAGCAGCCAAAATAGGACACAGAGATGCCAGCAGCTGAGGTAGATCCTATTGTTCCTCTTACTTCATCAGAGACCATTAGACATCTTAGAGCTCAGGTCCGAGACCTGAAGGTACATAGTGCTAGGTGGGAGGAGAGGTATCTAGAGGTAGAGAGGCAATGTACAGAGCTTCATGTAGAGTTTCGTGTAGAGGTTCAGAGATTACAGATAGAGGTGACCCATTAGACCTCACGGGCTTCGTATTATGTGTCTACATATTATGTTGTTGTCCCTGCTGCACAGAGAGTACCCACGTATTCAGATTATATGGCAGCCTTAGAGGGAGCTAGGGCATCGAGAGCAGAGGCTATACCAGATGCACCACCCCCTCCTCCACCAGATACCGAGGAGCATGCCGATAGTTGATTCATGTTCTTATATTTTGATATACTTTGTTCTTTTTTATCATTGATATACTGTTCTGACTCTGATAGCTCTCAAGAGCTCATTCTTTTGTATATTGTGCCAGTAGTGCACCCTTGACTAGCTCGAGATTTTTTTTTGATACATATGAGATCGATATGTTGGTTGTGACTTCATATGTACTTGTCATGTTTCGATTTATGATGATATCGTGTGATGTTTATGCTATGAGTAGTGTAGAATGTATGTATGGATCAATGCAATGCAATGATTTCTTTCATATGTATGGATGTTATGCAAATGTAATGGATTATGAAAAGATGTATGTATGATTTATGCTTATGCACTAGATGTAATGTAATGCAACATATGGTAATGATATGGGATGTAAATGCAGTGATACACATGATATGTTTTTGCAGGTTGATGAAGACAAGTACTCAGTCTTATGTCAAAAGGATGTTTAACTCATGAAGGTTACTGCTTGCAGTTCGGTGAAGAGACCTTCGAGTGAGACTCAGCTCTCATTAGATGTGAAGAATTGATATGAAGAATTGTTTAAGCTTTGAAGCATTTTTAAACATTTGTGAGATTATGCAGACATGCAAGATGCAAAGAAACATGCCAAATGAAATGCAACCTAAGACCTAGGACCTAGTCACTAATCATGTGTCGATTTGTTATCATCATTGAACTTTTAGGTAACCAGATAAATAAATACAATGCCTACTAGTTATGAAACCATAGACATATGAATATTGATTTGTATGCGCAAGAATCAATACAACACCCACTGATTATGACAACCATGGATATATGAATATTGATTTTGTTTTCGAAATGTCGGATTTGATATAAGCATCAAGGCATAAACGCCAAGATGTCCTGAATATCATGTCCATGTTGATATAGCAATTTGTATAAGCATCAAAACATAAATTTTGTGATGACCAGAATACGCCTTGCATTACAAACACATCAAACAATCAAGAGATCATTCTAAATCCAGTGTGAATTACCCATAGTGACCCTTTATTTTTCACATCCTTAGGTAAGATCGTGTTTCACAATAGGAGAAAGAATTCACTCAAAAAAAAGATAATAGTTAGATCAAACTTCCTTGAATTTTTTGGGTATCAATGGTCGAGGTACGCATGGCCATCCAATTCGAGATAGAGGCTCTTATAGTCGGACACCATTTCAATCTAGAATTTCCAAAGTTGTTAGATTTTCACATACAAGCAGAAAATAAAGAAAAGATTATGTCCCTAGTCATCACTCTCTAAATCCGATAAAGGACATCATCGAAGAGCTCGAAGGGACACAAAATGAAAAAATCTCAATGCGAATCAATAAGCATACAAGGAGATAAAAGCATGAAAAAGCACAGATTGTTTTCAGTTTGTGTTTGATGGCGTTGTTGTTGATGCAAAATCCTTTCTGGAGACAAGACAGACTAACTGACTCGATTGAAGCTTCAAAGGACTCTGACTGGATATGATACATCTAAGATACACTAGAGACCATAGGATATGACATTGATTGCCCCCAAGTGTTAAGCATTGATAGGATACAGACGCTTGAGTTGATTGGTGTACAAACTGACTTATTGAATAATAGGAATGCAGAAACAAACCAGGAGATATGTACAAACTAAAGCAAGACTGAAAGCTGGGAAAGACCAAGATTGCATTGATAGATGGAGTGTTTTGAAACAAGTGGTGCCCGTTTGCCGAGTTTTCACCATCTTGGTAGAGATTCTATTTTTTGCTACCAAGGCGCCTGTTTCCAAGTTTTCACCAAGGCACTTTTTCTTTTTTTCATTTTTCATTTTTCCAATTTTTTTGTACTTTTGATATTTTTAATTTTTTTGTACTTTTGATATTTTTTACTTTTTTTGATCTTTTGAATTTTTACTTTTTTTTGTACTTTTGATATTTTTTTACTTTTTTTTGTACTTTTGATATTTTTTTGCTTTTTTTGTACTTTTGATATTTTTAAATTTTTTTGTCAATCATCAAGGCACCTATTGCTAGGTTTTCACCAAGATTTTCATTTTCTCAGGATTTTTTCAAAATTTTAAGATTTTTTGAGGACATTTTACCATAGACTGAATGCTTTAGGCATAGAATTTCTTCAGATGGAGAACGTTTATTGGTTCTTGGAGCTGTTCTCTTTTAGTTGTTGAGAGTTGATAGGCACCAAAGCCAAAAGTAGTAGTGATTACAAAGGGACCTAGCCAATTGGGTTCAAACTTCCCCTTGCATTCTCGATGTGATTGATTTTTAGGATTCTCTCTCAAGACTAGATCACCAACCTGAAATTCTCTGTGTCTGACTTTCTTGTTGTAGCCTCTAGACATTTTCTTCTAATATACTCTGAGATGATCATACACTGCTTGTCTGCGCTCATCTAGTAGTTCAAGTTCTTGCAACCTAGACACTCTGTAGTCATCATCAATTACTAGACCATGTGTTCTGATTCTTAGTGATGGAATTTCAACCTTAATAGGTAGTACCACTTCAGACCCATAAACTAAAGCAAAAGGTGTAGCCCCTGTAGGTGTTCTGATACTTGTTCTGTAGGCCTAGAGAGCTGGATTGATCATGAGATGCCAATCTCTTCCTATCTTATTAACTGTTTGATGCAAGATTTTCAATAGATTCTTATTAGATGCCTCTGCTTGTCCATTCCCTTGAGGATAGTAGATAGAAGACCAATGTTGTGTGATCTTGAATTTGGCACATAGATCATCTAGGTCTTTGTTCTTGAATTTTCCACTGTTATCTATGATTATGGAATGAGGTATCCCATATCTGCATATTATATAGTTCAATATGAACATAGATATTTGCTTTCCAGTTGCTTGTGTCAAAGGGACTACTTCTACCCATTTTGTAAAATAATCTATAGCTTTGATTATATGGGTATGCCCATTAGAAGAATGAGGATGTATAGCTCCTATAAGATCAAAGGCCCATTGGTGGAAAGACCATTGTGTATTAAAGGGAATTAGATCTCTCCCTGGAGCATGAATTAAGTTGCCATGCACTTGACACTTTTGACAATTCTTAGCAAACTTGATAGACTCTTTCTCCATTTCAGGCCAATAGTACCCAACCCTAATAAGTTTTTGAGCTAGTGTTAGACTGTTCAAGTGTGACCCACAAATACCATCATGGAATTCCCCTAACACACGTTGAGACTCTTCCTATTCTAAACATCTAAGTAGTGTACCATCTAGACCTTGTTTGTATAGATCATGACCAATGATGACATAGCGAGAGGCATTTCAGATAAGGTATCTCTTTTCATGGTGGTTGAAGGTATCGAGAATGATGTGGTCTTGGAGATAGGAAAAGAAGTTTTTGTATTTGGATGAATCATGACCTACAACGGTGCAAATCATGCGGGTTTCAGGAGAGTCATATGCAGGATAAGATAGTGCTTCCACTAGGAACTCGTAGCGTAGCTCATGTTCAGGCTGCTGTAATAAAGTAGATAGTGTTGCCATTGCATCGACAGCCTTGTTCTCTATTCTAGGAATTTTCTCAAATGCAATAGATATGAAATATTTCTTAAGATCATCTACCATTCTCTTGTAAGGAATGATATTTTCATCTTTAGTTTGGTACACATCATTGACTTGATGGATAACAAGTTGTGAGTCTCCATGAATGTGTAGTTCTGTTACTCTCCATTCAATTGCTATTTTCATACCATTCAAAAGGGCTTCATATTCTGCAATATTGTTTGTGCAAGGAAACTTTAATTTGAATGCTTTTGAGATTGAGTATCCTTGAGGAGTTATGAACAATATGCCTACTCCAGATCCATTTTGTGTATAAGAGCCATCAAAGAATAACTGCCATTCTCTAGAAGAAAGAGTCATGATAGAGGAATCTGGAAATTCCATTTGCATTGGTGTATTATCAATCATAGGTGCATCTGCTAATTGATCAGCAATAACCTATCCTTTGATAGCCTTTCTTTCCACATATTCAATGTCAAATTCACTTAAGAGCATAACCCATTTAGCTAATCTACCTACGAGGGTAACTTTGCTTAGTAGGTACTTGAGGGGATCAATCTTAGCTACCAATTATGTGGTATGAGCTAACATGTAATGTCTCAGTTTCTATGATGCAAAGATCACAGCTAGACAAGCTTTCTCAATCATTGAATAGTTCTTCTCATATGCAACCAATGTTCTACTGATATAGTATATAGCTCTTTCCTTTTTGTTCTCATCATGTTGTGCTAGCAATGCCCCTAGTGATGTATCTGTAGCGGAGACATATAAAATCAATGGCTTCCCACGAATAGGAGGCATCAATATAGGAGGATTTGATAGATACTTCTTGATATGGTTAAAGTTGAACTCAAATTCTTCATTCCATGCAAAGGTCACACCTTTATGTAATGTTTTTGTAAAAGGTTGTGATATATCAGCAAGCTGTGATATGAATCTTTTGATAGATTGTACTCTCCCTTGTAAGGTTCTCATTTGACTGATATTCTTGGGAGGTTGCATCTCTATTATAGCCTTGACTTTAGTTGGATCAACTTCAATGCCCTTCTTTGAAACTATGTATCCTAAGAGCTTTCCAGAAGTGACACCAAAAGCACACTTCTTAGGATTTTTTCAGAGACTAAACTTTTCCATTCTGTCTAGGATCATGCTCAAGTCCTTTAGATGTTTAGTTCTAATCATAGATTTTGCTAAAGTATCATCAACATAATCTTCCATAGTTCGATGCATCATGTCATGGAAAATAGATGTCATTGCTCTTTGATATGTAGCACTAGCATTTTTAAGCCCAAATGGCATGACATTCCAACAGAAGGTACCCCATGCACATGTGAAAGCAGTTTTCTCTTGATCCTCTGGAGCAATTTTTATTTGGTTATATCTAGAGAAACCATCCATTAAGGAATACATCTTGAAACCCGCAGTCATGTCCACTATCATATCAATGTTAGGTAGTGGAAAATCATCCTTACGGCACGCTCTATTCACATCTCTAAAGTCTGTGCACACTCTGATTGAACCATCTGGTTTAGAAATAGGTACAATATTGGAGATCCACTCTACATAGTCAATAACTTAGATGAATCCAGCTTTTAGGAGCTTCTCTAATTCATCTTTTACCAAGAGTGCAACATGAGGATGCATCTTTCTCAATTTTTGCTTGACAGGTTTTACATTATGGGCTATAGATAAATGATGCATTATAAGATTAGGATCCAATCCTGGCATATCTGAGTATTTCCATGCAAAGTTGATCTTTTTCTCTATGAGGAATGTTGTAAATTTTTTCTTCTCTTCTTCTGATAAAGATTGTGCTAGATGTACCAATTGTGGTTCTTCTGTTGTACCCAAATTGATAGATTGAGTGGGCTCAATTAGAACTAGAGATCTATCCTATAAATGACTCAGAAGGACATGAAATATCTCATCCTTAGGCACCTCAGAGAGGTTTTCAGCATTGGATACATGTTTTATTTTTACTTTTTTAGGTTCTGAGACTACCATAAAGTGGTTTACACCCTCAGAACTCTTTTTCTTTTTCTTTTTATTCTTATTTTTTTGACTAAGATACTTGATGTCCAACTCTGTCATGCTAATGCTTGGTTCACTAATGGAAGTACTCATAGGTTCAACTGCATTGAGGTAGCAAGCAAGGGAATAGTCATTTGGGAAGGTATAAATACCATGGCTTGGATTTGTGGAGGTTTGATCAATAAGTTCTGGATATTGGATAGTCAAAGTGGGGAAAGATTGGGAGATAGTGTTTATGGCTATGGATATGTCATCATTGGTCCTAACCCGATGCTCAAGTTCAAAGGTGATATTACAACTTAAGACATTCAATTCGTGAATAGGCTCAATGTCATCGTGGGAGTCCAATTCAGCAATAGGTGGATCAGACTTGATAGGTTCATCATTTCGCTCTAGACTTATGTTGGGATTAGGTGCATATTGGTGAATAAAATCAACATGTTTCTCTATAATAAGCTCATCTTCATCTGGTTCTAGAATGGCTCCCCATTCATAGTCATTTGAGTCAGCTTCTAATTTAGGATCTCTAGGAAATCTTAGAACATGAGTAAAGTCAGGGTGAATACCCCAAGAAGGGTTACCCTCAGATTTTGATTTGAATTCATACTCATGGGAATCTGTCTCAGAATCACTACCACCTCCTTCTTGATTTTTTTTGAGATTAGCTGGTTCTTGTGTTGCAACTATCTCTTGGTTGATAGTAGGTTCTTGTGTTTCTACTACATTAATTCTTTTGATTGGATCATCTTTATCATCAAGAAGGTCTTTGATCTCTTTAGGCAATTTTTCATAGGGGATGAGTTCTGAGCTGTCTAAATCACTATCTGATGGTTTTGTTTCTTCTTTCTTAAGAAGAGGTTCTCCTGGTGTGATCTTCTCTATGACATGATAACAATTATCTTTGAGGTGATAGGGTTTCTTCTTAAAGCCTAGGCCAACAGTATTCTTATTTTCCCTACCCATATGTGGAATAGGTGCCACAAGACCTTTTCCTCTGACTCCTAGAGGTCCTTGACCTGGATATCCCATCTTAGCTATCAATTTATTTCTTGGACCATATGACTTAGAAGGGATTTGTGGTGATGTAGAGTCGCTAGTTTGAACATTGTGGGATTTAGGTTCATCTTTGTATAGCCATGATAGCACAGCTTCATCCTCTTCAAACTCTTGCTTGGATATTTGTTCTGCCACAAAATTCTTTTTATATGCTTCAAGAGGTTCCCTAGGTTTGGGCTTGGACTATTTCAAAGATTGTCCATAAGATTTAGGTGAGATAGGGAGAGATGTCAAGGATAAGACTGGCTCTATAATATATTCTCCCATCCCATTTTCTTTGATATTAACCTCTTTTGCAAGATCTTCCATTTTAGATGTGGATGCCTCTTTAGTTGATTCAATGGAAGATTCTCTATTATTAGGCACAAGCTTATCTGCACCTTCCTTCAATGTATTGCAAGTTGTATTCAGATCTACGGGGATAGTAACCTCTACTCCTTCATAAGGAAACTTCAAACATTGATGGTATGTAGAAGGAATAGCTTTCATTTAATGTATCCATGGTCTCCCTAGGAGGATGTTGTAGGCCAAAGGTAGATCAAGCACTTGACAAATGGTATCTTTGATAACTGGACTTGCTCTGATAGGTAAGACAAGGTGCCTTTAGAATATCTTTCTTGTTCATCATAGGCTTTGATAGTTATTTTCTTTCTAGGATCAATAGCCAATTCTAAAAATCCCAATTGTGTGATCAAGTTGTACGAAAAAATGTTTAGGCCAGCGCCTCCATCTATCAACATGCGTTTGACTCTACGGTTCTAGATCAAGACTTCTATATGAAAAGTTTGATTATGTGGGTGACTCAAGAAGTTTTCATCTTCCTCTGAAAAGGAGATATATTGCAGAGATGTAAGATGTCCAACCATAGTCTGGAACCTGTCTAAATCAAGGTCATCAGGAACATTGGAACCGAGCAAAGCTTTGTCTATAATGGCTCTATGAGCTGGGGATATTCGAAGCAACTCAAACATAGAGATTTTGGCATTAGTGTGCTAGAGTTGTTGGACAATGCTATAAGATGTAGGCCTTGTATCCTTTGGATTGGAAGATTTGGAAGTAGACTTCTATTTGGAAGCAGATGAAAGATTGAAGGGTATCTTAGGGACATTAGATGAATCTGGGATTTGTCCTTTCAGATGTGCCTGAGCTTGTGATTGAGTAACTACATTAGTTGAGGAATGATCTCTTTCTCTTCATACTATTGTGATGACATTGCAACTTTCAGAGAGACATGGTTCAACCATATTGATGACAACATTATTTCCAGGGTAGGCATAGTTGACTTTTGCCCCCATATTAGGCTGAGAAGTTGAAACTCCTTGACCATGTTGTGGAAATGGTTCTGTAAATGTTGTATGATCATTATTTCTCTTAGGATTATCAACTGTGATGTCTCCCCTATCGATCAGATCTTTAATGGTGTGTTTCAACCGTAAGCAGTTATTAGTTTTGTGACCTTTACCTCGATGGAAATCACAAAATTTGTTTTCTCTCCACCATTTTGGCTTAGGCTCAGAATCAGGTGGTCGGATTGCTATCAAAGAGATGATGTTATCAGCCAGTAGAGTTTTCATAGTTGATTCTAAAGATTCTCCAAGAGGAGTGAACTTTCGCTGTTTATCCCAAGATTTGTATTATGGCTTCTTTTGAAATGGTTCGGATGACTTTTGTTTTGAATCTTTAATGGCTTGGGAACCAAGAGTTAGGTTGTAGGCTGGTGCCTTTGATGGGGTATGAATAGTGTCAACAATGCCATCTATGATGATGCCTTTGTTCTTGTTCCAATTTTTGTTCTTATTTTTGGAACTAGATCCAGATTCGTACTTGTCTTTTTGAAGTGTGATTTCTCCTTTTTTCACAAGCACTTTTTCAATTTTGATAGCATTGTCCACCATCTTGTCAAAAGATGTATGATCTTGCTTTTGTAGAGGATAATTGATTTCTGGAACCAGGTTATTGATGAAGATTTTCAATTTTTTTGTTTCTGGAATAGGTCTGGCATATAGAGAGAACTTCTTCCTCCATCTCTTGAGAAATGTTAGGAATGGTTCTCCTAGATATTGCTTGAGATTACAGATATCAATCATGGTGATTGGATGTTGGATATTGTAGGAGTATTGCTGATAAAACAATTTGTTCAAATCCTCAAAAGTTTTGATAGTGGAAGGTAATCGAGAGAACCATTGAATGGCCGCTCCTCCCAGAGATAGAGGGAAGAGATGCATCAGATAGGTTGGTTCGTGCATGAACTCCATTGATTGTGTACAGAATTCTCTAACATGATCCTGAGGATCTAAGTGTCCATCATACTTATCATACTTGGGCATCTCCACTCTTTTTGGAAATGGCAACATGTATAAGTCTTTGTCAAATAGAAAAGGGCATAGAGCCTCTATGGAGAACTCTTTGGGTTCCTTCTCTTTTTTGAGTTGATTCAGTTTGACTTGTAAAGCATGTATCTATTTCATCATGGCTGTTATCGGAGTTTCTTCCTCATGTGTGATGATAGCTTTGACATTAAAATTAGGAGGAAGCTTAGCTCCTTGATGAACTAATTGTAAAAAGTATGCCTCTCTATCTTCTTTCAAGAAATGCTTCATCATTCATTTGAAGTTATCATCATTTTGATATTGAGCAATTTCTTCAGGTGTGGGTTCCTAATCTGCACCATGTTGAGATTGAGTTCTTTGAGAGCCAAAGTTTGTCCCTGCTTGAGACATGGTGGGATTTTGTGGACTCCCTAGAATAGATTGATGTGGGGTTTGTTGGGTATCTCCATGAGTTGATGAAGGAGGAATGTAACCAGTTTTTAATCGAAGGTTGCCAGCATCGTCCTCTTCGTAAAGACTAGAATCACAAAGTTGCTCAAAAGTTGGACCTATGTGAGTCAAAGGTAAAGTATGAGATATCTCCCCAGATTTCTTGTGAGAGAAAGCTCTAGTTTCCACCATTAACCTTGGGTGAGGCAAAAGAATAAGATGAAGACAACTGAAGAATGAATTGAATCAAGATGATCAGATGATGCAACCTTGTCAAGGTTTGATTGATTGAAGTATAGATATGACTTAGATGAGGGATACTATGCCCTGGATGTATGGGTAGGTTCCCAAAAGATAGCGGACAAGATATCACAACACTTAGTCAATTTGATGATTGATTGAAGATTGATAGTTATGACAAGGTTTTGACACGAGATGATAAAGACTCAAATTGATTAAATAGAAGGTTGGATCAGATTCAAAAGACCACTTTGGGATAATGATAGGATTCTTAATAGCTACTACTCTATTCCTAACATAGTGATTTGTGCGATAGATTCTAGAAATAGGTTGAAAAAGATAAGTATCTGGCAATTCTGACAATTTTCTGACAACTTTCCAAATTTTCCCAAACGACACTTTGCAGACTCATACGACAGTGGGTATGCTATAAAATGACAGTTGAAAAAGATCATACGATAGTGGGTATGCTATGAAACAACAGTTGAAAAGCTCATATGACAGTTGTAAAACTCACATGACAATTGCTAGCAGGATTTGACTTTTTGAATTTGACTGGCAGAAAGACTCGTACGACACTAGGTTCTTTACCATACGACAGATGGGCAATAATGAAATGACACTTGATAGAAACTTGTATGACTTTCTGACCTCCTGAGATGACTTTTGACTCCAGAAAAGAATTTTACTTTAGATTTTGCAAATTTTGAGTTTTTAGATTCAAATTGTTTGCAAATTTTAATGTCCAGATTTGAGGATTGTAACAGATTTGTCTGTTTTCAATAACCAGATAGATAAATAAGCACGCAAAATAGAAAGCAAGTGATTTCAAGCATGTTTGAAAACAATGAACAAGGGCAAAAGCAACCTTGCACATGAACAATCAAGTGATTTTATTCGTTCTAATCCTTAGAGGTGCTAGTTATGTATGTTCCAAAAATGTTTTACAATAATGCACATATACCCTAGAAAATGAAAATTTGGCCTCGCTAGGGTTTTTAGTAATGGTTTGACTCTGCAACTTTTATGATCCAAGAGGGCGAACTCCAATCCAAGTGCACTGAGGTTTTGACACAGTCTGAGAACTTAATCTTCAGGATCTACTAGGGAGATCTGATAGTCCAACAAGAGACCACACCTGTGGAGATTTCTTCCAACAGGACATTTATATAGCAGTTGTCACTACCACGGTGAAAATGGCTATTACCGCTTGAGGTTCCATCAACGTGGTTGACCCAATTAAGGGAATGTCCACTATGGTTAACCCTCTCTAAAGGTGACTCACAAAATATACCACATGGAGATTGGTTCCAGATTCAAGGATTTGGGTTTCTGGTACTATCCAAAAAGGAAGTAGAGCATAATCCCCTAGCCTTTTCACTTTTAACCCAAACAAAGTAGATAGATTAATCCGACACGCTAAGACCAAGATTATCTCACAAAGATTTATGACGTCAACTCCTTATGATCTATCAACCTCTTCGGAGAGAGAATGCCTTGATTAAAAGTTGAAGACACACGGATCTAGTGGAATGTGAGACTCCCTCAGTATCCTCCCCACCTACAAGGGATCCTTCATTGAGAAGAGTTTCACTGGAAACCCACTCTCTCAAGATCCACAAATAGTGTTCATGGGGCCTAATTACTATGTGTAACAAAGATGCTGAAAGAAAACCATGTTCATTTTTATAGCCCAAATGAAGTCTTTGATAGGAAAGCAATAAAAGTCACTCAAGCTAGACACATGAGATGTGCATTTTAGATCCAAAATCAAAGTCTTATCAGCTGAGAAGACTACCTGAATTCCTCGCAACACGCTTAGTAGATTCTTACCTATTTTTAGTAATTCTTGTGCTTTTTCCAATCAAAACCAATAGGAGTCAATCAAAAATAGTGAAATTCAATTGTTAAGATTAACCGTTAGTCAAAACCTGAAAACCAAATATGAAAAACTGCCTTGAAAAATGAAATGAAAGTTGAAATTTGATGCTGAAACTCGTACGATAGTGGGTCTGTTACCAGATGATACTCTGAAACTCATACGACAGTGGGTATGCTCCCAGACGATAGTCCAAAAACTCATACGACATTGGGTGTGCTATGAAATGATGGTGTGTATAGTATGCACAATCCTTAATCTGATAGACTATCGTACGATAGTGGGTACAGTGTGAAATGACTTTTGTCAAAAACTCATATGAAGATTGTATGGATAGAAATTAAAAATCATAGTTTTGCATAGAAGCCAAGGAGAAAAAGATAGAAATTGATAGAATTGAATTGGAAACCCATTTTAGGGCCCCACGGTGGGCACCAGAAATGTGTGTGTGAATTTTGTACTTGTTCTGTAGACACAACACTTCAGTAAAACATTAGAGGTTAGCAAAAATGAAAGTTGTAATGAATTGAAAGCTAAACTAACCAGGTGATTTACTGCCTTCTAATAGGTGCGAGTATGATGTTCTCAGATTGTTATCGAGATCAGTGACCTTAACGACACCTAAATGAAGGATTTGAATGCAAAACTGATATGAAATATGAATGCAATTAATCTATTTTTTTGGATTTTAGATGCAATAAGATGAAAATGATATAAATCTATGATATGTAAAAACTAATATGCTATGATATGCTAAATGATCAAACAAATGAAAACTAATATGATATGAAAAACTATGCAATGTTGATCTCACAAAGCTTGGATTCACAAAGATGATTCTTCAATCTCCAATTCGGCAGCGTGATTATGCAATTCTTGTGGATGATTTGAGATGAGCTGAGGCCTTAATTTATAGAAATCCAGGGCTTTGAGGATGCATGGAAGAAAGCCATAAATCACTCAAATAACTCAGGTTGATTTTTGAGTTATTTTTAAATAAAGGATATTTTAACTCACAAAAACATGCAAAAGCAGAGATCAACTCGAAATAGATTTTAGCTTTAATTGATAATTGATAGTTATCTGCTTTTCTTGAATGTGCATGATTTAATATGAATTAATTAATAATAAAGTGATTTATTTCCAACTTAACTGATTTTGAAAAATAAAACAATTGATTTATGGGTTAATCAATCATTTTTCAAACTTTTATTCAAAAATAATGTTATTAAAAATTGACAACTTGCTTTAATTAATTAAATAAGAATTTAATCAATTATTCATGGGATTTTGGATTTATTGTCAAAATTAAATAATACAATTTAGGAATAAATAGAATTAACTTCAATTAAATAATTAAGTGGCAGTATTAAATCTAATTAATTAAATATTTAGAATATTCAATTAATCAAACTTTAGGATAAATAAGATTTATCACCAAATAATCATTAATTTAAAGATAATTATGATAATTAGGAATATTACTAGGAATATTCCCCGATGTAGAATTTAGGATAATCAATTAGGATTCGATGATGTTCAGATGTAGCTTAGGTTAGGATTTTGATGTCAATTTCATTTGATTTGATGACGTAGGAGGTTAATGAACCTTTAACCCATTTTTGGGGTATTACATTTACATCTTTTCATTTGGAATGCTTGATGACCCGCGAGCTTTGAGAGCTAGGGCATCGTTGCTATTACCTTCAAGGCATTGTGTGAAGTGTTTGATCTCTCTTTATTTGTTTTGCTATTGATATTCACTATGTGGTACTCCCTGTTTATGATCATTTCATGAGGAAATGTCTTGATGGTTCACAGGCTACAAGCTAGGGCATCATGCATTGTTTATGAGCTCACTATTTGAGCATTGACCAATCAAATAAGGACATGAGGTGCTCAAACAGTGAGCTCATAATGACATAAAAAATGCATGATGCCCTAGCAAAACAACAAAACAAATAAAGAGAGATCAAACACTTCACACAATATATGTTGTTCTATAAGATTTTATTTAGACTAAATATATTGTTTTATTAAGATTTTATTAAGACAAAGTATTTTGGGTTAGTTTTATGTTGTTTTATAAGATTTTATTAAGACTAAATATATGATCATACATTAATACACTTACTATTTTGAATTTGAGCTTGGACATCATGCAATGTTATTGCTGTCATTGCATGCTTGCTGCTGTTGTGCACCATATATTATTTTATACACTGTTTATTTCATTGAGGCTGTGAGCTTGGCATTTGTAATGTATTTTTGGTTATTGGATGAATTCTACCATGTTGTTGAGGCTATAGATGCATTGAATCACCACTGGCATTCTATTTTAATAGCAGCAATATAACAAATAAAGCACCAGCCAATCAAATAGGGACATCAATAAGACATTTAATGCATTATTACTTCATCATGATGATAAAAATTTCATTGGCTCAAAGCACATAGAATGTGGGTAGATGCATTGAATTACCACTTCCATTCTATTTTGATGAAGAGGAACTATGTTATCAAATTTCAAGGCATGAAATTTTATAACCGTACATATATTGTATGAGTATAACTGTACAAAAGAAGAGCACCCACATGCCTTGGTTGTTATTGGTCTATGAAAAGTTTTGGTTTTCCTTTCCCAATTGAGATGTCATCCTAAGATTCAAAAGGACTACAGTATGGGGGAGGGCATCTAGGTAGGGTTTTTTTTTACCTAATGTTCCTAAATTTTGGCTTGTAGTGGCCTTAGCCAAGACACTAAGTTAGGGAGAAGCCTATTTGGTCTCTCTAGGTGTGCTAGATAGTGTTTGTTCTTCTTTGTTCTTTTGAGTCCTTGGTGTGTCTTTTGGAGCCTGATTGCAGTAGTCTTAGCCAACTTTGCTAGGTTGCCTATCATAGGATAGTGTTTTAAAGTTGAAAAAATGGCCTCTTTAATGTTTTAGAGGTTTTAAAATGGCCTTTATGACCCTTACTCAATCAAGGATTGAGTGCTTTTGAGGTGTGTGTAGGTGGTTTGTCTATCCACCAAAAATTGTCATGACAACTTTGAAAGTTGTCATGATAGTTTTTCTTGCAAAAGCATGTAACCAGCTCACGAGATAGCTAGCCCAATTCATGGGCCCTAACATTGAGGAGGGAGCTATTTAAGCTTTGAAAACCATAATTCAAGGTGTAGGAAAGAGGGCAGTATGAAGAGAAAACTTTTGGTTGCAGTTTGACTGTGTAACTAATTTTCCTTTGATAGAGATATACATTTTTGTGTTGACAAAGATAAGAAATGGATTGAATATCCAACTGTAATGTTTGCATGTGATGATTGTTAATGTTTTTGAATTCCTAGGATAGTTATTTAGCATTTCATTTCAGTTTTGAGTTAGTCTTCATAGTTTTCTTTATTTTGGCCTATCTTGGGTTACTACTGACAGAGCTTTGAATAATGGAGTGCTAGAGCACTCTCCCACCATACAATCTATACAGGTCTATGGGATTTGTGTCTAGACTCCCTGTAATATATGTTGTGCAAAGGAGGGGCCCTAGAAAGTTTAGGATGTATCTATAAACTGATGCCCTAGGAAAGCTATCAGTGTTTGGTTAGGGGTCAATGTGCTGTTGTAGAGCAGATGGAGTGATTGAGGGAACTTAAAGCCTAGTTCAAATGATGTGGAGGGGAGGTTAGATGCATGATCAACCATCTCCAATGCAGAGAGAGCTCAGGGGATTGTGGATACAAGGGAAAATACTAAACCCTCACTATTACAGATAGTGAGTTACCAAACCCTCATTTATAGCCCCATTTTCAATAGGCCTTGTACAGATAGTATGGGAAAAGGAGACCAACATAATCTTAAAGCCCTCCCAAAAGGGTATTCAAATCCATAATTAGTTGGATGCTTTGCTCAGCGAAGTTTGGAGTTATTAGCAGAAAAAGGTCAATTAGGCCTACTAAACCTAGTAGCCTTTTTAGGCCAGACAGTAGACAAAAAATTTTAGAAGGGACAGAGAGGTTCCTAGAATAGTGAACTTTATCATATTCTTGGTGTCATAGACTGAATGGAGAAATGAGGAGTTTGAAACTTCTTAGAAGGGGACTAGGATAGCACCCTTAAGGCTAGGAGATTAGCCTCTTTGATTCTAGGAGGGCCTAGGACAAAGTTATAGCAAGGTCTATGTAACATCAAATACCCTAGTTTGCATTATTAGAAGATCTTGTTAAATTTGTGTTCATTTCATACAAAGATACATGTAAAGGAAAAAAAAATTGCATCTAAAGATTACATGTATATATATATGAAAAATAACATGTATATACTATACAAAGAAAATAACTTTCAGAAGAAAATGCAAGAGTACAGACATAAATAAGAGGATGAACATAAATAATAAGGGTTCCAGACATTGCCAAAAGTGATGAATTTTTGACCCGGGTATGAATCTAGTGTGCCCCTGTGTGATCCAGAACCTACAAAGAAAAGAGAGATGGGGGTTAGATAAAAAATATCTAAGCAATGAATGGCATCCTATTATTGATCCTCATCTACAATTATGCATGTGCATAGTCAAGCCATACACTTATGAAAGAAACACCATGCTATAGGACATGTGCACTCAGAAGAATGTTGCAGAGAGTAAATTGCTGCATTTATGTCTGCATGAACACTTGGTGAGTCACTATTGTGTTCAAGTAAAGATCATAACATCACAACATGGTTGGCAGCCCCAAGGAAGCCCCATTACATGCAGTGAGTAAGCTACATCAAAATAAAGAGGTACACAAATCTGCATCATCTATAATGATGTCCCTATTTGATTGGATGGTGCTCTATTTGTTATATTGTTGCCATCAAAATAGAATGGCAGTGGTGATTCAATGCATCTATAGCCTCAACAACATGGAGACATCGATCCAATAATAGAAAATACATTAAAAATGCCTAGCTCACAGTCTCAATGAAATAAACAGTGTATAAAACAATATATGGTGCACAACAGTAGCAAGCATGCAATGACAACAATAAAATTGCATGATGCCCGAGCTCAAATTCAAAATAGTAAGTGTATTAATGTATGATCTAATAGTAGCAACCTCATTGATCATTACCTTTCACTCCTGCATCATTATAGAAGAGATAACTACCTACAACTATATTTCATAATTCCTCATTTGAAGTATATATATATATCAAGTATAATTATGAGTTTACATCATATATTTAGTCTTAATAAAATCTTATAAAATAACATAAAACTAACCCAAAATACTTTGTATTAATAAAACAATATATTTAATCTTAATAAAATCTTATAGAACAACATATATTGTGTGAAGTGTTTGATCTCTCTTTATTTGTTTTGTTAGGGCATCATGCATTGTTTATGTCATTATGAGCTCACTGTTTGAACACCTCATGTCCCTATTTGATTGACTGATGATCAAATAGTGAGTTCATAAACAATGCATGATGCCCTAGCTTACAGCCCGTGAACCATCAAGACATTTTCTCATGAAATGATCATAAACGGGGAGTACCACATAGTGAATATCAACAACAAAACAAATAAAGAGAGATCAAACACTTCACACAATGCCTTGAAGGTAATAGCAACAATGCCCTAGCTCTCAAAGCTCACGGGTCATCAAGCATTCCAAATGAAAAGATGTAAACAATGCCAGTATTAAACAATGAGCTCATGAACAATGTATGATGCCCTAGCTTGTAGCCCGTGAGCCATCAAGACATTTCCTCATGAAATGGTCATAAATGGGGAGTATCACATAGCTAGTGGATATCAACAACAAAATAAATAAAGAGAGATCAAACACTTCACACAATATATGTTGTTTTATAAGATTTTATTGAGACTAAATATATTGTTTTATTAAGATTTTATTAAGACAAAGTATTTTGGGTTAGTTTTATGTTGTTTTATAAGATATTTATTAAGACTAAATATATGATGTAAACTCAATATAACAAACAGAGCACCGGCCAATCAAATAGGGACATGAGTTGCTCAAATAGTGAGCTCATAAACAATGCATGATGCCCTAGCTTGCAGCCCACGAGCCATCAAGACATTTCCTCATGAAATGATCATAAACAGGGAGTACCACATAGTGAATATCAATAGCAAAACAAATAAAGAGAGATCAAACACTTCACACTTCACATCAGCCATACACTTCTAAAATGAACTATGCTATAGAACATGAGTGTGTGTTAATGTGATTCAAAAGCTATTATGGAAGATTGTTTTATTATTGAGATAAGGATATCTTAATTCTACAAGAATAAATGTTTTGAGAAAATTTGAATTTAATTTTGACAATAACATGAGGAGTGGATATATTTCAAGCTTTAACGAGACTTCATATAGGCACTATTCGTAGATTACGTTCAATGTGTTATTTACGCTTGTATTGGTGGGAAAACTCTTGAAAATGTGCAAAAGAGATTGCATTCAACCATGTTATTTACATGACACATGTAGTTTACCTCCAGTCTAAATCAGTATTGCGTACAAATCTGTGAATGGTGCGTGGTATGAAGCTTCGCTCAAGCTTGAAAATGATAAGCATTATGATGTTGAGGTATGGTGTGGTAAGAAAAAGTATAGTTTCTTGTAAGCTGCTATTTGTATAGTTTTTTTTTTCAATAGTTGCAGAATCTAGCTTCTCCTATACTTACACATATGTATACATTTTGGGCTTGATTTTAATGTAATGTAAATTTGAGTGAAATGGTAATAATATTTAAGAGCAACAAGTATGGAATTTTAAACAAGTATGCATATACATTATATAACAAGAGTGATATATTTTAACGGAAACACTTAATGAGAAGGATGTCTATATAACAGGAGGAGTGATATATTTTAATGGAAGTGGACATAGAAATTGCAGTGAAACTCTATAATTTATTATGGCTCAGTGTTGTATATCCATAGTCAATGTCTATTTAAACTTTAGGATGATACTTATAAGATGGCTTAGGTAAATTGTTCTTACCTTGAGACTAGTACCCCATGGGATTAGAGGATGGTTGTTATAATAGTAACTGTGTGTCTGTGGGATACTTTAATATTTTGTATTAAATGATGATAGATACATATGGGTTTCTTCCTTTTGCAACAGTTTATATTCTAATACTTATATCTTCAATTGTCAAATGACCAATGAGTGATAATTTCAAAAGTGTATCATAATTAAAGGCATCTGAATTCATATTTTACTTAATCTGAATGCCATTATGTAATATTTTTACTTACAATATTAATCTTAATATCTCTCTATGAAGATATCCCTATTTTATTATTGATGTCCCTATTTACATATTTTCATCAAATGACCCAAAACATCAAGAATGGTCCTATATGGTCACTAATAGCCAACTTTCAAAAGAATATGAATGAATGCAAACATACATAAGTGGATGAACATAAATAATGAAGGTACCAAACATTGCATGAAGTAATGAAGTGTTGACCCGGGGTTCAATCCAGTATGCTCTTTTATGATCCAAAACTTGCAAGGAAGGAAAAGATGGGGTTAGATCCAAAGGATCTAAGCAATGGCTAGCACCATATTACTGATCCTCATCTACAATTGTGCATATGCATAGTCAAGCCATACACACACTCAACAACATGGTAGCATTGATCCAATAATAGAAAATACATTACAAATGCCAAGCTCACGGTCTCAATGAAATAAATAATGGATAAAATAATATATGATGCACAATAGCAGCAAGCATGCAATGATAGAAATAACATTGCATGATGCCCGAGCTCAAATTCAAAATAGTAAGTGTATTAATGTATGTTTGCATGATGCCAGATATTAAACAGTGAGCTCAAGAACAATGCCAGTATTAAACAGTGAGCTCATGAACAATGTATGATGCCCTAGCTTGCAGTCCACGAGCCATCAAGACATTTCCTCATGAAATGATCATAAATGGGGAGTACCACATAGTGAATATCAACAACAAAACAAATAAAGAGAGATCAAACACTTCACACAATGCCTTGAAGGTAATAGAAATGATGCCCTAGCTCTCAAAGCTCACAGGTCATCAAGCATTCCAAATGAAGATGTAAACAATGCCAGTATTAAATAGTGAGCTCATGAACAATGTATGAGGCCCTAGCTTGCAGCCCGTGAGCCATCAAGACATTTCCTCATGAAATGATCATAAGCGGGGAGTACCACATAGTGAATATCAACGACAAAACAAATAAACAGAGATTAAACACTTCACACAATGCCTTGAAGGTAATAAAAGCGATGCCCTAGCTCTCAAAGCTCGCAGTTCATCAGGCATTCCAAATGATAAGATGTAAACAATGCAAGTATTAAACAGTGAGCTCATAAACAATGTATGATGTCCTAGCTTGCAGCCCATGAGCCATCAAGACATTTCCTCATGAAATTATCACAAACAAGGAGTACCACATAGTGAATATCAAGAGAAAAATAAATAAAGAGAGATCAAACACTTCACACAATGCCTTGAAGGTAATAGCAACAATGCCTTAGCTCTCAAAGCTCGCGGGTCATCGAGGATTCCAAATGCTAATTAAGATGTAAACAATGCCACTATTAAGAATGCTAAGATGTAAACAATGCCACTGAAATTGAGTTAATGAGAAGACAAAGCTTGAATGCCTACCTCAAGTGTCAGTGCCCTCTTCCCAAATGGTGTCGGCCTCTTTGCGCACACCAAACTCGGATGCCCTCTTCACGCCATGTAGAAATGTAGTGTCATCTTCGCGGCAGCTCTTCGAATTCACAAATTACAAATGACACTTCCTTTTTCTTTTTTTTGTTTATAACCAAATGGGTGTCATAATTATGACAATATCATCACTATTATGACACCATCCGGGGCACTCGTAAAAACAAACACAAAAAACATACACAAATTGTAGTGGTGTCACAAATTGGCATTGAAATTCAACCCCAAATGTTGTAGTGCTTGTTAGGATAAAGACTGTTATATACAGATGTTCTATCCAGAATTTGCAGAGAACTTAAGATCTATTGTATATTTCTGAGTAATATATCCTCCTTTTGTTTTATTTACATTTTCTTGTTTCCCTTATTGTCCTATCTATGCATTGGCTTTCTAAAGTAGTAGTTTGATGTCTTCAGGTTGAATCTTCCCTTTAAATGACAGCTTTGTCAAATAAATTATATCTATATCTACAATTCTTTGGAAGTGAAGGGTTGTATATGTGCCCATTTGGATCTTTGGTGACTGTAGTTTCTTTTGTTCTTATCTTTTCATTTCTTATTTTATTTCATTCTTTATTTTGGAAATTTTTGTATGGAAGTGTCTACTCACACTGATGTAAGTCAATGGGTTAAATATATTGTGCTTTGTGAAGGGTCTTCTACTCATGTAGCTATAAGGGAGACTAAGAAATGTAGCACTTCATTATTCTCGATGAGTAGCCAACAGATCCATAATGCACGTACTTATCCTTAATAGTTTCTCCTAGGTAATTGCTTAAGATTATTTTTATAGAACAATAATAGGTATGAGGAACTATAACTTGTAGCACTATGTGTAATGGTTCTGAAATGTAACAGCTCTGCAGACTGTAGTGAAGCCCAATCTTCACGTTTGTAACCGTCAAATTCCCTTTTTTCTTTCGGAGATGCTATGAGAGGTCTTTGACCATGAAATGTAAAATAAGCTAAAGAGATAAGAGCTGCTAATTCATTTGTATAAGACTATATTTTTAATAAGAGATATCTGCCCTGCTTGAAGGTGGATGTAATCCAGAATAGCTAGATGAAACACTATAATCTCTGTGTCTATGCATTTTAATCTTTGATCTTCTATTCTATTTTTTAATTAGTTCTTGTCTGAATTTTTTACTTTCAACAATTGGTATCAGAGCTGGTTAAGCTCGTTCGATTTTTTTGGAAATCGGTGAGGTTTTGCAGGTGCCATGGATGAGGTAGACAAATGGAAGATTGAAAAGTTTTCAGGGAAGAACTTTGGATTATGGAAAGTAAAAATTGAATCTCTTCTTATCAAGCAGGATTTGCAACTCGCATTACTTGGAAAAATGAAGGGAAAGGGTTCAATGTCAGATGAAGATTGGGAGAAGATTGATCAGAAAACAAGGGCAATGATTTTCTTATCTCTATCAAGCAATGTGATCTTCAATGTTTCGACAGAGAAGACCATGAAAGAACTATGGGATAAGTTATATTCATTATATGAGATAGCTTCAGCATCAAACAAAGTATTTATCATCAAGAAATTATATAATCTGAAAATGAAAGAAGGAGGAGTGCTATCGAATCATCTCAATGAGTTCAATATTTTAGTTAGTCAGCTGATTTCGGTTGGTATCTCATTAGATGATGAAATAAAGGTGATATTATTACTATTCTCTCCTCCAAACAACTAGGAAGGTGAAGTAATGGCTATGAGCACATCAATTGCAGCCAAGAGCAAGCTCAAATTTGATGAAGTCACAGCCACACTACTTAGTGAACACATGCAAAGGAAGCAACAAGAACCTTCTTCTGGTGATGCTCTAATAGATGTGAGCACAAGAAATAGAGGTATAAGTCATGAGAGAGGAAGAAATAATAATAATAATAATGGAAGAGGTAGATCAAGTCATCACTCAAAATCGAGAGGCAGAAATGGCACATGCTGGTTTTGTGGAAAATCTGGGCATGCAAAGAAGCAATGTTGGAACTACAAAAAGGCTCAAAATAATGTTATCAATGTCGACGTTAATGCTGCAACTAATGGAGCCTTGGTACTTGCAGCCGGCAACACGGATTCAAGCTCATGGGTTCTCAATTCTGGTGCCTCTTTTCATGCAACTCCATGTCAGAGTGCTTGGTACTTGTAGCCGGCAACACAGATTCAAGCTCATGGGTTCTCAATTCTGGTGCCTCTTTTCATGCAACTCCATGTCAGAGTGCTTTCACAAATTACCACAAAGGTATGTTTGGAAAAGTTTTTCTTGGGGATAATAAAGATTATGATATTGTCAGAAAAGGGGATATTTTATTGTTATTGAAAAATGGAAGCAAATGGATTTTAAAAGATGTTAGGCATGTTCCTACACTTAAGCGTAATCTAATTTTAGTTAGTCGGTTATATACACAAGGTTGCAATGTTAGCTTTGATTTCTCGGAAAGTGTCCAAAGGTCAAATAATTTTAGCAAAAGGGCAGAAAATTGGAAGTTTATACACATTAGAGTGTAATGGTGAAGTGGGAGCAGCCATGGTAGTTGTGGATAGCAATGTCAAACGTTGGCATAAGAGGCTCGATCATATGAGAAAAATAGGTCTTGAAGTTATGCTTCAAAGAGACCAACTTCCGGGTCTAAAATCGGTTGATTTGGAATTGTGTGAGCATTTCCTTTATGGAAAAGAAAATTGTACCAGCTTCGTAAGGATGGGTCATGAGAAGAAATCATCTCCATTAGAGCTCATTCATTCTGATGTTTTCAGTCCTATAGAGGTAACTTTATCAGTGGTGCTAATTATTTTGTCACATTTCTTGATGATTGCACTTGCAAAGTTTGGGTTTATATGCTGAATAAGAAACTGAAGTTTTTCCAAAATTTAAAAGTTTTAAGGCTATGGTGGAAAATCAAATTGGAAGAAAAATAAAATGTTTACTAACGAACAATGGTGGTGAGTATTACTCTTCGGAGTTTGACAATTTTTGTGCAAATCATGGTATTCGGAGGATTAAAATAGTCCCTTATACACCTCAAGAAAATGGTGCAGCTGAGAGGTTGAATCAAACTATTTTGGAGGGAGCTCAGTGTATGTTGTCTAATGCTGGTTTGGGGAAGGAATTCTAGGTAGAGGCATGTAATACAGTGGTTTATTTAATCAACTGAGCTCCTTCGTCACATCTGGATTTTGATATTCTGGAAGAGAGGTGGGCTGGTAAGAGAATTTCCTTTTCTCATTTGTGTGTTTTTGGATGCAATGCCTATGCTCACATTAATAAGGAGCAGAGAACAAAATTGGATTTTAAATCTAAAAGATGCATATCTTTGGGGTATGGTGAGGATGAATTTGGTTATCGTCTATGGGATTCAATCACCAACAGAGTGATACGGAGCTGGGATGTTGTCTTTAATGAAAATTTATTCTCCGGTTTGCAATCTTAGAACTCTTGTTTTGATAATTTTATTCAATATGATATGTTTTATAATGGGACTCATAGGCAGAACGTGCCCCGGGTCACATTCCACCCATCAACATTTATCCCCTCCAGCACTGCACAGCATACTTCTTCCACAACTTCTTTGTCTTGCCCCATTCCACAGTAGTCCCTTTTGTTTCCAACACCATTAGTGGTTCACTCTCAACCACTGTTCAATGATAGCCCTGTACTCACATTGAACAACCCTTACCCCTGAGGTGAAAGAGAAAAGCAAGTGGCTCTGCCTCACATGTCTCTCCAACATCAGATGCCTAATTTCATTTTACCCATGCCTCCCCATGCCAACACTCCATTACATCCCCTACTTACATCTTGCGTGGAGGAAAACATGCTACCTACCCTGTCGCAAGCATTCTTCCCCACGCAGTCTTCACCATTCCCTCCTTTGCCTCATGGGGACTCTACACTCCAAAGTGTGAACTAGTCAATCCATGTGTAGCATATGGTGTTGCCTTCCCTGCGCATAGAGAATACACCACATGAAAAATAGTCACACTCTCTCAATACGTAGCATATGGTGTTGCAGTCATTACTTCCCAACTTGCGTGAGGATAATTCTCTCCTCCGCAATGCCATCTCTACAGCCCCAAACCAGCAAGGAGAAACTTATTCAGTCCCAGACGAGCATACTTGTTCAAATATAGAGGTTTCAGATATAGAGGGTTCTGATGTTCACACAAATCAAAATATTAATTTACAGAGGTCTACCAGAGAGAGGAAATACCCTCAGAAGTTTGATGATTACAAAATTTTATTTTCTTTGTGTTCTGATCAGGAAAAGCCACAAACAATTAAACAGGCATGCACTAATGTTAATTTAGTATTCTGGATGGATGCCATGAAAGATGAAATGGATTCCTTACACATGAATCAGACTTGGGATTTGGTTTCTCTTCTGCAAAACCGTAAGGCTTTGAAAAATAAATGGGTCTATCGCATAAAAGAGGAAGGAGGACGAAAGAGATACAGGGCCAGATTGGTAGTGAAGGGATTTTCTCAACAAAAAGGTGTAGACTTCAATGAGATTTTTTCTCCAGTGGTTAAAATGTAGACCATTCATTTGGTACTTGGCATGGTAGCAGCATGGGATCTTGAGCTTGAGCAACTTGATGTCAAAACAACATTTTTACATGGGGACATTGTTGAAGAATTATATATGGAATAGCTGGAAGGCTTTGTAAAATAGGGGCAGGAGCATTTATTTTGCAAGTTAAAGAGGAGTCTATATGGGCTGAAGCAAGCCCCGTGTCAATGGTATTTAAAGTTTGATAACTTCATGACTCAACAAGGTTTTACTCGCTATGAATTAGACCCATGTGTCTACTTCAAAAGGCTTCTAACCGGTGAGTTTGTGATCTTACTATTGTATGTTGATGATATGTTGACTTCTAGTAATAGTATGAGAGTCATTCATGAGCTGAAGACACATCTGTCTCTTCATTTTGCCATGAAAGATTTAGGGGCAGCGAAGAGGATTCTTGGGATGGATATAATCTGAGATAGACATAAGAGAGAAATTAAATTATCTCAAGAAAAGTACATCCTCAAAGTTTTAGAGAAATTTAATATGACAAATGCAAAATCAGTTGCCACTCCATTGGCTGATCATTTTTTATTTTCTTCTAAAATGTGTCCTTCCACTCAGGAATAAAAACATGAGATGGTCGGTATTCCTTATTCTTCAGCAGTTGGGAGTTTAATGTACGCCATGGTTAGCACATGTTTGGATATTGCTCATGCAAAGGGAGTTGTGAGTGGTTTTATGAGTAATCCTGGTAAAAATCATTGGCAAGCAGTTCAATGGACTCTTCGGTATTTGAGAGGCACTTCCTCTCATGTTTTATGTTTTAACAGTAAGGCCCCTTATATTTGCGGATATGCTGATTCTGATATGGTTGGAGATTTAGATACAAGGAGGTCAACAACAGGCTATGTGTTTACTTTTTCTGGAGCAGGGATTAGCTAGACTTCTCGGAAGCAACAAGTAGTTGCTCTTTCCTCCACTGAGGTTGAATACATTGCTCTCACTGAGGGAGCTGATATGGTTACAATGATTGTTTGGAGAGTTGGGATTTAAACAATCCACATTTACTCAATTCTCTGATAGCAACAATGTCATTCATTTGGCCAAAAATTCAGCTTTCCACAGTCGCACCAAGCATATAGAAACCAGATTTCACTTCATCTGTCATGCTCTTGAAGAGGGAAGACTACAGGTAGAGAAGATTGATACAAAGGCCAATCCGGCTAATGCATTCACCAAGGTAGTACCACAAGAGAAGTTCAAATTCTGTAGAGCTTCTCTCGGCATTGTGATGACATAGCCATAAGCACCAAGTGGGGGATATCTCTGAGCAGCTCACCTTGTAGCATCGATTGGACTTCAAGTGGGAGATTGTAATGGTTCTGAAACGTAATGGCTTTGCAAACTATAGTGAAGCCCAATCTTCACATCTGTAATTGCCAGATTCCATTTTTTCTTCCGGAGATGCTATGAGAGGTCTTTGACCATGAAATGTAAAATAAGCTAAAGAGCTAAGAGTTGTTGATTCATTTGTAACAGACTGTATTTTTAATAAGAGATATCTACCCTACTTGAAAGTGGATGTAATCTAGAATAGTTGGATGAACTACTATAATCTCTGTGTCTATGCATTTTAATCTTTGATCTTCTATTCTTTTTTTTAATTAGTTATTGTTTGCATTTTTTACTTTCAACACTATGCACACTCATGCATGTGCAGCTATGACTAAGCTATGACTTTGCAATGTACCTACAAAAAGAGAACACAACTATTTATACATATTTTCTTTTTCTTTTTCCTTACTTTCACAACGCATAAAATTTTACTTTACTATTTTGTATGATCATGTCCATTCTTGTCAAAATGTTGTTTTGGATAGTAATCTCATTTTATGTATGGGATGTAGTACACAAAACTCTATAGGATTATTGGAAGAAGTAATTTGCTGCCTTCAATTCAACAATATGATCTAAATTTAACTTTATCTTCAACCATTAAATTATTGGTTGATCTCCTTACTCTCTTAGCTTTTTCTAAGGATAAGCAAGTTTGTCTAGAAGACTTTCTAGATCTTATAATAGATTCTTCAACTATTTACCAAATAAAGCTTAATTGTCAGATATTTAATCTTTATAATGAAGATTGTTTTACAAAATTTAGCAAAGGAAAAATAGAGTGAACTATTTCTTCTCTCTGGCATTCACATTTCTAACTACTTCTTCCTCCTCTCTCTTCCACAACCACCCTCCAACAATGGCAGGAACTACGTTGCACTACTCTTTTTGAAAAGGGGAAGAGAGAAGGTTTTGATTATGAAAATTGAAAAAACTGAATGAATGAGGAATAAAAGTCTTCTATTTTTCCATTTACCTTTTACCTTCCATTTATTTTTTCTATATTTTAATATTTCTAATTTTATGTTCTTTTGAATAATTAACATTATAATAATTAATAATCAAGATTAAATATATAAGAATTTAATTTAATTGATATTTTCCAATAGTCAAGAAATTAAATCAATTGAATTAAATTGTGTTACAATAACAATTAATCCATATCACTAATCCTTTTCATTTTGAAGGCAATTTAACTCATTTCAAATGAACAATCAAATTGATATAACTCTTTTCTACAAAGAATATAATAAAAAAAACAAACCTATTTCCTACTGAAACATAAATATTATCTTTTGGATGCAAGCAATAAATATTTCACAAAACAGTAAAAAATTATTTTGAAATAATATAAATGCAATGCAAAAGATAAATAAATACACACAAAAAAAAAGTTTAAAATAAAAAACTTGATATAATTACAATTGGAAAAATAAACTTGTACTTGCACACTCAATTTTCATGTCAAGCATACTTGCATCTATAAATATAATAGTTGAAGCAATATAAAACCACCCAATGAGGTACAACACCACACAAATCATATCTAAATAACTCAATACCAATATACATCATCGAATCATGGAATAAAATAGGCAATTAAAATACAAGATATAGAGATCATTTAATTTACATCAATAATCTTAATACATATAAGAATAACAGTCGAAAATAAATACCATGATAATCTACTCATAGAAAGCATACCATATGTATCTCAAAACACACATCATTACATGCCAAGCATGACATCTACATATAAGAAATCTTACTCTTCAATGCAAGTAATGACACATCAAGGAATACATCAAGTCCTCATAGGGAACTTGTCACAAAATCATACAGTTATCCCACCACAATTAATTCTCTATCAATCAACATGTAGAGGAATGCATCTCTAAATATGTAGGCGGTCAACTTTATAGCATAAAGTGACTCATTTGGAAAATGAACCAACCAATGCAATATAAGAAATCACAACAATGACTATAGATGAGAATGGTGAAGTTAAGACACTAATAAGCACTCAAAGCCACATAGACTAGAACAACTTATGCATCCCCTAATACATAGTCAAAATTACAATGTCAATAGCAGACAACTCAAAGCAATGAATGTGAGAGCAATAAATCAATCAAAATAAATGAATTACACTTGATGCTTTGTCAACAACAATAATGCCTTGTATTTTCCTCTACAAAATATTGCAATGTTGGAAGATACCTCTAAATTTCTTGATATTTCTACCTAGAAACCCTATGTTAGAAGACATCTCCACACTTTTCTATTCTTCAACACTTTATAGGGACCCATTCTCACTCCTTTATGAACCTCCCCTTTGATGTATTTCTTGAAATGAAATATAAATAATAATTTTTAATCCACTCCTCCAAATGAATTACCTATAATGTAACCAATGCACAAATCTAGCCACAACTAGGCTCTGGCATTGTTTGATGAAATCATGATAGAAGGATCCAACTAAAAACTATCTAAAAATGAAATCTCAATACAAATGCATATATTCCATGCATACTAATAATTACAGAAGTAATACTCTGCAAAAAATCATGATTATACCCAATTAATCTTAAATCCTGGAGCGCCAAATTTTTCCTTGAAAAATCCAGATTCATGAAGAATTCATTGACCAATTATTGACCCAATTTTTAATGACATTTTGTGTTTTAAAAACATTAAAATCATGTTAAAATTCCTTTAAAATTGTAAAAAGATATTCATGAACATTTTGATGCAACAACCTGTGAAACCCTAGAAAAACTAGTGAAACCATTGATCACTTAGAAATAGGACCGATTTTGAGATGATACCAAAGTTTGTGTAGAATCGACATGGACATAATTTTTTATTTTGTCCCTTTTCTTTCCTACCTCTAGAAAACCCTAAATAGAGATGTGGGAGGAACAATGACAATCATCCACTAAAATTGAAAGGGCTTCAATCATCTTGAATTGTGGGGGGCATGTGAGAGTGTCAATGTACCTAATCAATCTGCTCCAAATTGTGGGTTTGATATGATCCAAGCTCTCTGCACGCCCAACCCCATGGATTCTAATGTGAACAAGTATATAATTAATATTATAAAGTAGTTTTAGAATTTATATTATTATTAAATATTAATATAATTAAAAATTAAAAATAATGTTAAATATATGCACATACATACACACACACATGCATATGCATATACATATACATATACATACACAAACACACACAAGTGTGTGTGTGTATACATACATGCATACATACATACATAATGTACCATCCTAAAAAGTGAGCACTTAATTTGTATACATTTTAGGACCATTTTTAGCCTACTTTAGTGTGTTTCTTATGGTAGGCCCTCATATTGCACCTAAATGCATATTTAATTCAAATATGGTACCTCATTCAAACTCGAGATTGGCTAGATAAATTCTATGATTTATTTCCCTTTTATCCACCCATTCACATAATTCATTTTCCACCTAGGTCCTTTACATGCATTTTGGAGTTTGGGATTTGCTCTAATTTCTTGGCAGACCGAGGTTTTCAAACCCCCTTCTTGGTACACAATCCTAGGTCTCATTCAAACTTTGAAAAAGTATGCCTGGACAAGGTCGACTCAAGTTGGCCTTGTCCTAGGGATTTTATTTTTAGTGGGCTCCAGGCCCAATGTGGGGGTGTTTCTCTTAAGTGCTTAGTTGAGGTCAGCTTGCAAAATCTAAGCCCCAAAATGCATATAAAATGAGACTTCTTCCTCTCATTTTCACATCTTATCTTCATACAATCATTGTCAAGAAAGCTATTGTGCATTCAAGACATTCAAGCATAAGCAAGCATTCATTGAAGGAATTCATTATCAAGCATTCAAGTCCACTCATGCATGCAAGGCATTTCCTTCCATAGATCTAGCTCTTTTCCCCTTTGGAGGCCAAGCAAAGGAGTTTGACATCTAGGAAGGAGATCCATATTCGTCCATCAAGTCTTCCTCTTTTCTCTCTTCTTCATTGAGGTGAATTACAACATCTACTACATGAGGTTTTGTCTTACATGATTTCCTTTTGTTTTTTGTGTTGAGTCAAAGTAATTGCATCAACATTCTTGATCACATACTTAGAGACAATTGCATCTACATGGTATGATATATTCTATTGTTTAGATCTAATCCATGTTACATGTCAAAATTCTTTCAATTACATTTATTTTAGTTCATTTTTTATTCCTATACAAGGGCTTGATCAAGGCAAGCCCCTTTTTACAATCTCTTCTCCTTCTTCTTGTGTGTAGGAAAAAATTCTTAGAGTTTCAGATCCAGATTTCGAGCGTTATAGAACCAATTACAAATCCTTCACAGATTTTATCAGATTCAAAGTCTCCAAGGCTAGGTCAACTTTTTTTGGACAAGGTTAGCTTTGTTTGACATAGTCCTTTACATCTAGAATTTTCACAGTCGGAAGTTACAGATGTCACAGTGTCAGATCTAGAACCTTTTTTTATTTTGACAATTCTGCGACAGTCAAAACCAGATCTGAAGTTCCACTCCTCTTCTCCTAATTTCAAATTGAGTTCATTTCATTTAATTTTCTTAGTCATTTATCAGATTTACATATCATTTTCATCTCTATCATAAGGAATCACCAAAACTCCACATTGTGTAGATCACGAATTTGCACCCTTACTTTCTTGGTTGTGCTAATCAAATTCACTTTGTTGGGAGTTTTGTATTCCAATGTATAGAGAAATCGATGGTCTACCATTGATCACCATTTTCCCCATTACACATGCATACATACATACACACACACACACACACACACACACACAACACACACACACACACATATACATATATATATATATATATATATATATATATATATATATATATATATATATATATATATATATATATATATATATATATATATATATAGACACACACACACACACACACATACATACACACATACATCTATAAATATATATATATATACACACACACACACACACACATCTATATATATATATCCATGCATACATATATACATATGTACATACATACATACATACATAGATATACATATATATCCATGCATACATATATACATATGTACATACATACATACATACATATACATATACATATACATATACATATACATACATACACACACACACAGACACACACACACACACACACATATAGTGTGCACATACACACACATATATCTATATCTATATATCTACACACACATATAAACATTTGCCTCCACCTAAAATAGTAGTTGTAAGCTAGGCAAAGCTAAACCAATGACTTGCTAATGTTTTCTGTCAACTAAACAAATATCTTTTGTTGAATTCTACCCCATGATGTTTAATCTTACATGATTTCCCCTTTTCCCCTTCTTCTTGTTTGCAGGAATAGATTCTCAGAGTTTCAGATCCAAATTTCAAGTGTTATAGAACCAATTGTAGATCCTTCATAGATTTTATCAAATCCAGAGTCTCCAAGACTAGGTCAAATTTTTTGGACAAGGTCATCTTTGTTCGACATAGGCCTTTGGATCCATAATTTTTACAGTCAAAATTTACAAGTTTCATAGTGCCAAATCCATAATCATTTTTTATTTCGTCAGATCTGCGATAGTCAAAACTAGATCTGAAGTTCCACTCTTCTTCTCCTAATTTCAAACTGAGTTCATTTCATTTACTTTTCTTAGTCATTTATCAGATTTACATATCGTTGTCATCTCTATCATAAGGAATCACAAAAATTCCACATTGTGTAGATAAAAAATTTGCACCCTTACTCTCTTGGTTGTGCTAATTGGATTCACTTTGTTGGGAGTTTTGTATTCCAATGTGTGGGGAAATTGGTGGTCTACCATTGATCACCATTTTCCACACACACACACACATACATATATAGTGTGTGTGCTCGCATGCGCACACACACACACACACACATGTCTATATCTATATATCTGTAACACACATATAAACATTTGCCTCCACCTAAAATAGTAGTTGCAAGCTACGCCATTGCCAAACCAATGGTTTGCTAATCTTTTACATCAACTAAACAAATATCTTTTGTTAAATTCTACCCCATAAAAGGGCTTACAAATTCCTATTATAGAATATAAAGCATTACATTTGTGGAATATGATTTGATGAGCTTTATCAAATGTTGAACTACCCTTACAAAACTCCTTGCCTCGATTGCAATGAAAGCCTTGGATCACTTGAAAATAGCTTCCACTTTTACTAAATTTCTAATAGTAGCTAAATTATTGTATGATAAATTTTTATCCAAGTTACTTCATAGTCTTAGCTAATATTTGATCTCAAACTTAGACAACTATTTGGCTACTACCCTCTTAAAAAGTTTGATAAGTTTTGATCTCGGTTACTTCATAGACTTAGCTAATATTTTCTCTCAAACTTGATAACTATTACCTGACTACCCTCTTAAAAATTTAACTGAATATTTGTCTATGTAACCAGTACTATGAATATAAACGACAAAATCTATTAGACAACTATTTGGTGAGTGCCCTCTTAAAAAGTGAATTGAATATCTGCCTATGTAATTAGCAATATAAATATAAACAATAAAATCTATTTTCTACAATTCATGGGTTAAACTCTATTTTCTCTATATATCTATGCTATGAAAATGCCCTAAATTTTTTTTAAATAATGTCTTTGTTTTCCTACAAATTTTTATGTTTTCTTGAAAATCCAAATTTCCCTATTTTTTCTAAAAATCTTATACTTTTGTTTGCCAATATTTTTTCCTGAACAATTTTTGTTGCTATGCTAATAATTCGTATCAACCCAATCTTATGATAATCAATTGGATTCACTAAATATACATTCCAAAATTATAATTATGCTCATAATTCTTGTTACAATTGGCTCACTACATACTAGGCCTCAATCATTTTAAAATACAAATTTTATACTTTCACATGAGTACAGTCACCAACATGGCCTCCTTAGGCTGATTTCACTCCTCTTACTTTAGTCTAATCCTAATAAACACTACTTGGTCCTCAGCATATCTCCTTTCCCTCTATTACTCCTCTTAAACCTCCTTATATAAAGAATGCATGAGGAAACAGGTTCTAGGTTGGCCTAAAATGAGAAAGACCTTTCCAAACTTAATGCAATGCTAAACACAATCTTCCACATGACTAAAATGCCTCTCAAATAATTTTTTTGGTGCAAAGTTCTAAAATCAAGTGCACATTTCTTAGACCTCTCTCAATTGATCAAGCATTCTACAAAGTCAAATGATTATATAAAATCAAGTGGACATGCTTATAGGGCTCTTGGATGAGTTGTGAACAGAGTCACAAGTGATTTGATTGACATGTACTAATACACAAATAAGCTATGTTTATTAGTTAGAGTGATCATAGAAAAATTAAAATCAAATGAACATATGGATATTTTTGTGGTGCTTTGCAGATGGTGTGGACACAATCAAAAGGTAATTTGATTGACATGCACTATCTCACAGATGATCATATATGTTGGTCATAGTGATCATAGAAAATCAAAAAGACATGTGGATGTACTTGTGGTGCTCTGTTGATATTGTGGACCAAGCTACAAGGTGATTTGATTGACAAGCACTATCACACAGATGATTTACATCTACAAGTCTTTGTGATCATAGAAAAAATAAATGAACACATGGATATGCTTGTGGAGCTCTTTTGATATTGTGGACTGAGCCACAAGGTGATTTGATGGACATGCACTATCACAGATGATTTACATCTGCTGGTCAAAGTGATTATAGAAAAAAATGGACATCTAAACATGTTTGTAGTACTCTGCTGATGTAGACAAAACCACAAAGTGATTTGATTGACATGCACTAGCATACAAATCATTTATATCTACTTATGGGAATGTTCATTAAAAATTATGTGAACAAAATCCAAATGCAACATATACCAAAATGGCTTAGAAAAGAAAATTTTGAATCAAAAAATAGAAAAATAAATATTTTTTATTGATATGAGATTGCTATAGTAACCTAGCATGCTTTTCCATGACCTTCTCAGATAAAAGGAAAATCAATGACACTGTTGTAACTTGAAAACTTATTTGAGTTAAATCAATCACAGAACATCAGTTTTAATATTTATGCCTCAAATTTTGCATAGTGCACATCATATGAACATAATTCCAATAAAAAAATAGAGGGACACGAAGCTATGAATTAATGAGCATTCTTATTTCCTAGATTCTTGAATTGAGATTGGTAAATTTAGGAAAAAAATACAATTATATCGCACAAAGTGGTAAAAGGGCAAAATAGTTGGAAAATTCAAGGTAAGTATTCTGCTAAATGATAGATCTTGATAAAACCAAAATATACTTTCAATATTGTCATGTTAGAGTTGTTTTATTCATGAAAGTTTAAATTATAAATTGTGATGTAGCACAACACACTCTATTAACAATTAATTCAATCACACGACAAATAACACAGATTTGAAACCTTCAATATTTCTCATTCATCACTGACTACCTCTACAATTCGCTACAAACTCTTAAGTAACCAAAAAACTAGAAAAACAAGAAATCCAAAAATTACCCTTTTTTGGTAGTTTTTTTTCCACGGGTGTTTTTTTGCCATTTTTGGTAATTTTTGAAACAACACCTAAAAAGCTGAGATTTTCCCTAAATATGCCCTTGACTATGTTAGAATGAATTTCCAACTAATATCTGAGATTAGAAACATATCTCTGGATTTATTACAAAACATAACTTTCTAAAAACTAGAGAAAAAACACTAAAAGCTAATTTCAGAGCCCGAGATGAAACATTCCGCTCCCAAAAATGTGCTAAAATGGACCCCAATCAATCTGAGATCCATTGGAAAAACAAATACCACCACCTGAGGCACACACCCAAAAAATTTCAACAAAAACCTAGACCTGAGTCAAAAGTTATGACCTCCGGAAGTTTCTGTATGAGCTTATGACCTACAGAGGGCCCTGCATCATTCTCCCCTTCTTTAAAGGAACACAAATCCTGCAAGTGGTTGTCTGTGAACTACTGCAACTTTGTGGGGTTCAATTTCATCACTTCCCATTTTGAGATCCAGGTGCTATCTGTTGTTGGTAATCCCTCCCACTAAATCAAGTACCTATTGTAATGACCATTCCGGGTGACTATAGACTGCTTGTCCGGAATGTGGGCAATCTTTTCCTTCTTTTTGCTTGGAAGGTGGTGATGCCAATTCACCTCATCTATACTGGCTAGCTCAGGTAGTTCTCCATGAAATGCATATAAATCAGAAACATTAAAGATAGGAGAAATATCCAAATCATCTGGTAGACAAACCTCATAAGCATTATCATTGATCTTCTTCAAAATTCGGCAAGGACCTATCTTTTTGTATTTCAACTTATGATATGTGCCAGTGGGAAATCACTCACATTTCAAGTACACCATCACCAAATCACCTGCATTAAATACCTGTCTCCTTCTACTGGCATCTGCAGCAACCTTATATCACTCATTGCTATCCTGTAATTTACTCCTCACATCTTGTTGAAGTTGTTGAAGGTGTTCAACAAATGTTTCCCCATCATCACTAATTCTTTCTTGCACAGGGAGTTGTACAAGGTCCAAAACACCCTGAGGATTCTTACCATATATGATCTGAAAAGGAGATTTTCCAGTTGATCTGTTAACAGAACTATTGTAAGCAAACTCTGCTTGAGGCAATGCCAAGTCCCACTGCTTGGGCTTTTCACCAACAATACACTGTAACAGGTTTCCCAAACTCTAATTGACTACCTTAGTTTTCCCATCAGTTTGGGGATGATAGGCACTGCTAAACTATAACTGTGTTCCCATCTTCTTCCATAAGGTCCTCCATAAATGACTCAAAAACTTAGTATCCCTCTTAGAAGTGATAGTCTTTGGAATTCCATGGAGTCTAACAACTTCTATGAAAAATAAGTTGGCTATCCTTGTGGCATCATTATTTTTTTTACAAGCAATAAAATGAGCCATCTTAGAGAATCTATCAACAACTACAAAGATAGAATCTGTACCTCACTGGGTGTGGGGAAGCCCCAATACAAAATCCATACTCACATCTATCCATGGCTCGATGGGTACAGGTAGAGATGTATACAATCCTATGTTTTGGGAGTGACCCTTAGCCACTTGACAAATTTTGCACCTTGCCATGTACTTAGTAATGTCCCTTTTCAGTTTTGGCCAGTAGTATTTGTCTTCAACCAAGGCTATTGTCTTGTCCTTCCCAAAGTGACCAGCCAAACCACCACTATGAAATTCCTGGATAATATTTTCCCTCATGGAACCAGCCGGTATACAAAGTCATTTCCCTTTAAAGAGGTAACCATCCTACATAAAGTATTCTCCTCTCATGTGATCCAAATGATTAGTTCTTGGTTCTTTAATATTCTCTATAATTTCCCAAAAATAATCATCAGCCTCATACAAAACTTTAATAGCATCAAAACCAATGACCTTTGATTCCATTGTATTTATGAGTGTAACATGCCGACTTAGGGCATTAGCAACCTGATTCTGCTTTCCAGACTTATGCTTCAAAACAAAATTATACCCTTGCAAGAAAGACACCCATTTAGCATGCCTACTATTCAATTTCTTTTGTGTGTTGACATATTTCAGGGCCAAATGATCTGTAAATAGTACAAATGCTTGTGGGACCAGATAATGCCTCCAATGCCTTAAGGCTTGAACAATAGCATAAAGTTCTAAATCATAGGTAGAATAGTTCTTCCTTGCATCATTTAACTTTTCACTAAAAAAGGTTATTGGTTTACCTATCTGGCTAAGAATAGCACCTATCCCAACATGGGAAGCATCACACTCTACTTCAAATACTTTATCAAAATTTGGAAGTGCCAATATAGGAGCTTCAGTTACCTTTTTCTTCAAGAATTGGAAACTCTGTTCAGCATTGGTTGTCCATGTGAATTCCCTTCATTTTGTACAATCTATGATGGGCGCTATAATACTGCTAAAATTCTGAATGAACTTTCTATAGAAGGTTTCCAATCCATGAAAACTCCTTACCCCTGTTATGCTAGATGGACTAGGCCATTCTAGTATTGCCTTGACCTTTTTTGGGTCCATCTGAACACCATCTTCACAAATGATGAAGCCCAGAAAAGTCAAACTATTTTGCATGAATCTGCACTTCTTTAAATTTGCACAGAGCTTCTCTTTCCTCAGTACACTTAGGATTATCCTCAAGTGTTGTAGGTGGTGTCCTTTTTTTTTGCTATAAATTAGGATATCATCAAAATAAACTACAACAAACTTACCAATGTAGGGTCATAAGACAGTATTCATCAATCTCATGAATGTACTTGGTGCATTAGAAAGCCCAAATAGCATAACCATCCATTCATACAAGTCATCTCTGGTCTTAAAATTTGTCTTCCACTCATCTCCTTCACGAATTCAAATATGGTGGTATCCACTTTGTAGATTAATCTTGTTGAAGTATTTGGCCCCTGCTAATTCATCCATCATATCCTCTATATGAGGAATAGGAAATTGATACTTGATAGTAATCTTATTAATTTCTCTACTGTCAGTACACATCCTCCATGTTCCATCCTTCTTTGGGGTCAACAATGTCGGCACAGCACATGGGCTCGTGCTTTCTCTAACCAGGCCTTTCTCAACTAGTTCTATTACTTGTTTGTTGAGCTCTGCATGTTGTGTTGGGTTCAGTCGATAAGCTATTTGATTAGGAAGAGTTTCTCTAGGAATCAGATCAATATGGTGTTGTATATCCCTTTTTGGTGGGAGACCATCAGGTAGCTCATTTGGAATAACATCAGAAAATTCTTCTAGTATCTTTACTGCATCATGTGGTATTATGTCTTCTAGTTCTTCTCCTCTTTTTACTACCAATGCATAGCAGCAACCTGTCACCTTCATTCCTTTGACAACATCCTTTGCAGACAACATGGTCTCATTCTTCCTTTCATCCTTAAGTGGTAAGAGAGTCACTTTAGAGCCATCCTTCTAGAAGGTATATGTATTTTTCTCTCCATCGTGCATGATCTTCCTATCATACTGCCATGGCCTTCCCAACAAAATATGACAAGCATCCATAGGAATAACATCACACCATATCTCATCCTTATAGATTTTTCCTATAGTAAACCTAACCAAACATCTTTTATCAACAGTAACCTCATTTCCTTTCTTAAACCATGCAATATGGTAAGAATGAGGATGTTTCTCACATTGCAGATTTAATTTCTCTTCCATTTCCTTAGCTACCATATTCTCACAACTACCCCCATCAACAATAACTTGGCATACCTTTCCACCTGAGGTGCATCTAGTTCTAAAGATGTTGGTTTGAAGCCATGATTCATCAGAGTTCTTTGCAGGGACTTCTTCCTTCTCTGGAATGATCATTGATCTCCTCATCATGAGAGTTTCTCCCACGTCTGGTAGGACTTCTTGCTCTGTTCCTACTTCTATGAATTCTAGCTGAACCAGGTTCACTCTAGGTTATACTCCTTGATTTCTTTCTGGTATGTTATAATTTGAACATTCAAAGGATTTGTGTCCTTCTTCTCCACACCTAAAACAAGTGAAAGGCCTTCTCTAATTTTCCCAGCCTCTTCCGCTTCTGTAGCCTCATCCTCTTTGGAACCCCCTTCCTCTTTCTTGATTTGGAGGATCTTGCCTGGTGTCTATATTTTTTTTGAATCCTTCAAAGGGATCTCCCCGACCATTATTAGAACCTCCTCAAAATGGAGTTGAGGTACCCCTTTGACCACCTCTATTCCTCTGGATATATTGCCTATTCTGCTTTTCTTCAGCCTTCAAGGCTAATTGGTAGGCTTCTTCCATACTGTTGACATAATGCATGCTCAACTCATCTTGGATGGAGAATTTTAGGCCATTCATATATCTAGTAGCCATTTTCTCATTATTTTCTTGATGATCTATGCGCATGGATAGCTTGTAGAATTCATTTGTATAGTCTTTCACTAAAGACAAGTTTTGTTTCAAATTCTGGAACCTGCGAAAGAGGGTTTGTGAATAATCCATGGGTAAGAATTTTTATTTGAGCTTTTTCTCCATCTTGCTCCATGTCTTAATCTTTTCCTTTCCTTTTCTAGTTCATTCCTTTTGGAGATGATCCCACCATATCATTGCATGTCCTTTTAGTTTTGTGCATGCAAACTTCATCTTCTTTTCTTTTGTCATAGGCTTCCATTCAAAAAAATTTCCCATCTCATTTAGCCAGTCTATTAATTCTTCTGGCTTAAGACTACCAGCGTAGTTTGAAACATCAATCTTGATTGATTCAATCCTTCCTTCCAAAGCCGTGAGAACTCTATCTTCATAGCTCATTTCTTTCAGCCTCTCTCCTATATATTCTTCATTTTGGTCAGCACCTCTTTGGTTTCCCTCTTCATCGGATTCATTCCCTCCTTTTATCCCTTGATTATCCATTCACTTGCTGAGTCATTCAATCTGTCTCTACATATCCAACATCAATCTTTGCATCGGTGTTACGCCTCCTCTTCCTCTTCCTCTTCCTCTCCCAGCCATCTTCCTGCTCTGATACCAAATGATGTAGCACAACACACTTTGTTAACAATTAATTCAATCACATGACAAATAACATAGATTTGAAACCTTCAATATTTCTCATTCATCACTGAATGCCTCTACAATTCACTACAAACTCTTAAGTAACCAAAAAACAAGAAATCTGAAAATTACCCTTTTTTGACAGTTTTTTTTTTTCCACGAGTATTTTTTTGTCATTTTTGGTTATTTTCAAAACAACACCTAAAAAGCTGAGATTTTCCCTAAACATGCCCTTGACTAAGTTAGAATGAATTGCCAACTAATATTCAAGATTAGAAACATATCTCCAGATTTATTACGAAACATAACTTTCTAAAAACTAGAGAAAAAACATTAGAAGCTGATTTCGGAGCTCGAGATGAAACTTTCAGCTCCCAAAAATGTGCTAAAATGGACCCCAATCGATTTGTGATCCATTGGCAAAACAAATGCCACCACTTGAGGTACGCACCCAAAAAATTTCAGCAAAAACCCAGACCTGAGTCAAAAGTTATGACCTCCAGAAGTTTCTGTATGAGCTTATGACCTACAGATGGCCCTGCATCAAATTGTTTCAAGAATTAAAATAATTATATTTTCAATGAGTTTTTAGTCTATTGGTAAAGTTGATTGGTTCCAAATGAGTTCATGATCAGGGATCAATTCTTGTTGAGTAAAAGCTCTGTCATCAGAAGGGACGAGGCTAGGATCGGGGTGAATTTGGCAGAATGGATACCCTTAGTCATTAGCTCTTAGCTAAAGAGGTTTCAACCTATAGACTCATTCTCCTCGTAGACTTTATGCCTTTGCTAACCAACCTTGCTAACAGATCTGAACCTCCAAAAAAAAAATATGCCACAAAATCACAACACTAAGAATAGAGTAATTATCAAAATAATTGCATTGCAAATCACCTTGAATGTACTAATTGTTACAACATTAGCCTAAAGTAATCTAATAAAGACCCTATTAAGGCATGGCCAAATTCTGGCTGCTTACTATTTCTAGACTTCTTAAGTAACAAAGCATGATGAATATCCCTCGGCAATATTCAGGGATCTTAATCTCTTGCTTATGTCTTTATCTTTTTTGACAACCATCTGTACATGTTAAGGAGCAAACCTGTTTTAAACCTCAAAATTCATTGGAAAAAATAAAAGACCATTCAATAGAAGGAAGATGTATCATTGCGGAAAATAAGCCACAAAATTCAATCACTGGAATCGAAGGCAAGTTTAACACGGTACTAGAGTTGGGTTAGGAATCAAATAAATTGGTGTTGTTAAAAGAAAAAAACTTACTTTTTGATAACTAGGTGGCCAGGTAACATGAAAATTTAGCTCATATTGTTTAAGAAAATGGATTGTTTAAAAAATGTGATAATACATCTCAACATCATAAATAAAAAATAGAAAAAATGTCTGTCTAAAACCCTGCTCAAATTCAATTAGATGTTTTTTAATGACACTATATGAATAAAAATCCCATTAGCCCATGGAAAAGATTTCTAGCTTTACAATGTAGGCTGAAAATTGAATGTTTTTCCTCGTCTCATGAAACCAGTCACTCCATAATTTTCAATCCTGAAATTCACTCCATGGGACTGCCTAAGTATGATTTAAGAGAGTTCGAAGAGGGGATTTGAAAAAACTATCTAGGAACAAAAGGATATTAATCAAGGAACTGAAAAGCAACGGGGAAGAGGCTAGATATAGTTTGGGGTGTTTATTTGTTTTTTTTTCCTTCTATTTTTTCTATATGATAGTTCTAAATTTCTCAAACACCATTTTTTTATTTTAATATTAGTGTTGCACATTCATATCAATTATTGTTTCATTTATTCATCCGCTTGTTTTGTTTGTGTCAAGTCTTCTTCTTGTTGTTTAGCTCTTCTTCAACAATCAATTTAGGCCATCTATACTTATCCATACTTTTAATAATTTTGAAGTAATTTTAGAAATGAATTATCACTGATGCTTCCAGTGAGAACATACCAGCTTCAGCTAAAAGAATCTCAGATGGTACCATTGGCATGACTCTGAGATTGTTGGTGATTAAGTGTTTTTCAATTTTTTCTAATTGTCTCCACTTATTTTGATATGCTAATCTGTCAAACATCACACCGTAGAGGACAACAGGGGTGTCCAAAAAGAGTCTTCTTGGTTTTCCAATCTCATAACTCTATTTTCATGTACTTGTTGAGAAGGTAAGAAGCTCCCCATCTCCTTTGCATCTCTTTTTTCCTACATGTCTTTCAGTTGAGCTTATTATGAAAAACACTTATTAGGTCTATTGAGCATTCTCTCTTTCTTCAAAAGGAAGAAGGAACTACCATTAAAACATTGATGTTTTGAGGTAAACATTTTGGATATATTTAAGTATAAAATAATTAGATAAAATAGTTGGGTTATTTATTAGTTTGAATGTAAAAATTAAATAGATTAAATATTTTATTTAGTTTGATCATTAATAATTAAAAAAATATGTCAAATGTTAGTTGATTTGTTTTAGTTTTAGAATTTTAGGGTTCTCTATAATTAAGATCTAACATGTTGAAGCTTAACTATTAGTCCAATTCACCTTCACTTCTATAATCATGACCTTTTGATGAGGCTTACCCCCAAATAACACATGTACTATTACTGTAAATCATTGGCACATTAAACATTGAATTAATTGAATTCAAAATAATCACTTATCACAAGCAAGAAATGTAAAACATAATAAATGACCAAATCCTCAACAATTTGCAAGTCATTATAGCTTATATAGTTTTCTCTAGCCTAGAGTATTCTACATATTCTAGAGCTTCAATCTAATATTGTCTTTTCACCTTCCTCTTTGCTCATGACTTATCTCCCTCCCACCATCTTTTCTCTATCTTGGAAATTCTAAATAAATAAATAAATAACATGAATGGACCTGGATGCCTCTCTACATGTTTAGGAAAGTGGAACTCAACTCTAAAAAGTAGCACAACTTTTGAGAATCATAACATTTGATCCAAGCACCCATTTGAGCACTTTTTTTAAACTGTAGTGTGAGAAAACTCTACACCCCAAAAAAATCATTTTTTGTAAATTTTATCTCTTCGTCCATTATTTGATTCCTCAAAACTCAATCTAAAACTTTTTTAATATTTTTTTTAAAATTTGAATCATTAATAACTTAACATCTAGATTGGACACTAAGAAAAAACACATCTACAATGTTCATTTTACAATTATGGAGCTTTAAATAAAAATTTAGATCCATATTGCACAAAAAAAACTTTCTAAAAGTAGAAGTCCTAATATTTTTGGCCTTTTTAGAAATTTTGGATGTTATAACCTATTCTACAAGACTTTATAGATGAGATAAGCTTTGGAAATGTTTGTGAAACCTTTTTTTTTTTAGTGATCCAAGATTTCTCATACACATCTAGATGCTCCAACACCTTTGTAAGTGCAAACCTAATATTTCATGTAATTTTGATTGAATATATGTGGGTATGACTAAAAGAGGGGTAAACATTTATTCAAACACATAAGAAATACAAAGAGAGCACTACAGGAGCTTGTCCCTTTCTACAAGTTGTTCTAAAAAATGAGACATATCAAGAGGTAACTGACCCTTATCAACAATATGCCAATCTAGAATATGATTTGAGGCCCATTTAGCAAAATAATCTACAACCCCATTCCACTCCCTAGCAATATGAGTAAAAGTGATAGATTCCAAATAGCTAGACAAATGAATAATATGATGAATAACCAAAACTAAGTGCCAACTAACACCCTGAAGTTTTTTTCAAGTTAATAAAGATGCAACAACTTGAGAATCAAACCCACACATAATCCTATGCCAACCAATTGCGCAACATCACTCAACAACATATAGAATAGAAAGAGCTTCCATAAAATTATTAGTATGATAGCCCTTATAAATAGAAAAAATAAATTGACTAACACCATAATGATCTCGACCAACTCCTCCAATGTCAGCATGACTAGGATTTCTTTGAGATGAGCCATCAGTGTTGATTTTAAGAACTCCATGAGGAGGGGGAGTCCAATGACCCTCCCAATTGATTCTCTGCAAAGGATGCCTACACCTACTACTTCTCACCTGACTAGCACACCCCATAAAACTCCCTTGAAGAGGGAAGTGAAGACAATTGCAAATATTAACATCCCCAAGATCCACTCCTCTAACCATTTCACACTTAGCCATAACAGTCTCACAAAGTGAATGAGTAATTTTCCACCACAAATGGGGAGAAACCATCCTAGAATCTTGAAAAATCCATTGATTCCTTTCCATCCAGATTTTCCAAATAATAAAAGAAGGTCCAATTAGATCCCACACCACCTTGAAATAATAGGTCTTAGTAGGGGATTGGCCCCAATGGACCAAAAACTCATATAAAGAGGAGACATGCTAGAAGGTTTTTCCCTAAACACCCCACCACAAATGTCAAATCTCCTTGGCAAAGGAGAACTGAAAGAAAAGATGAGAAATAGAATCCTCACTGCTACAACATGTGATTCATATTGAGGGACCATGAAATCCCCTCTTGCATAAATTGTTCCAGGTAAGACAACGATTTTGAACCACTAACCACATGAAGAAATTGCATTTGGGCCAAGAAAATTTATTCCAAACCTACTTCCACCAAGGCACCTCAACACCTCCAAGCATTTGTCTATTAAGATCAAAGTTGTTGGAAATATAGATGCAGTAACTGAGAGGGGGGGTGAATCAGTTAACCACAAAAAATATTACCACTGATCCCTTAGATATCTTAATAAAATATTTACTGTTGCCACTCAGTAAACATTCAGAGAAATGCTGAAACTCGATCTTTAAAGTGTGTAATAATTAAATTGTTCTTAAGCATTCATCACTAATTAACATACATGAATAAAGAAAATAACATGAACACAAGAGACACCAGATTTACTGTGGAAACCCAATATGGGAAAAACCACCAATGTAACTATTTATTGTTTTTCACTCTTCTGAAGTGATGCTCGGTTAGGAGCCAACCCGGTAAAAGGTTATAAAACACACTGTTAGGTGTGACCTTGTTAGAGGATTTAATCACCTTGCTAGGAGTGGCCTTGTAAGAGGTCTTGAAACAATTCAATAGAACTGTCACCTTGTTAGAGGATTTACAAAATGGTTGTTAAACCAACTCGGTTAAGAGAATTTGATATCACTGCTACAATTGTAAGAGAGTAACAATGAAATGACCTGCAACTGAATTGTTGATTGTAGATCTCTCTTCTGCTTCACTAGATCCTTACTGATCAAATAAATCTTTGTTGCTCCTCAAGGATATCTAACCATCCTTCAAAATCCACACATACCTTTCTTCAAAATGATTTCTGCATGCTGTGTCTCTACTTCACCACTTGACCTTCTATCTATATATACCATTATAATTAACATTTAGATTGTCAAGTTGGCACTAATAATTATTACAATAGTCAGCTGGGATAAACAAACTATAATAAAAAAATCCTTTGAAGGGTCGACCTTTCTCGGTAAACATTAATCCTGAAAAGATTTCCTTCGGTGACCAAGTGAACTCGGTAACCACAGTGAATTCTACAACATCCTTCAAAGACCGAGAGAGCTCGGTAACCACTAATTTTCCTTCAATAACCAAGGAGGCTCGGTTAACACTATTTTTTGTCATGTTTCCTTTTGACACCTGAGAGATCTCGGTAGACACTAAAAACTACCTAGCTGACCGACTGAGCTCGGTAGACACTGAGAACCACCTAGTTGACCGACTGAGCTCGGTAGACACTGAGAACCACCTAGCTAATCGACTAAGCTTGGTAGACACTAAGAATGATAAATGATATGACATTTGTGTGACATCAAAGACAACACATAGCTAATCCAACAATGTCCTTCAGATAATTGTATCCAATAATCTCCCTCTTTGGCATTGATGGCAACACAACATGTCATAGCACAATGAAATTTTACAGAGAAACCTAGAGTAAGAAACATATCCTTAGTTTCATTCTGATTCCCATCATCTTCAAACTTCTTTCTGACTGAGAACTCTCCCTCTTAACTTCTCAAATTATTCTCCTTAGAAATTTCTTGAAATGACAGCAAACTCTCCCTCTTTGACAACACATGCCAAAGACAACTTACATAGTTTCGGTGAATATCAATGTACCTTATGTACTGATTCATATGCAATGATTCCCTGAATATGCTACATCAACTGATTGATCTTCAACATGTTCTGGTTGATGCATCACTAAAACTTTATTTAGTGAACCTCGGACAGGGGAGTGACCCCTAACTTGCCTCTTAGATACAAGAATGCATCCTTAGGTAGTGGCTTGGTGAAGATATTTGCAATTTGTTCTTTTGTATGAATATATTCCAATCTAATTTCCTTGTCCTACACCAATTCTCTGACAAAGTGATATTTTATAGCAATGTGCTTGGTTTTGGAATGCATTACTGGATTCTTTGAAATATTTATTTCACTTGTATTGTCACAAAAGATAACAACTGGTTCTTTGATCTCAACCTTCATGCCTTCCAAAAACTATTTAAACCATACAATATTAGAGCAATTTACTACTGTAGCAACATATTCTGCTTCTACTGTGGATTGGGATGTGTAGTTTTGCTTTTAACTAGTCCAAGATACTAACCTCTTGCCAAGAAAGAATGCTCCACCACTTGTACTCTTTCTGTCATCAATGTTTCCTGCCCAATCAGCATCAGTAAACACTTTTAAATCCAGATTGCCTCCAAATTTATACCACAAGCCATAATCTTTAGTTCCCCTTAAATACCTCAAGATTCTTTTGATTGCCATCATGTGATTTTCTCTAGGTTTAGCTGAGAATCTTGCTACTATACCAACTGCTAAGGCAATATCAGGCCTTGTGTGTACTACATACTATAATTTTCCAATCATTGATCTGTATAAGGTCTGATCTACTTCTTTTGAATCATCATCTTTGGTAAGCTTCAGTCCAGTACACATGGGTGTACCAACTAGTTTTGAATCTTCCATACCAAATTTCTTAAGTATTTCCCTGATATATTTAGATTGAGTAATGTAGATACCATTTTTGTTCTGCTGAATCTAAAGTCCAACAAAAAATTTTATCTAACCAAACATAGACATTTCAAATTCTTTGTTCATATGCTCTGAAAATTCTTTGCACTGATCATCATTTCCTATAAACACAGTATCATCCACAAATATTTCTGCCAAAACAATTTTGTTATCTGATCCTTCTTTGATGTATAAATTATTGTTGTCATTAGCTCTTTTGAAGTCAATCTAAGTAAGATAGTTATGTAATCTTTCATACCATGCTTTAGGAGCTTGTTTCAGACCATACAATGCTTTGTGTAATTTGTAGACCATATCCCTTTTGTCTGGATCAATAAAACCTTCAGGTTGCTCAATGTAGACTTCTTCCTCAAGAATACCATTGAGAAATGTAGATTTTATATCCATCTGATATACCTTAAATCCTTTATGTGCTGCATATGCAAGTAAAGTCCTCACACCTTCTAATCTTGCAATAGGAGAAAAAGTCTCTCCATAATCTATTCCTTCTTCTTGAGAATATCCTTTACATACCAATCTTGCTTTGTTTCTTGATACTTGACCATCTTCATTCAACTTATTTCTAAATACCCATTTTGTCCCAATTACATTTTTATCTTTAGGGCTAGGTACAAGAGTCCATGTCTTATTTTTCTCTATTTGCTCTATTTCTTCATTCATAGCCTCAATCCAACTTTCATTTTCCAATGCATCTTTGACATTTTTAGGTTAAAAATCAGCAAATAAACATGTACCTTTTAGTTTACTTCTTGTCATAGTACCATCTGATTTGTTTCCAATAATCTGATCTGGTGTATGATGCTTCTTGATGTACTTGGCCAATATAGGTTCCTTGCTTCCTGAATGAGTTACATTGGCATCTTCTTCATCTTCAGGTTTAGGTTGCTCGGGCTCGGTAGATACTTGCTCGGTAGCTTCAGACTGAGACTCGGTACTTTGTGACTCGGTCTGAACTTCTTCTTGTGACTCGGTTACTGTACTAGGCTCAGTAGATGTAGTTTCCTTATTGACAGATGTGTCAGGCAATGTATCAGGTTCAATGTAAACAAATCTTCTGTAATCCTCTAGTTCCTTTTTGCTTTCTTCTTCAGTCTTTTTTGCAAACTCATCAATTCTCACATGTGCACTTTCTATGATTTTGTGAGTAGACAAATTTGGACATCTATATGCCTTACTTTTGCAAGAATATCCCAAAAATATTCCTTCATCACTTTTTACATCAAATTTTCCTTTTCTAGATTCTTTTAAGATGTAACATTTACTACCAAATACTTTTAGGTAACTTACATTTGGTTTTTAGCCATACCATAGCTCATAAGGAGTCTTGAATGTGTCTTTTCTTAGCTGTGCTTAGTTCAAGGTATGAACTGCAGTGCTGATAGCTTCCTTCCAGTATTTCATAGCAATTTTCTTTTCAATCATTAGAGTCCTTGCACAGTCCATGATAGATCTGTTCCTTCTTTCAGCTATTCCATTCTGCTCAGGAGTTCTCGGGGCTGATACCTGTCTTTTGATTCCTCTTTCAATGTAGAAATTATTGAATTCATGGGAGATGAATTCACCACCTCTGTTTGATTTCAAGCATTTTATTCTTTTTCTTGTTTCCTTTTCTACTCTTGCTAAATACCATTTGAACTTCTCAAATGGTTCTGACTTTTCTCTTAAATACATAACAGTCATCATTCTAGAGTAATCATCAACAAAGAGAATAAAGAATTTTTCTCCAGTATAGCTCTCAATTCCAATAGGTCCACATAAATCAGTATGCACAATTTCCAAAATATCTTCAGAGTGATAGTTTTTACTTTTAAAACTAGACTTTCCCATTTTACTAATTTGACAATTCTTGCATAGACCAACATCAGGTTTCTTCAAAGTAGGAATACCTCTTACTTTCTTGAATTTTCTTATTTTCTTCATGTTATCAAAATTTACATGACATAACCTTTTGTGCCATAACCAACTTTCTTCAATTTGAGCAATAAAACATGAGTATTCACTAGGATCAAGATAAAATAGGTTACCTTTGGTTTGTTTGCCTGATACTATCAGTTTTCCTTTGTCATCTAGTAGTCTTGCTTTCCACATTCATGAATTCAACTTTGAATCCAATGTTAATTAGTTGTGCTACACTTAGAAGATTATGCTTTAGTCCTTCAACCCAATATGCATTATCACATATAAGTTCTTTGGTTAATGAAATTCATCCCTTTCCTTTTATACAAAAAGGTTCATTGTTTCCAAACCTTACATTACCACCATCAAAGTTTTCAAAGTGTTCAAACTTAGTCCTGTCACCAGTCATATGATGTGAACATCCACTATCTATAATCCATGTATCATTCTTGCTTATATGAGAGATAAGTGCCATCTCATCTTCATCATTATCAGATTCATCTTTTACAGCAATGAAAACAATTTATTCTTCACTATCATCCGAATCTTTAGCTAAAAAACATGTTTTCTTACCTTTATCCTTGAATGATTTGAAATTTTTCTTGCCATTGTACTTGTAACCTTTCTTCTCATCTTTGCTTTGCTTGTTTGGGCACCTAGCTGCAATATGACCAATTTCTTCACATGAAAAATAGATTAAGGGAGTTTTACCTTTGTATTTTCCTCTACCTCTTGAATATTTCTTTGCAAGTAATGCTTCAATAACTTCAAGATCACTATCAGAACTTTCCTCTGATTCTTCTTCACTTTCTGATTGGATTTTCTTCCCTTTCTTGAGTGAAAGTTTGGCCTCAAAAGCTGATTCAATATTTTTAGAAGTTGGAACATAGTTGTCATAGTTATCCAGTTCAAAGGTTGTCAATCTTCCAACTAAGGCATCCAAAGTTATATTATGATTTTCTTCACATCTTCTTTCTTGAATAGCAGAAACTCTTATTGCATAAATAGGAAGTAATGTTCTAAGAACCTTACTTATAACAGTTTCATCATCAATTTTTTCTCCAGAAGCTCTGATTGCACTAACACTTGTCTTGATCCTTTCAACATATTTTGTAATGTTTTCTTCTTCTCTCATTTTCATCTGATCAAACTGTCCTCTTAGGCTTTCTGCTTTGGCTCTCTTCACATTGTCATCACCACCATAGATTTTCTTCAGCTTGTTCCACATTTCATGAGCAGTTGTGCAGTCTTTGATTTCATCAAATTCTTCATAGCTAAGAGCTGATGCAATGTCTATCATCATGGTGTTATGGTTCTTCTTCTCTGCAATGTCTTCAACAGTTAATGTGCCAATAGGAATTGTATATTCTTGATCAATATATTTACATCCTGAATCACCAATGGAAGCTAGATAAAACCTCAGGAGACCTTGCCATGCTGAAAAATTATTTCTGTTAAGCCTTGGAATTTCTCTTTTGTAAGACATCCTGATCTTTAGCTTAGGTCCTTGAAACCCTTCCTGCAAGTACCAAAAGCTTTGATACCAATTATTGGAAATATAGATGTAGTAACTGAGAGGGGGGGTGAATCAGTTAACCACAAAAAATATTACCACTGATCCCTTAGATATCTTAATAAAATATTTACTATTGTCACTCGGTAAACATATAGAGAAATGCTGAAACTTGATCTTTGAAGCGTGTAATAATTAAACTGTTCTTAAGCATTCATCACTGATTAACATACATGAATAAAGAAAATAACATGAACATAAGAGACACCAGATTTACCATGGAAACCCAATATGGGAAAAACCACCAATGTAACTAGTTACTATTTTTCACTCTTCTGAAGTGATGCCCGGTTAGGAGCCAACCCGGTAAAAAGTTATAAAACACACCGTTAGGTGTGACCTTGTTAGAGGATTTAATCACCCTGCTAGGAGTGGCCTTGTAAGAGGTCTTGAAACAATTCAATAGAACTGTCACTTTGTTAGAGGATTTACAAAATGGTTGTTAAACCAACTCGGTTAAGAGATTTTGATATCACTGCTACAATTGTAAGAGAGTAACAATGAAATGACCTGCAACTGAATTGCTGATTATAGATCTCTGTTCTGCTTCACTAGATCCTTACTGATCAAATAAATCTTTGCTGCTCCTCAAGGATATCTAACCATCCTTCAAAATTCACACATACCTTTCTTCAAAATGATTTCTGCATGCTGTGTCTCTACTTCACACTTGACCTTCTATCTATATATACCATTCTAATTAACATTTAGATTGTCAAGTCGACACTAATAATTATTACAACAGTCGATTCGGATAAACAAACTGTAATAACAAAATCCTTTGAAGGGCCGACCTTGCTCAGTAAACATTAATCCTAAAAAGATTTCCTGCGGTGACCGAGTGAACTCGGTAACCACAACAAATTCTGCAACATCCTTTGGAGACCGAGAGAGCTCGGTAACCACTAATTTTCCTTTGATAACCGAGGAGGCTCGATTAACACTATTTTTTTTCATGTTTCCTTTTGACACCTAAGAGATCTCGGTAGACACTAAAAACCGCTTAGCTGACCGACTGAGCTCGGTAGACACTAAGAACCACCTAGCTGACCGACTGAGCTTGGTAGACACTGAGAACTGCCTAGCTGACTAACTGAGCTTGGTAGACACTAAGAATGATAAATGATATGACATTTGTGTGACATCAAAGACAACACATAGCTAATCCAACAATGTCCTTCAAACAATTGTATCTAACACAAAGTATCATGTCGAAGTAGAGTATGTACTTGATGAATCATAGTCTCAAGCCAAGACATCAAGTCCTACCAATGAATTATACTCCTGGGAAGCAATAATCTAAGCTAACTCATTTTGGTCCCTCTCACAGCCACTTGATGGCCAATCAGAAGAATCCTTCCATCTATAACCTATAGCAAGGAAAAAATTCTTAACAGTCTTATAATGCACAACATTATCCCATCTAGTTGATGTAAAATAATCACAGAGGGGTTGTAGCTATAGATACATGGATAGAAGCAAAGGATGACCATCCCAAGAATCCATCCAAAAGAGAGCTTCAATTCCCTTATTATAGATCCAAAAAAGGCCCCTCTTAACCATCTAAGACCCTATTTTCATAGTATTCCAAACCATAGATCCCCTTCCCTCCAAAGGATAGCGAGAAACATCTAAATAGCCTACCTCATGTAAATATTTATGAGTAAGAATGCAAGCTCAGAGATGATTTGGACTGGTACACCAATGCCAATGTAATTTGGCAACAAGAGCTTGTCCACTCAAAATAGAAAAATGAAGGCCCAAACCTCCCTCCTTCTTTGGCCGACATAGAGATTCCCACTTAACTAAGCTCCACTTAGAATTTTGCAAATTACCACTCCAAAGGAACTAATGAGAAAGAGCATCAAAATCCTTCATAAAATAGACAGATGTCACCTAGACCAAACCCTTATAAGTAGGAAGACCTTGAATCACTGATTGAAGAAGGGTCACACAAGAAACTATAGAAAGCCAATGATTAGTCTAATTAATAACCTTTTGATGTAGTTTGTCAACCATTCCCTGCCAAAATAGTTGAGGTTGTCTACCAATAGAAATAGGAATGCCTAGGTAAAGAAATGGGAGAGACCCAATCTAAAACCTCAAGATGTTTATATCAATCCTCCTCTGAATAGGCTTTGGAGTATTGAAAAAATAGATTTAATATTTATGTTCATTGACCTTCTGACCTAAAGGGACTAAATAAATATTCAGAGTTCATCTGAAGGACTCAGCTAAACATGCAGTTGAGAAATGCCCATAAGAGTCATATCATCCACAAACTTGAGATAAGAAAGCTTAGGCAAACCATTACCCCAACTCCACCCATGAATAAAGTCATGGGAGACCCAAGACTTAATAAATTTTCCAAGAACCTTTACCATAATAATAAATAAATAGAGAGACAAAGGATCACCTTGGCAAAGACCCCTAGAGGCTCCAAAAAGCTTAGAAGGCTCCCCATTCAAAATAACAAAAAGGAGGATAAAGTAACACAACTCCTAGTCTAGCTAACCCACTCCTAACTAAATCTAAAGACAATGAGGATTTTTTGCAAAAAAGTTCCACTTAATTATTTCGTAAGATTTATCCATATCCAGTTTGATAAATATGTCTTTCTCCTTGGAAATTACCATAGAATAGATGGCTTCAGAAGCAATGATCACCCTGTATAGATTTTGTCTACCAGCCAAAAATAACCCTTGCTACTCCAAAATCAAGGTAGAAAGCCAAATTTTAATCCTCTTAGCAATCAACTTGGTAATAATTTTTTAGATCACATTACACAAAGAAGTAGGACAAAAGAAGTCTACTTGAGTAGCACCTTCCATTTTAGGAATAAGAAAAAGGAAAGTATAATTCAAGGTTTTGAGAATCTTCTTACTAACATAAGATTCATGAACCACCTCAAGTAAATCCATATTAATAATATCCAAGAGTTCCTAAAAAAATCAAACTGGACCTAGAGCTTTACCCTTACACATCCCAAAAACAACCTCCTCTAATTCTGATAGATATATAAGATGCGTGAGGGATTCATTCATAACATTGGTGACCAAGGAGGGAATAAAGGCAAGTATCATATTCTCCTCATTCTCAAAAAGAAGTGAATCATCATATAAGACAATAGATTAGTACAGTGTAGCCTCCCAAGACATGGCATGCAAAGAAGACAATTGAATCCCTCATAATTATCCAAAAAAGAAATATAACTCCTATTTTGGATGGCTTACACTAATTTATGAAAAAAAAATCATTATTCTTGTCCCCTTCTTGAATCCAATCAAACCTCACCTTCTATTCCAAAAAATATCCTCTCTAAGTTCTCATTCCTCTTGTTTTCTGACAACCTAGGACTCCACTTTGCCCAAATCTTTTGAAAATCCAAGATCTTAAATTTGGTGAGTGATAACGTCAACGAGGGATTGAACATCTCTTTTCTTAACATAAAGATTGCTAAAGAAAAAATTATTCCATTTCTTAAGTTTCCATTTAACAAATTTCAATTTATTAACAATAGAGTACATAGTAGTACCATAAGAAAGGCCACCATGCCTCCACCACTGATCCATCAAATCATGGAGGGAAGAGTCACAAAGACACATCTATTGGAACTTAAAAGGTGGATTTTTAGGAGCAAAAATAGAAGAAGCTAAAAATTTAATTGGCCAATGATCAGAGCCCCACCAATCAAGAATTTTAGAGGTAGAACATAAGCAACCACTAACCCAAAAATAGAAAACTAAAAATATATCCAATCATTCAAAAATAGCATATGGTCCATCCCTTATATTATTCCAAGTAAAGAACCCATTAGTTGGTTTAATGTCAATTAGATGAAGAAGGTCTGCATTCTCATGAAGGAGCTCAGAAGAGGAGCCCAAATGGGCCAACCCCTTGTTCTCCTCCAAACTTAACTCTGAATTGAAATCATTGGCTAGAACCCAAGGAAGCAAAGGAGAACAGGCTCTAACATACCTTATATGAGACCATAGTAAAAAATTTCTAGGAAAATCAATTAGGACATACACATTAGTAACCAGAATAATCTCACTAATTTTGAGATTAGAGGCAACCAAAGAGAGAGCAGAGTGTCTAGAAATCCACCAAAGGGGAACTATCTTTCTTGGATCCCAAAAAAGAGAAAGCCCACTAGATCAACTCAAATAACCAATGTACTAATAGTGGTCATCTCGCCAAATAGTAGAATACCACTAAAGCATAGATTCAACGGAAACCTTAGTCTCCTGAATACAAAGGATAGTCAGAGAGTGAACTACAACCAACTCTTGAATAGCCTTTTGTCAAGGGATTCTATTCAACCCCCTAACATTCCATGACCAACTCCTGAATAGCCTTTTGTCAAGGGATTCTATTCAACCCCCTAACATTCCATGAGAGAATAGTCATTAAAGAGAGGGAGAGAAGTGTGCCTCTATGGGCTTGACTAACCCAAAATATTCCAACAACTCCTCTATCAATTTAATCATCTCTTGATCCTTTTTGCAGCATCTTTTCAAAGGAGCATCAAAAGAAACTTTCTTGAGGGGTCTTTGTTGTAGACCCAAAGCTAAGGAAGACCCTTTACCTTTTCCAAAATTATGCACCTCCTTAGCCATATATGCCAAAATAATATCATCCTATAAATTTTTAGGGACACCTAAAGCTCCAACCCCAAGGTCAGTAGGGGGCACATCATGTTACTATTGCACAACCACCTAGGGAAAAATATTATTCTCCTACTACATCTTCTCCATATCCATACTATTCATCCCCATAGAGACATCCACTTGAATCCCTTCCTCTAAGACTAGAGAATTATGTACCTCAAACTAATTAAAGCTCTCATAAACCTATCAATCTCTGTAGGGACACTTATGACCTCTCTCCTTATCCATAGTCTTAACAGGAGTGAAACCATCCTTGTCAAGGCCATCTTCTTTCATATTATGACCTCTCTCCTTATCCATAGTCTTAACAAGAGTGAAACCATCCTTTTCAAGGCCATCTTCTTTCATATGGGCCTTTACTTTACTCCCTTTATATACCTTCATAACTGTAGATGAAGGAGAACCAATGAGACCATTGAAAGAGGCACAAGTTTCCTTATTAACCCAAGGACATTGACATTGCAAATGACCATACTCATGGCATAATCAGCATAAAAAATGAAGGGATTCATAGTCTAATTATTGAACCCATATAGAAGAGCCTAAATAGATTTCCAAAGAGTTCAACAACAGACTATTTAAATCAATTTCTACCAAAATACAGGAAAAATTAATTACCTTTTTATCAATATTATGTTGTGAAATTGTTGTAGGCTTCCCAAGAAGAGAAGAAATATGTTGCAAAATATCCTCCTACCAAAACTCTAATGGTAGTCATGGAAAATGCACCAAAATAGGAACCCTTGAAGGAAATTCCTTTGTTGAATTAAAACCCACATGCTAGGGTTTAACAAACAAACCCACATGATTGTAGAAATATGGGCCTCCCTCAAAAACATAATTTTGATTAGATATGTAAGTAAAAACAACCACAAAATAGTTGTTTGTAGCTAAAATAATTTCAATATGTCCCTCAACCTTCCATGAACAAAAAATGCAGGCTTCTAATGCTGACAAAGAAATTTAAATTCCAATAAACTTACAAATGACTACATGTTGACTCCAATAAGTTACATCCTCCATAACTGATTCCAGAGGGATAAAAACAAATGGGTGATCGTGGCTTCTCATAATTCAACCATTCACTTTATGCATTTTAGAGCTTGCCCCCACATAAATGAAGGAAGATGACATTGCATGCAAGCTCAAAGAAGAACCATGAGGCTTCCCACCACCAGCAACCACCAGAGAATGAGAGACCCTATGCTCCTCCATCCTTATAGAAATCAAAATAATGAAGCCTCGGTCACACTGCACAATCCACAACCCTAAACTCCTTGCAACCCGCACACAAACCAGCCCCTCACACCCCAAAGTCAATAAAAATCCCACCCCGAACACAAAAAAAGACCCACCCTCGCTTAGATTCCAAAGACCGCCATGGCTAGGGAGGATCCCTAGCTCACAATGACAGTAGAACACTGCCTATCACTGACTCCATCCATTGCCATCTTGTAATTCCTATTTTTTTCACCAATATATGTGGGTATGATTGAAGCTAATATAGGTTGATTTAATTTTCTCACTTGGGATTTGATATTTGAGTTGATGCAAGATTGATAATGTCTATAAACACCTTTCAAGAATTTGACAAATCACATTGTTTATGTTATCTTAGCTTAAACCCTTGGATGGACTAAATTTATGGATTTCATTAAAAGAATTAAGGACAATAAACAATCATTTGTGCACCTAGGATGAAGCAATATTTTTATTGTGTGCTAATTAATTTATCCACCTTCACAATTCAAAATCCAGACGTACTCGACAAATTAATAGGTTCCCCATAATTTTTAAATGTGTGAATGAATGCACTTAAATAAAAAACTCAAGCACACAAATCACCATAATTGCATACTAGGTTAACTTACAATAGTTGGTGAAGTGATTAGTATTTGATATTGTGAATTTTGAATTTTAAAAGTGAAGGTTGAAAATATATTGTTGAGTTTCACTATAGAAGATGACATGTCTCTTGTCTTGATCTTGTGGTGTCCAAAGGCTATCTACAATATAAGGGTCTTAGAAGCCTACCTGAAAGTCTCATATTATAGGAATGCAACTAAACACATTTAATTTCAATAAGTGAAACTAAGCTACCAAATTAATAATATTGAGAGAAATTCTTATAGACTTACTAAATTAAGAAATGAAATGTTGAAAGCAAATTAATATATAAAATTAGATGACTTATAAATCAAATGTTTTGTTAACCAAAACTAAACTATTCAAGATAAAGAGTTTTATGATTTTCTTTTGTTTCTTACTAAACTAAGAAAGGAAAATGTTGAAAGGAAATTAATACATAAAATTAGATTACTTATAAATCAAATATTTTGTTAACCAAAATTAAAATATTCAAGGTAAAGATGTTTATGATTTTCTTTTTTATATATACTTGATAACTTGCAAATGATGATAGTAGAATAAAAAGAAAACCTTAAATAAAATTACTTAGATGATTAAAGGACCTACAAGTTATACAACTCATCTAATATTCACTTGTGTATGATAAACATTCATACATTTAACAAGAAAAATATTACATAATGATGAGCACATAGTTATACTAAGAGGAGAGTGAATCAGTATAACAATAATCTTTTACTTTTTAAACTTATTTAATCACTTCAAAACTTAATCAATATTAGCACACATGTGAGATATAATAATAATAAACACAATAAGAACACAACTTACATGAAAATCCTTGTGGGAGAAAATTATGAATTTAAATAAACTTGTTTCTACAAACCTACTAGAGCTACCAACTCCTATAATATGAGGAAAAAATGTCACCAATATGAGGAACCAACCTCACCAATATTAGGCACCAACCTCAGAAAAATTCTTTTAAATTTTTTTCTATAATTATGGTGTCCAATATGCTATAATGACGATTACAAAAATTTTCATAAAATTTCTCACAATATCCTCATCCAATATGCAAATAAACTTCTTAAAACTTTCTCTTTATCTATTGGTATGTTTGATACTCTCTCTCTCTCTCTCTCACACACACACACACACTTTACTATTATTAACAATAAATTTTTTTTCCCCTTACAAGGAATGTGATTTACTTTAGAAAACATAATGTTTCATAACATATACACCTTCTTCAAAGGAGGTAACTTTTACAAAAGGATCATCATTTATACAACATTTAAACTTTGTTGACAAAACACCAAATACTAATATTATGAAATCACATCAATAACATTGATAAAATCATATCATTATAAAGTTGCATCAAATACTCCTCTTTATATATTTGTTGTATATTATTTATCATGATCATGGGATATTAATATCACATAATATTATTATCATTTATTTATAATCATTCATTTGTTATCTCATCTTGCTTTATTAACATATATGTGTTATGTATTAGCTTGGAGAATCAACCACTTTGGATACTCGATTTGCCATACTTTTATTCAATTATTATACATCTTTAATGAAAAACTTAAAATAACAATGATGGTACAATTAGTTATTCTCTTTATTGGCCTACATGATTATGCATTAATCTTTCCTTCAACTAATCATGAAATCAATAAAAAGGTATTCAACAATCTCCCCTTTGTCACTTATGGAAACCTCTCAATGAAATGAAATTTGAATATACAATTCCCCCCTTTCTCCAATGTTCCCCCTTAATTATCTTTTCCCACTTTGAAATCAATGGAAAAAGTTAGATATAGAGTTGTAAGATAGTACAATGAAGAGCTCCCCTTGAACAATATCGCTTGTAATGATTAGAAGGAGAGGATATCGTGAATAGCTTCTACCTAAGAAATTCAAAAGTATATTTTTGGAAGATACTTTGTAATTATATCTACAACATGTTCTTTAGTGGAAATATATTCTAATTTACTTTTCTAATTTGCTACTTTTTACCTTAGAAAATGGTATGTGTTTGGATCAAGTTTGGTTCTTGAGTGCATCATTGGATTCTTGGATGTTAATGGAACTTGTATTATTTATACTCCTAAGAGTTGATTTTGTTGTCATTAGTTGTGAGGAAGTTATAATGTTTGTCAAATTCATTTGGTAATGAAGAAAAGATAAGTTGGTAAGGCAGAGAAAGTAATTTGGTAAAGGAAATAAGTAGATAGGGAATTTTGGTAAACAAGATGAAAGCACAAGCACTTATCGAGGTAGAACTAAGTACCGAGAAGAGAAGACAGATACTGAGTTAAGGAAAACGTGTTACTAAGTAGAACAGACTGACACCAGAAGAATTTCTAAGTACATTCAACTTGGACACCAAACAAAAAATGATTTACAAATCTTGAGGATATTGTACAACAAAACATTGGAGATTACAACATGATGATTACACATGATTACAAGCAGCGAAAACTTTAGTGGTGATTATTCACCATTTGGCGAATGTCGTCTATCGGCAACCCACAAATTGGCAAATATTTTTCCCATATGGGAGTGACCCTATCGCCCCACATTTATTAAAATTGGGTCCAATGCCCAGGTCCATCGCCCAGCGGTTTATTAAATTTTGTCCATTTCTTTCACATTATCGCCAATGGCATATACGTTTTGGGCACGATATATTTTTATCATTCGTCTATAATTTCAAAGTGGCCCCAAATGGACGGCCTTTATTCGCCAATAGTTATATATATATATATATATATATATATATATATATATATATATATATATATATATATATATATATATATATATATATATATATATATATATATATATATATATATATATATATATATATATATATATATATATATATATATATATATATATATATATATATATAGGCGGCCCCAACTTTGCCAGCCATTTTACGGATGCGTGTCTCAAACCGATGGGTTTTCGCCACCTTTATTAATCATACAAAGGTATTGGACGACCCATAATCACCTAGGAAATAACATAATACGTGTTATAATTGCGCAGGCTTCGCCAAATATTTGGACACCGACCTAATACATCCCGCCCAATTTGCCAAAAAAGATTAGTATAAATACATTCATACATCAGTGTTATTGTACACAATTTGGATCGGTTCAATTTGATCGATAGCGAAGTTCAGACTGTTGAGTCTTGACTGCTTTGGCGAGTCATGACAACAATTGAATTTGAGGCAAAGGTGACTGATTATTATTTTGTGACTATGTAAACATTATACATTATAGTTCTATTATCATTTGTCACTTTTTCAACAAGTAAACATTTTTTTACATTTTTTTTTCACTAGTAGGCTGGTAGCCTTTATTTCATTAAAGAATCAAGATGTCAAACAAGAATAAGGGTAAGGCTCCGACATATGGGGAAAGCTAAGAGAGGCCAACAAAATGCAAAACCTTATCATCGTACTTTGGTCATGGAGTTGGAAATGTTTTTGGCCAAAATCGGGAAGCTACTTCATCACAAGAAGATTTTCAAGATTCACAACCTGAGGTTGAACCTACATGACATATTGAAGAAATCAGCGAACCTGATATCTCAAATCACGATGAACTTGAAGAATATTTTCAGTTAAATACCCAAAGTAGCCATAATGATATAATCGACTTGGATGAGATTGAGAATGCCAGAGAAGATGATGGTGTAGGGAAGAAAAGAAAATACAAATCAAAGAATGATAGATTGTGGGATCTGTCGAGGAATTTTCAAGTAGAATGGGTGTCAAAGTATCCATTCATTGAACTAGTGGATAATCCAATTGAAGGGGAGCCTTCGGTAGAATGCAAATGTAAGATTTGCAGCCAGATAAATAAGTAGGAAAAGAGGTTGCAGCTAAAAATTGACACCATAGAGAAGCATATGGGTAAAGTTTACGAAAAGAAAACCATAGATGGAGTTCAAAAATTAGTGATAAGATGGAAAACAAAGGAGGAATCTTAGCATGTTAGGAATGCAGAATTATATGAATTTCAGCATAATATAAAGACGAAGCCTAGTGAAGTTAAAGGCTCTATTGAAGCTTGTTTTGGAAAAGCATTGGAAGTAGAACTAATGGGAAAAGTTGTTCAGTTAAGTGTTGTGTTTAATATTTTGAGCAGAGGGTGTCCTATGATAGACTACCCATCATTGAGTGCTTTATTACACTTTCTAAAAGTTTGTAACTATCCTAACGGTCACTGGTCAGTAAACAGTGGATGGGAATGGGCAAGTTGTCTTGCCAAGGTTGAAAAATAGGACCTGAAGGCAAAAATTAAAGAGTCAAATTTTATTGCATTGTGTTTAGACAAGGTTACAGCAGCAGACAATACTTCCTAGGTATGCATGCATGTTTATACTATACATAATTTTGTTGGCCAACCTCATCTACTAACTGTTGCTAAAATGAGGGATAATGCGACAGCGAAAAATTTATTTGAACTAGTAAAGAGTTCTCTAATTGAATATGGAGGTATAAATGACATGACCATTGCCAAAAAGCTGGTGTGTGTTGGAGCAGATGGAGCTTCAGTAATGCAAGGCCATAGGGGAAGTCTTTGCACAAAGATACAATCTTCTTGTGCACCCCATGTTACTCCCATTCACTGCATGGCCCATAGAATGAATCTAGCTTTTGGAGTTGTCAGCAAGCATGCTCCAGTACAAAAAATTGAAGCTTTAATCAAAGAGCTCTACCAATACTTCTGTCAAAGTCCAAAATGATTGAGGGAATTTCAACACTTTTCCAAAGGACTAACCGACGGGAAAAAGCTTCTTAAGGATAATGATACCAGATGGATCTCTTTGGATGGACCAGCACATCGAGTTTTTTTAGAATATCAATCGTTGCTTGGTCTAATCAACTCAAGTCATGATGAAGCAGGGAAACCAAAATTTCCTACGCTGCTGGCAATGTTAAGTAATGTAGAGACACTGTTAACATTAGCATTTATTATCCCCATGCTTGAGGAAATGAGAAATTTAAAGAAAAAGGCCCAGCAAAGAGCTATGTATATTGCAGAATATGCTTCGTTGCATAAATTCACATGCGTGATTCTCGATAATCTCTATCAATTATGTGTCAATGATGTAAAATTTGACAGCTGGCTGAAAATCACAAATTTGGACAATCCTGATAACTTTTTTAAAATCAGTTCAAACAAGGAGTTATGTGCAGAAGTTCACGAAGTTGAGATACCAATGCACTACTTTGCCAGGATCGAGTCTGAGGAACCAGGAAAGAACCCCAGGAGGCGAGTATCAATTATTAAAAGGGAAGACTTTACCAAGATCATTGAGTCTATAACAGCTTCTATGATGCACATTGCCTATGATCTTTCCTCACAGATTAGAGCAAGATTCCCTCCAGTCAAACTACTTGAATCCATGGCTATTTTGTTTCCTCGATATTGGAGTATGAACAATCTGAAAGATTTTAAAACTAGGCTACTAACTTTGATAGATCATTTCTGTAAAACCAAAGAGTTAAATGGAGTAACTCTAAATGGAATTTTAGATGGAAATCGTTTGAGAGAGAAATCAGGTCATTTTTCACTGACAATGAGGGAACAATATAATATTATACAGAACCCTTGCAAAGATGGATCGATATCAAGGCTTTGGAAAAGTCTAGTTGAGAGCGAATTGTTGACTGATACAATATCAGAATATTTCAAGCTTGTTGATTTATGTCTAACCATGATATTGGGGTCGGTGGAGGATGAGAGAGTTTTCAATGCTTTGGGATTCCTAAAGTCAAAGCTAAGAAACAAACTAGACAAGAATCTGGAAAATTGCTTGAGGCTCTATACATCCAAGTATGAAGTCAATACTTTTCCTTACGAAAGGGCACTAAAATTATGGAGGAAGAAATGTTAGAGAAGAGGGTTGGGAAACATTTCAAACCAAAGTGGGACTGGGAGTGGGAATGCCAGTGATAATGATGTCATTAACTCATGTACTGGTACTAGTACTGCTAGCGGTGAACATCAGTTAAGCGGTGGTATGTAGAGTGAAGAAAACATATCGAAGAACCAAGGAAGCTATGAAGTTGATGGCACTGAACCTGATGATCTCAATGATGATATGATGTGGAAGCTTGAAGTTGAACCGTTGTAGAAGTAGCAGGTCCTAGGTATTTATTAAGTGTTTTCCTGAAGTCTACTATCAGTTTCTATATCTCATCATCAATCATGCATAATAGCATATTCCAATGTCAAAAACATGAATGTGGTTGATAATTTCATCAAGATTCAATTCCACAATTAATAATGGTTTTTATTTGCATTATTCTACTCATGGTACAATTCTTGTAGATTTTTCATTATTTTTTTTGACAACATAGCAATTCATATGTTACAATTCTTAGAGTTAGAAATACTGATTCTCATTAATTTAATTACAAATATGATACAATGTAACAATTCATTAATTAATTAATACTAGTAAGAACACAACTCTGTGATTCTATTTACAAAAGTCAATGACTCAATACCCATTGGCAATTTGGCACATTGCCCAATTTCAATTTCATTACCCTAGGCCAATGACCCTGAATTCCCTTTTATAGAAACAAGGGAGCAACAATAGCTTCAGGTTGATTTTCCTAATGTGAAGTGAGAAGTCTCAAAATCTAAATTAGTAAGACAACTAAAAGTCTACAACATCTCTACAACTTTAGTTGTACATTTCTGCATTTGACAGGCCGGTTTAGTAAATTAGCATTGGCAATAGCATCTACAACTACAAGACTACAACATTGATCCTGTTCAAAAAAAAAAGTTCAAACTTGTTACTTTAAACTCAATTCTAGACTCTAGTATTTAGGATAATATCAAAGATATATACTAAAGATATAGAGACAATTGAAACTGAAAGTACTTTCACATACTATGATTGATGAGATCAAGATGATTCTGTTAGTTTCTTTAGTATGCTCCATTCTTCGTCAGTTGGAAGGGAAAAAAATTTGATGTTATAGTAAATGACCTGCATCTTCGCCAGCCATCCATACTTGGAAGAGTGAGTTGAAAGCAATGTTCCTTCCATTACTGCATTCAAAATTGTGAATGTTGTGATGCACTTTGCAATGCCTTCATGAGTTCTGTCCTAAGGAAGGTTGCCTAAATTAGACGTCATTGTGTCCTCCAACTTTTTTTTGTAATCTTCTCTTCCAACGAAATTCATTGATGAGTAATCAGGTCCAAGACTCAGCAAACCAAGAGATAATAATTTGGTTGTTTTACTATTCATCTTGGCGAGCTTTGGCCCGAATAAGGAAAGAGTTTCATTTGCTTCTGTTAGGTTCTGACATATTTGAAAGACAGAGGTTGCATTTATTGTTGCACCAATGTGGTCCTGATTTCCCTTGCTTGCCAAATGTCTGTCATTGGTTCTGTTGATTTCTTGTATAATCTGCTTTGCAGTTTTCTATCTTCGACAAAAGCTTTTGTTATTCTCAATGTGCTCTTTCAACTTCCTAATAACATTTGTAATAGTTTCATTCAGTTCAAACCAATCTCACAACCTATCACCAGACATCTTTATTTGCCCCCAGAAGAATTTTTTTATTTTCTTGACTGTATTATTTACATTATCATTCAAGATGTTTTCATAATTTTTAATTGTATTATTTTCCTTCTTTAGGTCTCTCTCATTTATGAGAACTGGTGTTCACCATGTTGTCTTATTTTCTATGCTTTCTCTTCCCACTCTTGTGTTTTCTCTTCCCACTATTTTTTTTTTACCCTCTCATTCTCCAATTCTTTCTTTAAATTATTGTTTGCATGTCCCGCATTCTCCAAGTTTTTGTTTAAACTTAATGAAGAGGCTTTTTCATCCTCAAGTTTTTTTTCGCTCTATTCCAATTTTTCCTTCAGAGTTTTCAGTTCTATGTCCATATGTTCTTGTTGTCCAATTGCTTCTTTAGAGGATGAATTTTTTATCCTTCTCTCTAATTCTTTGCACCTGTTTTCTGCTACTTTCTCAATTGCCTTTACATTTGCCAAGTCTGCCTTTAACTTATCTATTGTGCCCTGAAGCTTTCCTTTCTCTCTCTCCAACTTCATCAGTGAACTGTAGACCACTTGGTTGGTCATTTTTGACACATTTATCTTTTCCACAATATTAATTTTTGATAAATCCATTTGGAGGGTGCTAACTTGAAATTGAGATGGATCTAATTGACTCTTTGGTGGATTTTTATCTCTAGCTGGGGCATAACAACCATGAATTCCATCATATCTTTATTTGGGTCATATGTGGGAAATAACCTATTGGATGTAGGTTCTACATCACGATCTACAGCAACTGCTTCCATCTTCATTTTCTTACTATTTTCTCTATTCCTATTTTTTGATTGTTCATAGTTAGTTACAAAATCATTGTAATGAAAAATAGGGTTTTGTGACACAACTGAATGTTTGAATGGTGAAATAGCACTTGCACTGATATACGAGCTTCCACCTATGTTGCCTATGGTTCTGATTAGCAACACCCTGACCCATTACAAGTGGATTTTTTGGACTGTTCTGAGGGTTTTGTCCTAAAGGTTGGGCAATTGTTGGACTCACAGTCACCATTGGCATTGTTGTACTAATACTTGTCATAACCTTTTGCTTCTTTACACTACCTTGATCTCTGGGAACAATTGTTTTCATGTCTATCTGTAATGTCCTTTTTAGACCACTAGTTGTAGTTGTACCCATGATATCCATAGCTATGGGAGTGGCAATTGATTTAGATTGAATCTGAGTGCTTGCAACAGGTGGAACTATATTTGAAGCTGGAACTAATGGAATTGACTGAGTTGATGAATGTGATTATTGAACTCCAAGCCCAAGGCCTAGTTTCTCACCATGTTTTGGTGGAGCTAGTGGGTCAGGTGTAGACCAAACCCCTTGTCCACTGGGACCCAGACCACCAAAACCTTGGTAGCCTATTTTTTGTATAATATCTGCCCCTTTGTTATATTTATCTTTTGTGGACTTATCAACTCCTGTACTAATTGTGGGATTCACACTGGATGTGGGATCCACATAATCCTGGTCATAGTCATCATCATCGGTGACATTTGCTTCAACTGGATGCTCCTTATTCCACAAGTCATTAAACATTTTATCCTCTTCCACCTCAGAAAGATCTTTAGAGGTCTTTGGCTCATCGAGATTCTTCCTCATTTCCCAAAAATCATGAATTTTGGTTCGAGTCCAATTATCATCCATTAGGTCATTTGGAATAGATTTTGTAGATGGTTGAGCAACTTTCTGGTAGAAATTGTATGATGTCATGGCCTGCACCTTTCCTTTTTGTTTGTGCAATGCCATAATTTGTGATGACAATTCCTGTATTGACATATTATTTTCAACAACATATTTCTCCATCTCTTTTTTGACCTTGTCCCAGGAATCCATGTTTTAAAAATTTTCAATCAATGGCATACTTTCATGTTGAGATTTGCTTGCAGAGTTCCCATTCTCTCTACGCTTTGTTCCAATTATGTTGAGTGGATCATATTGCCAGTGACTGTCAACATCAAAGCGAAAAATTGTAAAAAAGGCTTGTGCCACTTTGAATCCTCTTCTCTCAAATGTGAACTTCCCAAATGAGAAAGGCAAGGAAGGAAATATCATTTTCTTTTACTGACCATTAAAGAGTACATCTGTGCTCTCCATCTGTCATACATATTCCAATGCAAATACCCTCTCTGTGACATGTATTAGAATTTTGTAGGGTTCTACCACTGAACCGTAAAACCTTAACACTATGTACTCTTCCATGAAGTACCAGTCAGCCAATTGTATTTTACTTCCAAGTTGAATTAAATCTCTACAAGTAGCAGGCAATCTAGGCATTAGAGTGCCTATAATTTTATCATACATTGGTGCCAAAAAGAAGTCTACAAATTGTTTTAGTTCCTTCTATTATCAATCATCCTTATCTAAGGTGTCCACTCATATATTGGATTTTGACCCTGACTGCAAAGCTTGTTTGTCTAAAATATTGCATGATGCTTTGCTAAGAGAAGATAGCACAAGTAGGTTGTGAATCTAAATGTCTTCTGTGAACCTGTTTTAATCATTAGTAATTGTTCTTGCATGCAACGAACAATGTGCTCAATAAAATAATATTTTACTAGTTCTTTTTCAAAATGAATATGAAAAAGCATTTCAAGAATGCTGGCACCCACTTCTTTGTTACTATCCAATCCCAAACAAAATGCTAGCAAGGAAATACTGACCTGAACCCATGGCACAAAAATTTCATAATCATAAGGAGGCATATGATCTGGACTCAGGCTAGAACTATTTTCTATTCCTCTGATATAAGAATCTCTCTGTGTTGCATCTATTTTTTCATAATCCTCTGCTAGCTTTCTCAGGTCAATTTGCACGTTTGAGTTTTGTTGTTCAAACCCTAGGTTCAACAGACTAGCAAATTCACTCTCGGTTATGGACAAAATTTCCTCCTGAGTATTTTTATTCACAATTGCTTTTCTATTTTCATCACAATTTTCAGCGCAGACCATGACAATTTTTGGGCAAGGGAATACTTTAGGTAATACCATGCGTACCGACCCAGCATTCCATGATGCAATTTTATTTGCCATTACATTTACCTTGGGGTTAAATGAAGAAAATTTTGAACCCTTATTTGGATCGTTCCACTTGTTTTCAATTGCAAATCTAATTTCCATTATTCCCTTATTTCCATGAATAACAGGATCATAAATATCATGGAATAAATCAGTGAAACCTAGTGTTTTAAGTAGATTGTGGAATTCTATTATCTAACTTGGCTTTTTACTCATAGTCTTATTCTTGATATTTTTTTTGCCCATCGTGCTAAGCTGGTTAGTGGTAACCTAAACCAGTATCACTATTTACTCGTAGGAAAATTCAAATATTTATACACAGCTACGAGCCTACAATTTACAGGGGTGATTCAAAATTAAACCCTAACAAGTAACAGGATAATTTTTTTCTATAATATAAATAGTAAAGTTGTAAATCAAGAGATTTGAAAAATTTAAAATGCATGACCTAGGTGTTCAGGATTTTAGTAGTTACTCGTTATCCTTAGTTTCAATTTTTGCAGACTATGACTGGGAAGAGACTCGAGAGCTGAGAGACTTTGTTCCTTTCCTTGGACCTCAATCCTCAACCTAGAAATGTATACTGTAGACTACTTAATAACTTATACTTATAAATGAACAATTAGATTGGAAACTTAAAGTGCAAAAAGTGTACAATATATAGTCGTCACACTTGTCACTGACCGTGTGAGTGGACACGCATCATGAATCTGGAATGGGTTTGCAAAGAAGTTGTATTTCTTTTCCCTTTCAGCTTGAAATACAACTTCAGTTGTTGATCTACAATCATCCAATAGTCATAATGTCAATGCAATGTTAGTCACTATCTGGTGTGGTGGCACTATGGGTCCCATTAACTCACCTTGTCACCTGACGGTTGAGTCACCTCAGGAGTCATATGTGTCATGTCATCATCAAATGACATTGTTGGTAAGTCATGTGAGACTATGAGTGGAACGTGTTTAGTGACACGTATCATGATTCCAGAACGGGTTTGAAAAGATGGGGTTTCTTTTTCCTTTCGGCCCGAAATACAACTTCAGTCATTGATCTACAATCATCCAACGGTCATTATGTCATTGTTAGCTGGCGTGGTGACCCCGTGGGTCCCATTAACTCACCTAGTTAGGTTGACTCACCTCACAAGTCAGACGTGTCATGTCATCATCAAATTGAAATGACATTGTTGGTAGACCGTGTGAGACTGCGAGTGGAATGTGTTTAGTGACACGTGTCATGATTCCAGAAGGGGTTTGAAAAGATGGGGTTTCTTTTCCCTTTCATCCCAAAGTCCATTGTACATCATCAATTTGTGCTCATCCAATGGTAGTTATTTGCAACAGAAATATATTAAATGTTATACTGTTATTATTTCCTTTATAGATATTAATTAATAATGGATAATAAGTTAATAACATTTAAAATTTAAAGTTATTTAATTGAATAGTAACAATTCAAAATGCACTATTTTTTTAATAATATTACTTAAGTTAGTGTTTATAGATTATGAGATTTCTCATTTATGTGGTTGTTGACTCGCTAGGTCTCCCAAACATGAGTTATCAGTTAAAGTAATATTTTTTATTGATTATATAGTATACTTAAAGTTAAAATGATAATTTTTATTGATTATAACTTTAACGTTGATAATTATAATCTCATATAATTCTCATACCTTATAATTAGAAAACCATAAATTCTTTCTCTAACCTTATTAATTCATTTGTCCTTCAAATTGATTATATAGTATACTTAATGTTAAAATGATATTTTTTATTGATTATAAATTTAAGGTTGATAATTATAATCTCATATAATTCTCATACCTTATAATTAGAAAAGTATAAATTCTTTATCTAACCTTATTAATTCATTTGTCCTTCAAATTGATTATATAGTATACTTAATGTTAAAATGATGTTTTTTATTGATTATAACTTTAATGTTGATAATTATAATCACATATAATTCCCATACATTATAATTAAAAAACCATAAATTCTTTCTCTAACTTTATTAATTCATTTGTCCTTCAAAATTTTGTAAATCTTTCATATTAACTACAACTGTCTACATTGTACAACTGTGATACATTTTAAATATTCAGATTTAAAAATGGAAATACCATCCGCATCGTTTGAATGTTTCCTTATTTCTACTTAAATATACTTACAAGTTACATCATACATGTCAAATACATAGATAAAACAACTAATTAAAATATTGCAATCATAGTGATAAAGAAGTCTAAAAACCATTTTTTGTACCCATAAAACACAAATTGAAATGAGCTAAAGCTTGCAAAATGTTCATTGTACTTTTTCATTAAATTATAATTACATTATCCACTTCCAATACAATACTACAAAGAGAAACATACTATAAACAAACAAAACCCAAAAAATAAGGTATGTTTTTATAAAAAAACACCACTAGTAGTCCACTAGTGATTTTGCCCTTTGGCTCCATCTAAGTAGAATTCTACAAAGAGGATTAACTACGAGAATTCGTCAAGCCAACCATATTGCCCTACCTGAGCCTCCTCTTCGTCAAGCATAAACCACTTACGAAGAAAATCACTGGCAATCAGCGCCCATTTCCTATGGCACTTCAACTGCCCAGCAGTCAGGCCCAACAAAAAAGGTTGTATGGCCACATTTTGGCCTGGGAGGAGAAGTTTGGGTATTTCACTTGCCCAAGGGATCCCCACCCCTATTTCTATGAACATGACAACATTAACATTGTCCCCTAGGTATTCTTCTTTAAAAACCCTCCTCAGCAGCATTAACATGTCAACCTTGTCTCCTCCGAGGTTGAGAAGAGATGCCAAAAAATGGGACGTAATGTCCGTGTTGACCCGGTGCCTATCTTCATTATTCAAAAACTCTCGGCCCACCACCATTTTCACAACCTCTATTACGAAAGGCCTGCCCTCCTTACAAATAGATTCTAAGGTTTCATCAGAAAAGGAACCCAGAAAAGCCTTATGGGCCTCCTCAAATGTGCATGTAAGCCTAATTGGAGTGTCCATCTAAAACAGTAAAACTTTAGCAAACTTAAAAACAAATTATTTGCAGACTGCAGACTGCAGACCCTAAACAAACAAATTATCTAGCAAAGACGAATCGATGCATAATGAAGCTAGATCGTCTATAAATAGCCCTTGAATCCTTGATCGTTACTTAGCAATAAATTATTATTTCTTTAATGGTATTAAATTCATTGTCCTTAATATGCCTCTAAATCTTTCATGTAAATATTTCCCCTAAATGCATGTGTGTGAGAAATTAAAATTTTGTCCTTAATCTTTCATATCTGGCAGTAAATCTTTCCCATTTATGCAGAACTGTTAGAAATCCGTTAGATCGTCTGTACAAATTTGGAAGTGTTGCGTGATAGCTAAAGAATGTCACTTGTCACTGACAAGGCATTTATTTCTTACTGAATTAAGAGGTTACAAGTTGCACTATAGTAATAGGACTATGATTATCGATACCAACACGTGTACACTGTAGTCTGCAAACAAGTTATCCTTATTTGATACGTGTCAACATTCTGGTGACTTCCTTGACAACTCTGTTTCCTTTAAGAAATTGAGGCCGAAATTAAACTTCAGCCATTGATCTTGGAAATCACCAATAAAATATATTTTTTGCCATAATTAACGAATGATTAGCCAATAAAATAAATAAATTTTCAAATGGTACATAAAATTCACTAATACAATAATTTTTTTACCCTTCAAAAGAATATCATTCACCTCATATATTATTATTTTTTACTTCATAAGAAAATTATTCGCCTCCTATTTTATAATTTTTTTACTTGAAAAGAAAATTATTCACCTCATGTATTATAATTTTTTACTTCAAAGAAAATTATTCGCCAGCAATTTATGAAATTTTCATTCGGCGGGGAAAAAATAGCCAATACAAACTATGAAAAATCATGGATTTGAAAAAAAAAATCCGCCTGCATTAAAACAAATTCCCCCCTAAAATAATGTACAATTCACCAGGATTTTACACATTTTCCAAAAAGGGGGTTTCTTAAAGTTATCCTTAATTACAAGGTGAGATTAGCCAATGAGAATAAAGGATGGAATATGCATTGGAGGAGTACCCAATGCTAGCACCACTTGATGAGAAGATTCTAGAACATCTATCACCACTTCTAGAATTGTATATAAGAAGATCAGAGTATGAAGATCAATATGCATACATGAAGAGAAATTGGAGATTGCATGTATGAAGAAAATTACTAAGAAGGTGATAAGCAATGAAGCCACTGAGTAATGGAGAATTGAAGAATAGATAAAGATTAAGATCTACCGAGTACTAAATTGTTAGTGTGAAGGATACACAGTATGAGGTAATGAGTTAAGGAGAACATAGAGTCTGAATAGCCTATGTTGATGCAAGTTTGACAAACATTTTATTGTTACTGATTAAAGAGTAATCATATTTTGTAAATTCTCTTAACCGAGTAGATCCTAGCAGATCTTAATTGTAAATCCTTTAACCAGGTTCAATTCTTAGATTATAATTGTGAAACCTCTTAATAGAGTAGACTTAGCAGGCTTTAAACTCTTAAATAGGTTTATACTATTAACAGGGTAAGCTATCAGAAATATCTAAGCATTGTATCTCCAATAGAGAAAACTTTATTCTGCAGTAATGAAGTCTTGTGTGTGTCATCCCCACCATAGTTTTTATCCTTTGACAAGGATTTCTATGATACCAAATATTTGTGTTATGTGTTGATTATTATATGTTTTATATATTTCATGTGGTGCATGCAAATGATAAGGAATCAGTAAATGATTGTGAAGAAAGTTCAAATAATTTTAAAAGTTTTTTACAATACTTATTCACCCCTCCCCTCTCAATATTTATCTTTCCACACCTAATCCAAAAATTGGTATCAGATAATAGTCTCTTATTAAGGAGTTTAGTCACTTGAGAGGAAAGATCTATAAAGGTGGAAACCTACAAGTACAAAAGGATAATTGACAGTATGGAAATGGAACCGAAGATGGCCAATGAGAAAATTAAATAATTGAGTAGGAAATTGAAACATTCAATCAAAAAAAGGAAAGAACTAGCACATTAGTTGAAATATACTCAAGATCAAGTTGAGGAACTTGAAGAACAATCAAAGGGAATAATGTTTGATGAATCTGATGCTATCATATCAGAATTGTCTGAAAAGAACAAGAACCTAGTTGATCAGGTGAAAACACTAAAAAGAGAACAAGAATCATAGTTGAGGAAAAGTTGAGGATGACAAAAGAACTGTTGAAGAAGAGAGAAGAAAAATGAATACAAGATTAGATAAGAAAGACAGGGAAATAATGAGGTTGACACAAACTCACTACAACTTGACAGATCAACTTGTTATTGTGAATCAGGATGTTGCAAGGAAAGTTGGAGAAATTGCAAAAGTGAGATCTGAAAATGAACATTTGAAGAATGATCTAAAATTTGAAAGAGATGCTAATGAATCCCTGAAAAGAAATGAAGAAGCATTGAAGATTCAAAATGAACAACTGAGAAATCAAAGGCAATGAAATGATACTTTTGAACTTGGTTACAATGCAAACTGCACTACTGAGAAGGGTGATTCATCCAAACATGTAACCAACTGAGACAAAGCTTCTACCCCACCGAAGTAAAAAAAGCCTACATGTTATCATTGTGGGAAACCTGGACACACAACAAACATCTGCAGAAGTAAGAGAGGTAATCCACTAAATTCTCCTAAGTTTAAAGGCTATTGTTACAATTGCAATAAGTTTGGACATAAGGCATTTGAATGTAGATCAGAGTTGTGAACACTCCAAGGAAACCAAAATTTGAAGGTTATTGTAACAACTGCAAGAGATATGGTTATAAATTTGGAGAATGCAGGTCACAAAGGAAAAATGAAAAATGGGCCCCCTAACTGACAGAATGTAGACAAAAACCGACAAGAACCTACTATACCATGTGATTATAATACAAGGATCACTTGTACTACATGTGGAATATTTGGTCACATTATTGCAAACTTCTTTAGGATGCATGGAATGATCAACATGAAGTCATGGAGAAACACTGGAATGGCTTGTTTCCATTGTCATAGAGTCGGTCACCTAGCCAAGGACTGCAGGTACTTAAATAATGATTTAACTGAGTGAAAAGACTCAAGAAAACATTGATGAGATTAGGGAGAAGATGAATAAGACTTGGAGAAGGAAGTCTCAAGATGATGGAACAAAATTGGGAACTATTGATGGCACCATATCCTCTGGATCGGGTGCACCTATATTCACTTAATCGTTCAAAGGTGTGTATAGGAGCTGATAACTTAAAGCTTATCTTAAATCAATTCCTAGATTTAGTGCAAATATCCATATCAACATACTACGATGCATTTGGATATGAGTTGTAAAATTATGATTTCATATGTTGATTGGTAAAGTGTTTGAGCTATTTTATTGTATTCAATGAAGCAAACTGTAGTTCAGTTAACGGTAAAATAAAGTTAGGTAAGAAGAATTAAATGCATATTATAGTTGTTGAAAGCCCTAACCTAAAGGGAAAACTATAAATAGAGGGCATGACACTTCATTTTTACTTTACACTTTTGCGAGCACCTTTGAGCATTGACAGAAATGAGATCACAGATTGATCCCGAGCATTTAGTTAAGCATTCCAAACATCTATAGGATCATTTGAGGTATTTCTAGTATTCACTGAGCTGAATTTATAGATTCTATTTACTATTCTATTTTAACCCTAGTATATGTTGAAGTATTTTGAGATCACAATGGCACCCAAGTTACAAAAACCAGTTTTAGTTGAGAAGATAGACCCCATAAATATGAATTATAAGCTTCCTCCCGCCGTTGCTATGGAAGTTGACAAAACTGGAGCTTTATCCTCAATCCCACCAAGTTCATTCCTTCATCCACTACAAGATTGAAGATATATGTCAAGGATAGATTGACTCATCTTATAAGAACTTGTGTGTTAATGGAAATGTGAAGAGTGATCACACACACTTGCAAACCAAGGGTTTGGTCCATGCAATGCATGTATCAATGGTCTTTAAGCATTAATGGATGAGAATCGTAGTAAGAAGAGTATATGATCAGTTTATGTGGCTTGATAGGTCGGTGAAAATAATAAAGGATGTTTTACACATTGTGATAGGATTTCTAGTTGGTGATAGACCCAGGGCTTATAAGAAAACATATAAGAATAAGTTGTGTGAGCTTACCAAAGCTAAGTGGGATGGAAAAGGACTGAAGCTATCTATAGTTGATGACCTTGAATTGAAGTTTGCATCAAATATTATATCATATAGGATATTCCAATCATCTTGGGTAGATAGTGTACCCTATGGAGCTATAGATATTGCCTACAAAATTGTTAAAAAGGACATGAAGGTTGACTTGAGTGAGATACTATTGAAATAGTTGGATGATAACATGAACACCATTCAGAAAGAAAAGACAAATACATTGAAATTTGAACCATTGTTGGTATGTATATTCTTTTACTTCCAAAACTCATTTTCTACAGTCAGTGAAGTTACATGGAAAGAAGATAAACCCATAGTTTATCAGATTAGTGAATTTATTCAAGGCATGGGTGATAATTTTAATGTTATAATGGATAATTATTTTAGCAAGTTTCAATCTAGAATGTATAAGAGGGAGGAATATAAGGATGAACTTTGTTTTGAAGTTGATACTGATGTTTGTATCATAAGGGCTATGGAACCTAGAACCGAGTGGTTACCACCTATGGGCTATGAGATGAACATAGATGCGGCCACTATTCAAATAAAAGGATTATTGGAGAAACTAATTGATAGAATTTTAACTCGGTATTGAACTTATGAAGAAGTTAAGGAGAAAATAAGAGCTGGCATATTAATACCGAAAGCAATCAGGAAAAAAAGTAAATGATAAGTTCATTATCTAAGAGCTTAGGTATTATTGATGTTGAAGATGAAGAATTTGGTGAGCCTTCAAAAATAAAGGGGAAGAAAATAAAAGTTAAGAAGGAAACCCCTAGTCCATCTGGTGTAAGATCATCTACAAGGTCTACCTCTACACTGAGAGGGAAGAAGAAACTAGAATTTGAACCAGTGAAGACAAAGACTTATGTTAGAGAAAACAAGGCTACTGGAAGGCCTAGAAGAAAATTGAAGTTACTAAAAGAGAGTGATACTGAGTTGGATGAATTATCATAATTTAAGGTTGCATTGAGTAAGAAGATGAAAAGTCTTGAAGATTTGATTAAGAAACTTGAAAAGTATGGTGGACTTAAAGTCATGCAACAATTAAAGTATTACATAAAGACTGATGAGGAAAAGGATAAGATTCAAGAGATAGTCATTACCACACTGCATACATTTAGAATGATACCAGTTGAAGTGACACAATATGTAGAAGGAGATTTATATTAGAGAATAGATGCCAGATGGCAATATGCTCTTGTTGTCGAGAAAGAAATGAGAGAGAGGTCACTTTCAATCATTGTTCCTAACTTGACAAAGAGAGGAATAAAAGATACACTAAAAGAATATTCAGCAAGATTTCTAGTAAAGGACAAAGCTTTGAGTATTATGGTCGGTCAACTGGAAGAAGTAAAAAAAGACACTGGTGATCTTTGGAGAAAGATGTTTTCTATAGATCAACTGATAATTGAAGGAGTTAAAATACAAGAGGATACATCTAAACCAGTTGGATTAATAAAAAATCAGGAAGAAGTCACCATAGAAGACATAATCAAACAAGATCTGGATGACATAGTGAAAGATGATGAAAATTTCATGGAAACTGAAGCCATATAGACAGAAGCTATGGATGTAGATGATTCTACAAAGGCTAGATTATTGACAAAAGATTATATTATTGTTTAACTATTGAATTTTCTTGAGATAGAGGTGACAGGTGATGCACCTACTAAAGCTGAGACTCCTACCGAGCCAGCCAAAGATAATAAACCAAAGGAAACTAAGAAGGCACAAGAGACCAAATCCACTTAAGGTCAAAATGAAGAGTCAGTGACCCCTACCGAGACCACAGGTCAACAACAGGAACAAGGAAAAGAGAAAGAAAAGGTAGAAGAGAAGAAAGAGGATGTTAGATAACTAAGTAGGGGGTGAATCAGTTAAGTTTAGTTATCCTACACTCCCAAATACTCTCAGATGTATAAAACCAATTCAACAAATAAACTTAAATAGCTCAATAAACAATTGACTGTGTCTTTTTGATTCATTTACCAACTGCCAGTTACATTAACTAGTATATACCAATCAAACCATTTAATGTAATGTGTAAATTAAAATAACAAATCATCACATGCATACACATTTAACACTTGATTTTTAACGTGGAAACCTTGTTAGGGAAAAACCACTTGGGACTAGTACCCAAAATATTTTCACTCTTCTGAAGTGAGCTCGATTAAGAGTACATTCACTTGGGTCAACAAGAAAACAATCAACATTTATTAAATGTCATAAAGAAATAAATAAAGACTATTAAGTCCCACTCGGTTAAGAGATTTTGTCTATATAAATGGTTAGAATATAATAGTAAATGACCTAATTCAAATGCAACTTCCTTTGTAGAAATTTAGATCTATGCTAAGCTCAATATACCTCTGGCCATCATAATCTCTTCAATTTCCTTTTATCCTCCAACTCTATTATGCTCGGTTAATCTCTTTCTAATGCTTGGTGTAGTCTACAAAATTGCTCAGTTCTCACTTCAACCTATCTAACCAGCTTCACATGAATAAAATCTTCTCCTCACATGCGTCATCATTATTTTGAATCTCTTGTCTCCTTAAATTAATATGATGAATCATTTTCTTCTCAGCCATAGATTTTTCCTGTTAATCTCCATCGTTGATTTTGCCTCTTTAAACTTCCTCAAGACTTGTGCCTTGAATACATTTCAATCTTCATCATCAGATCAACCTTGAATTTTGTCAATCATAGATCTTCACAATAAAATTTATCTTTATCCTCAGAATCATCCCAATTCTTCCATCTCATCATCTCAAGTCAGCCATCACATGTTCCACATTATTTCTTCCACTCAATTAATATCGTGATGTGTCGATGGCTTCTCGCTTGGTTTATATCGCACTCGGTATACACTACACTTGCTCGGTGTACACTATATCTACTCGGTGTATACTAAGTATTTCATATACCAACCACATTAACTTTTACATCCTTGATCTTTAATACTTAACAGAATCATATAATACAATCAAATCACTATCATACTGTCATAGACTCATCAATAAGTTACCCAATAAATACCATATTTATAACTTAATCATACATCTCCTTTTCATGTTAATATATCATTCCTTCACCAATATTACCTTCTTCAGATGTTTGCAACTATCATGATAAGTACAGTCAAAACTAGTTGACATCAATGACAATATAATAACTGATCGATTATCTCACATATATCTTTGTAGCTCGATGATCATCTTCACATTCTATTTTCCAAGTAATCAATAAGTTCTAATCTAACAACCTCTCCCTTTGGTATTGATGGCAACACAAACACAATATGAAATATGCCATAGAATACCAAACATCTTAAGTGCCTACAACTATGTCTATATATTGTGACTCGGTAAGCTCTCCCTTAGCTTATGTATTTAATATGTTTAATCACTACACATCATCAACATATAAACTCTCCCTTTTGGTTAGCTTTATTTATAACTGATATTTCATTTCTAACTGATATTTCATGATCATCTCTCCCTTTGAATCTTTCCTAAATATTTCATGTAACCATCTCTCCATTTGACAGCAATGCTAAAGGAATAATAAACTCTTCAATAGCCAAATAAGTATCTTTTTAGCTCATGTTCAGATTCATGTACCTTGCATGTACAAATGTTCATTGTTTTAGCTTGTATTCCATCTTCTTCACAACCTTAGAAATCCCAAAGCGTGAACATCTTGCATCAACATCATTAGATATTCTGATTAAGTGCGGGTCGATGCAACCCCATATCATCTTAGTGACTGTTAGAAAGGGGATGGACCCCTAGTCTACTTCTCAAGTATTCAAAAGTGTCCTTCGGTAAGGGTTTGGTGAATATATCACCAAGTTGCTTTTGTGACTTCACATATTCCAATTTGACCTATTTTTCTTGAACCTTCTCCCTTAAGTAGTGATATTTAATATATATATGATATCTTTGCATGCATCACTAGATTCTTTGAAATGTTAATAGAACTTTTATTGTCACAATAGATTATCAGTGGATTAGTGATTTCTTCATTCATACCTTCCAACAATTTCTTTATCCATGCAATTTTTGAACAATTAGCAACAGCGGCTACATATTCAGCTTCAATAGTGGACTAAAAAATGCATCCTTGTTTCTTGCTTATCCATGTTACTAATCTTTCTCCTAAAAAGAATGCTCTACCTATAGTGCTTTTTCTATCATCAATATTTCTAGCCCAATCAACATCAGTGTAAACTTTAAGTTCAAAATTATCTTCTTTCTTATACCACAATCCATAATTTTCAGTGTTCTTTAGATATCTCAAAATTATTTTCACAACAGTCATGTGTGACTCTTTAGGATTAGCAAAGAATATAGCTACAATGCCAACAACATGTGCAATATCTAGTCTACTATGCACAACATACATTAACTTTCCAATCATAGATCTATAGAAGGTTTGATTTACCTCTATTGACTTGTCATCCTTGGTTAGCTTACATTTGGTTACCTTAGTTGTACCAGCTAGTTTTGAGTCTTCCATACCGAATATCTTCAAAACTTCCTTAATATACTTGGATTGTGTGATATAGATGCCTTCCTTTAGTTGTTGTATTTGCAGACCAAGAAAGAATTTGATCTCCCCAAACATCAATAATTCAAACTCTTTTCTCATTTCATTAGAAAAAGACTTACATAAAGTATCATGACCTCCAAATATGATGTCATCAACAAAAAATTCAGCAATAAGAATCTTATCATCAGTTTCACATTTCAAATATAAATTTTTGTTTTCACTTGTTCTAAAAAATCCAATTCTTATGAGATAAGAATGCAGTCTTTCATACCATGCTCTTGGTGCTTGCTTCAGTCCATATAATGCCTTGTGCAACTTACAAACCATGTTCTTCTAATTAGGATCAACAAAACCTTCAGGTTGTTCAATGTATACCTCTTCTTCAAGTATCCCATTTAGAAATGCAAATTTCACATCCATCTGATATACTTTAAATCCTTTATTAGAAGCATATGCACGTATTATTCTTACTCCCTCAAGTCTAGCAATGGGTGCAAAATTTTCTCCATAGTCAATTCCTTCTTCTTTTGCATAACCTTTGCATACTAGTCTTTTTGTGTTCCTTGTTACATCCCTATTCTCATTCAATTTATTTCTAAAAATCCATTAGGTGCCAATCACATTTTTATCTTTAGGTCTTGGTACTAATGTCCATGTCTTGTTCTTCTATATTTTCTCAATTGCTTCATTCATTGTCTTAATCCAATCATCATTTTGCAATGCATCTTTAACAGTTTTAGGTTCAAATTTACAAACCAAATATGTATTATTTCTTAACTTACTTCTAGTCATCAATCTTGCTCCTTTGTCTCCAATTATATGATCTTGCAGATGGTGCCTTCTCACATATTTTGCTAGTACAAGCTCAAATCTTTGTTCTTCAATGTTTTCTTCATTCGGTGCATGATCATCATTCTCATCAGTAATTGTTTGTTGTTGCTTGGTCTGTAAGGATTTTTTCTCAGTAGTAGTGTAGACACCTAAATTCATCATTTTAACATTAATTTAATTTAATTTAATTAATGACCTCTAATAACATTATAGTTAATTTTTAATTAATTATATTAAATTCATCTATTTATTTAATTAAATAAATTCACTAATTATAGTATTTGAATTAAATTTATATACTACCTTTTATAATGTATTAAATTTAATTTAATACATGTTCCTCCAGATTCCCCTTTTAAATAAATGTTTAATTTATTTAATTCCCTCACATTCTTTATTTCTACTAAGTCATGATTAAATTAAATTTTATTTAATTTAATCCTAAATTCAACCTAGATGCTATCCTACACACATCACTTTCTATCTAATAAACCTATTCACTAATTAACTAAAGTTAATTAGGCTAATTTTTGAATTCCTACATCCATTAGTCCTAATTATTTGCTCACACATGTGTGAGCAAATTTCTAAAAAATTTCTTTTCAAAAATTGCTAAAATTTGCATAAACAAGGCTTCTTACATTTTTTATGACACTTCTTATACTTTCTAAAATGGTGAAAATAGACTTTTTCTCTTACACATCTCTTACACACACTTACACATGTACTTGAAGTACACATTGACCTCTCACATCCCAAGTTGCTCACACATGTGTGAGCAAGTCTTGGACTTTGCATGGCTTATGTGTCTCCTTGGTGGCACCTATGTGGATTCCACATAGATGCCACCTCACCCCGGCCCTCCAAAATCCTATAAATAGGACCCTTGCCTCAAGCAAATCATCCATCATTTGCATGTAGGATTATAATGTTAGTTTTCTTTTGCATTTAGAGTTTTTCACTAACAATTTGGTAGTTGCTAGATTTCTCTTAAGTTTTTAGAACTTAGTTTATTCCATGCTTTAGCTTCATTTGCATGTGTTACTTGCATGTCATTGAGCTTGAGGATTGCTTTCATAGCTCCTCCTTGAGCTTCTTTGGCCTCTTGCATTGAGTGCTTGAGAGTTGCTTCTATAACTTCTTCTTGAGCATCTCAATCTTCATTTTACTTTGCATTCATAGTGGGAATCATACTTGTGTTGGGAGAGCACACCCAAAAATATCTCTAAGAGCTGAAATCAAGTAAGTCTTGGGTGCACTTACTTATTGCTTATTGGAGGTTGTGGAGAAAACTTCTTTGTTTAGTTCTTGCAAGTTTCATAAGTGTTAGATTTATATTTGAATATATTGCTTAGTGCTAACATTTGAATGTTTAAGCTTTCTCTTAACAGGAATGTTTTCATCACATACAAGTAGTATTATTTTGCTCGATGACACCAAGTTGTTTCTCGGGTAGAGTTGTAGGGTCTTCAATATAAACAAATCTACCATAGTCTTATGGTTCCTTCTTTCTTTTTTCATCATTCTTTTTTTGCAAACTCATCAACTCTCACATTTTCACTTTCAATCATCTTGTTAGTAGCTTTGTTCAAACATTTATAAGCCTTTCTTCTAGTAGAATAACCTAGAAATATGCCCTCATCACCTTTAGAATCAAATTTTCCATTTCTATCATCTTTCAGAATGTAACATCTACTTCCAAATATTTTGAAATAGCTAACATTAGGTTATAACCATACCATAGCTTATAAGGTGTCTTGTTTGATTCTTTCTTCATTTGTACTTGGTTCATTGTATAAACAATAGTACTGATAGCCTCTCTCTAGTAAATCTGTGCAACATCTTTTTCAATCATTAGTGTTCTAGCACAATCAACAATTGATCTATTTATTCTTTCAGCAATCTCATTCTGCTGGGATGTCCTCGGTGCTAATACTTGTCTCTTTATTCTGTGCTCATTACAAAATTTAGTTAACTCATCATAAATGAATTCACCACCTCTATATGACCTTAAGCATTTCAGTTGCTTTCCACTTTCTCTCTCCACTTTTTCTTTCTATCACTTAAACATTTTGAAAGCTTCTAATTTTTCTTTTAAGAACATGGCAGTCATCATCCTAGAGAAATCATCAAAAAATAAGATAAAATATTTATCTCCATAATAACTTTGAGTTCTCATTGGACCACATAAGTCAATATGAACTAACTTCAGAATAGCATTAGATGAGTAATGTTTGCTCTTGAAACTAGACTTTGACATTTTATCCATTTGACATTGTTTGCACATAACATGGTCAGGCTTTGATATACTCGATAATCCTCTAGCTCTCCTTTTCTTACTGATCTTAACCATGTTGTCAAAGTCCACATGACAAAACCTCTTGTGCCATAACCAAACACATCATTTTTAGCCAACAAACAAGAAGTTTCAGCATTGTCCAAATAAAATAAGTTACCTTTTGATTATTCACTAGTACCGATTAGTTTTCCAACCTCATCATAGATTTTTACTTTTCTTTTCTCAAATGCAACTCAATGACTTGTATTATTCAGTTGTTCTACACTCAACAGATTATAGTTAAGTCATTTTACCCAATAATCATTTTCACATCTGATCTTGTTATTTAGTAATATAGATCCTTTACCTTTCACTTTATAGGGTGTATCATTTTCCATTTTCACAGATCCTTCATTATAATGTTCAAGATATTCAAATTTTTCTTCATCAACAGTCATATGATATGTGCAGCCACTATCAATAATCCAAGTATCATTTTTTCTTACTTTAGAAATAAGTGCATTTTCAACATACCTTTCTTCTTCTTCAGAATCTTCTTTCAATGCTACAAACACCACTTCTATATCTTCATCAGTTTCAGTCTCGATATCATCATCTTCATCTTAAACTAGGTAGTATGCCTTCTTACCTTTATCTTTGTAATCTTGGTTGTCTCTATTTCCATATTGTTGGTTACCTCTGTGATTTCGGTAATTTTTTCTGTCATTCTTCCTTTCATTTGATCTTTCACTTATTTTCTCATCATCTTGCAACAATATGACTAATCTCTTTACATTAAAAACATACCAAGGGTAATTTACCTCTATATCTTCCTTTTCCTTTCGGTATCCATCTAGCCATTAATGCTTCAAGTTCATCAAGCTCATCTTCTTCAGCTTCACTATTACTTTCATTTCTTATCTTATGTCTACTACTTGATCTTCCAATATTCAGAGATGATACAAATGCATATTCTACCTTAGGTAAAATATTTCTATCATAGTTGTTAATCTCAGATGCAGACAGTCTACCAATTAGACTATCAAGAGAAATATCATTACCAGGGACTGCTCTCATTTCATGTATTACTGAGACTCTAATAGCATAGGAAGGTAACAGTGTTCAGAGAATTTTACTTACCACAATGTCTTCTTCAATAATTCCACCTACTCCTCGGATAGCATTCACCACTTCCTTGACTTGGTTGTTGTATTGTGTGATGTTTTCACCTTCTTTCATCTTCATATTATCAAACTTTCCTCTTAAGATTTTTTCTTTTTCCCTAAGCACATTCAAATCTCCTCCATGAACTAATGTCAATTTTTCCCACATCTCTTTTGCATTTGTACGGTTCTTAATGTCTTCAAATTCAGCATCTAATAGAGAAGAAGCAATTTCAATCATCATAGCATTATGTTCTTGTCTCTCTTTCATCTGGTTGACATTCAAAGGACTAGTGGGAGTTACGAAATCATTTTCCAAATAGTATAGTGTAGAATCTCCAATTCCTGATAGATACAAGCTCATCTTGCTTTTCCATGTTGAGAAATTATCTTTTTTCAGCTTCGGTGCCTCTCTCTTATACATCTTTAGATCTTTGACTTAAGTCCTTCAAACTTCTTCCTTCAAGTACTCTTTCTCTGATACCAATTATTAGATAACTGAGAAGGGGGTGAATCAGTTAAGTCCCATTATCCTAAAGTCCCAAATACTCTTAGATGCACAAAACCAATTCAACAAATAAACTTAAATAGCTCAGTAAACACTTGACTGTGTCTTTCTGATTCATTTACCGACTGCTAGTTAAATTAACTAGTATATATCGATCAAACTATTTAATGTAATGTGTAAAGTAAAATAACAAATCATCACATGCATACACATTGAACACTTTATTTTTAACGTGGAAACCTTGTTAGGGAAAAAACCACCTGGGACCAGTACCCAAAATATTTTCACTCTTCTGAAGTGAGATTGATTAAGAGCCAACCCTGTTAAAGGTTACAAAACATATTGTAAGGTGTGACCTTGTTAGAGGATTTATCACTAACATTTTTCTTTGACCATACATTCACTTGCGTCAAAAAATAAAATAATAAACATTCATTGAATGTCATAAAGAAATAAATAAAGACTATTAAGTCCCACTTGGTTAAGACATTTTGTCTGTACCAATGGTTAGAATGCAACTGTTAAGTCCCACTTGGTTAAATGACCTGATTCAAATGCAACTTTCTTTGTAGATATTCAGATCTATGCTATTCTCAATATACCTTTGGCCATTATAATCTCTATAATTTTCTTTTATCTTCCAACTATGTTTCGCTTAGTTAATCTCCTTCTGACACTCGATGTAGTCTATAGAATTGCTTGGATTTCACTTCAACCTGTCTAACCAGCTTTGCATGAATACAATCTTCTCCTCACACACATCATCATTATTTTGAATCTTGTGTCTCCTTGAATAGACATGATAAATCATTTTCTTCTCAGCCATAGATTTTGCCTCTTAATCTCCATCATTGATTTTTCCTCTTTAACCTTCCTCAAAACTTGTTCCTTGAATACATTTCAATCTTCATCATCCAATCAACCTTGAATTTTTTCATTTGTAGATCTTCAAAATGAACTTTGTCTTTATCCTCAAAATCATCCCAATTCATCCATCTCATCATCTCAAGTCGGAAATCACATGTTCAACATTATTTCTTCAACTTGGTCAATACCATGATGTGTCGGTGACTTCCCGCTTGGTTAATACCACAATTGGTATACACTACACTTGCTCGGTGTACACTATATCTACTTAGTGTATACTAAGAATTTCATATACCAACCACATTAACGTTTACATCCTTGATCTACAATACTTAACAGAATCATGTAATACAATCAAATCACTAGCATACTGTCATAGACTCATCAATAAGTTAATCAATTAATACCATATTCATAACTTACTCATACATCTTTTTATGTTAATATCTCATTCCTTCACCAATATTACCTTCTTCAGATGTTTGCAACTATCATGATAAGTACAGTCAAAACTAGTTGACATCAATGAAAATATAATAACTGATCTAATGTCTCACATATATCTTTGTAGCTCAGTGATCATCTTCACATTCTATTCTCCAAGTAATCAATCAATTGTACTCTAACAAAGGAAACACCAAAGATGAAAGATGAAAAAAAAGAAAACAAAAAAGATAAACAAGAGAAGGAAGAAATAAAACAAGAAGAGTAGAAGAAACAAAATGAAGATAAAACCGATGAGACATCTACTCAATCAAATGCAAAGAAGGCATCTAGTTCAAAGGGAAAATCAAAGAAGAGAAAATCAGAAAAAAAAAAAGGCTAATATAAATGAAGTAATTGTTATACCAAAGGTTGATTACACAACCATGATCCCTAAGGAACTCTATGAGTTCGGAGATTTATTAAAGAGGAAATCTTCTCAAGACAAGCTTATAGCTAAGTAGAAAATAGATATTTTGGAGCAGATTAAAATTATTTTGAATGAGATTGCACCTGAGGAAACAATAAATGAAAAAGGAGACATATACAGTCATGTGAGAGAACTTGTGGTCAAATTAATCAGCCAGGAACTGACACAACCGAATATATGTTGAAAGTTCACAAGGACATGGAGACAAAGGTGATTGAAGAAGTTCTTCAATCAGTTGCTTTAGACAAGGTAACTCTTTTAGGGTTAATCAATGAATTAGAACAAGAACTGCAATCCATTCTTTCTTTGTTTCAAAATATTTGTTTAATATCTAACTTTACAAAGGAGATAAGAGAAAAAGATGATAATGTGGAGAAAGATCTCACTGAGCTATTATCTAAGATTTTCATTGAGCCTAAGACAATAATAGAATATTATGAGAGGCTAAAGTACTTGATTGGAGTGCAATTTAAGTTGAGAAAGGAGGAGAATCAGATCAAGAAGGATCTATTATAACTCCAAACAATTTTGATCCCAAACATAGAGTCATTGTAGAAACAAATTCAAAAGGATAAAGATTTAGTTACCACACCAGATGTAAGTGTTATGGACAATATGGTCAGTCTTACAACAAATATCAATGAGCAGATAATAGTGCTACACACACTGAAGGATACCTAGAAGGAATCATTCAAGGATGCCCAGGAGAAGTACAAAATCATTTTTGATAAGATCCCCACACTGGATAAGCAATAAGTAAATATTTTGGAATTTTTGTTAAAAAAGGGGGGAATATGTATAAGATTTTTTTTGCCAAACAAGGGGAATATATATATATATATAAGAGGGAATATATAGGAAAGAATAAGTATGCAAAAAGGAGTATTATGTATGTACTATGTATATGAGTATGGAGATGTACTATATTATTATTTCAGGGGGAGTAATATGTTTACCGAGGAAGAAGAATGGACAAGGATAAAAATTTTACATTTTGTTGATGACTTTGAAGTTTTTGAGGTTTTTAAATAATATACCAAACTAATTCCAAAGGGGGAGATTCATACTCCTAAGAGTTGATTTTGTTTTTATTAGTTATGAGGAAGTTATAATGTTTGTCAAAGTCATTTGGTAATGAAGAAAAGATAATTTGGTAAGGAAAAGAAAGTCATTCAGTAAAGGAAATAAGTAGACAAGGAATTTTGATAAAGAAGAAGCAAGCATAGGCATCGAGTGAGGCAGAACCAAGCACCAAGAACCAAGTTATCAAGAACCAAACCAAGAAGAGAAGATAGTTACTGAGTTAAGGAAAATGTGTTATCAAGTAGAACAGGCCGACACCAGAAGAATTTCTAAGTACATTGAACCTAGACACCGAATAGAAAATGGTTTTAAAATATCAAGGAGATCGTATTACAAAACATTGGAGATGAAAAAATGATGATTACACATGATTACAAGGTGAGATTAGCCAATGAGAATAAAGGATGGAATATGCATTGGAGGAGTACCCAATGCTAGCACCGCTTGATGAGAAGATTCTAGAACATCTAGCACCGTGTCTAGAATTGTATATAAGAAGATCAGAGTATGAAGATCGGTATGCATACACAAAGAGAAATTGTATATTGCATGTATGAAGAAGATTAATGAGAAGGTGATGAGAAGTGAAGCCACTGAGTAACAGAGAAGTGAAGAACATATAAAGATTGAGATCTACCAAGTACTGAATTGTTAGTGTGAAGGATACATAGTATGATGTAATGAGTTAATGAGAACATAGAGTCTGAATAACATATGTTGATGCAAGTTTGACAAACATTTTATTGTTACTGATTAAAGAGTAATCAGATTTTGTAAAGTCTCTTAACCGAGTAGATCCTAGCAGATCTTAATTGTAAATCTTTTAACCAGGTTCAATTCTTAGATTAGAATTGTGAAATCCCTTAATAGAGTAGAATTAGTAGTCTTTAGACTCTTAACCAGGTTTATACTCTTAATAGGGTAAGCTATCAAAAATAGCTAAGCATTGTAGCTCCAACTAAGAAAACTTTATTTTGTAGTAGTGAAGTCTCTTGGGTGTCATCCCCACCACAATTTTTATCCTCTGACAAGGATTTATGTGATACCAAATATTTGGGTTATGTGTTGATTATTATATGTTTTATATATTTCATGTGATGCATGAAAATGATAAGGAATTAGTAAATGATTGTGAAGAAAGTTTAAAAGTGTTTTACAGTACTGATTCACCCGTCCCCTCTCAATACTTACCTTTCCACACCTGATCCAACAATTATCTCAAAATATATATATTTGATGATCATATTACATTTTGATATCCTTAAAATTTTATCTCATCCAAAGAACTTAGGTAACATAATGTTTCTATTATGTATTTTTCTTTAGCAGTAGACACAGAGACTGAAGCTTGTTTCTTACTAAACCATGAAACATGATTATTAATTGAAAAGAGTACACTACCACTAGTACTCATTTTTTCATCCTTACTATCATCCCTTAATATGCATTTAAAGTGAAGTCTTCACCTCTTAGACACTATAGACCAAGATCTAAAGTTCATTTTAAGTATTTGAATATCTTTTTCACTACCTACATATATGTTTCTTTAGGAACAACTTGGAACCTTTCCACCATCTCAATTTCCTATATAATTTTGGGTCTTGAATTTTTTCATATAAATAAAATTTTAGATCATTGATTTGTAGAGATGGTTTGCATCATGACATTCTTTTCTTTTCTTAACATACATCATGTGATCATTGGTGTACTCAGATGATTTCAATTCTTCATTCTAAACTCTTTCAACATTAACTTGTGTAGAGTAAACATTCACATATCTATATTTCATTGAGTTAAAAGTTCATTCATTATATAAAAGCTTCTTATTAATATATTATTCTTCATTGAAAAATTTAGTCACTATAAGTGAGTATGAGCACCTTGGCACTTTGACATTATAGAGGATCGAGATGTATGTTTAAAAATGCATCAAAGCAAATATTAAAGGAAAATTCCGTTTAGTCGGCATTGCACATGGTAAAGGAAATTGAATAGGCACTTGTAAAAAGCACCAAAGTGCTTACTAAATTAATGCCAAAGTTATTGGCATTTGATATATCAACAATATGTCATAAATTTTTGAAATTTATTTAATTTTATTTGTGAACCCTAAGCTTGCATCCTCAAACTAGGGCACAGCCCAAGAAATCTAGGGCATAGATTGAGATATTCAGGATACAATCTGCAACATCGAAGGCATGGTTTATGGTAATATGATGGTGACATTTGTAAAGGTCATGAACAATTTTTATATGTGGTTTTAGTGAGATACATTGATCGTGACAGTATCACGAAGATTGACATATATAATGGTAAGTTATATACCAGAGTTCTTTTCCAAGTGTCTTTATCCCTTTAGTCATTTCTTGTCATACCTAAGCATTCGTGTTCTTTCTAAAATTTCTTTAATCTGTTTGTGACTATTTTAGTTATGTCTTAAACCTTTTTGGTTAGGAGTGGTAGAAGAAATGTTTTTGTTTCCTATATATGTTTAGTTTTTATCGTAGTCTTGTTTCAAAACTCTAGCTTTAAAATTCGTTACTCCATTTTTTTTGTTAAGGGTTTTGACATGAAATGTTGGTTCAAGTTTTTGGGATAATTGTTTTGTTTAAGTAAATTTAGTTTTTTTTGTTAAGGCTATTTGTGATGCCCATGGTTCTTGATCTAGAATAATAGAGATAACTGATTTTGTTTAGGTTTTTTAAACCCTAGTTAGGGTTTTAGTTGTGATAAGAAATGACATGTTTGTTTGTCAAATTGTGATTATTTTTCGATTCATTGTATCATTATTATGATGTTGTTACTTTTAATGTTAATAGTCAAGAGTTATTCTTTAAACCCTACTATAGTTAAGTTCATGATTCTTATGATATTTTTATCTTGCTCGGGTATACAAAAATTTTTGATAATAAAAGAAGATTATGAAAAAGTATTATGTGCTATTACCTAATTTGTTAAAGAAGTAGTTTGTATTTAGTTTGAGAATCATTTGATAATTCTATTTCAACTAGTATGGAAGTTCTATTTCAATTCAGGACAGGGATCATTATAAATGTTATTATGATGAAAAAAAGATTGTGCAATTTAGTGGAAAACATATAGAGACAGAAGGGCTTATTGAGACATATTTCAAAGTTAATGCATTGTATTGATTTTATTATTCAAAATTGATAGAAGAGTACATAGAGTATATTTTTGTATATAGAGTAAAAAATATATGCAATGATATAGTGTATGTGTTCTTAAATCAAGAAAAACACATGTTTTATTGAGAGAAAAAGAGTTAGTACTATGTGTTGTTTTGTAAAGATGTTAAAAAAGCAATAGCTAGTGAGGCATATAGTCAGTGAGACAATCCAACCAGTGAGGCATTTGTAAAATTAGTTTTTAAAATAAGCCAGTGAGACACTTTGAGTGGTTTTATTCCCCAGATATTTTCCACTCAGGACAAATACTTGTGTCAAATTCTTATGCATGTTATTATTCTTTACAATTTAGTTCTTTATAGTTTACATTGTATAATCAAGATTTAAAAGAGTTGTAAAATGAAATTTTTTGTATGATCATTGATTCACTCCCCTCCCTCCCCCACCGCCTCTCAGTGTTCATTGTACTCCTATAATTAGTATCAAAACCACACCTTTAGTAAATTTATTTTAATTTAAAAGTCTCCTGGTAGTGGAATACATACTATGGTTGGTCAAGAAGGTCACTCTAGTTTTAGGGCACCATTGTTTGATGGAACTCTATATGCATTTTGGAAGTTCAAAATGAAACATTATTTAAAATCCTTAGGGTATGATGTATGTTCAACAACAAAAAAATTTACACTAGTACAACACCACCTTCTACTCCTAATGAGAAGAAAGCTTATGAAAGTAATGCAAAGGAATCAAATGCCATTTTTTGTGGTCTTTTTAATGATGTTCTTGTTAAGGTTATGGACTATGATAATGCTAAGTCCATTTGGGATAAACTGTCAAATAATTATGAAGGTGATGATAAAGTTAAGGAGGCAAAGTTACAAGCTTATAGGGAAAAGTTTGAGAGTCTTAAGATGACTGAAGAAGAGAAAATAGCTGACTATTTTCTTCAAGTTCAAGATGTTCTAAATTTGATACGTGGCCTTCGAGAAGCATTAGAATAGGTTACAATTGTAAAGAAGGTACTAAGGTCTTTAACCTCCAAATATGATTCAAATATATCAGTTGTTGAGGAAAGGGATATCAACAAAGTAATACTTGACACTCTTCATGGTATTTTAACTACTTATGAAATGAGAGTCAACACTGATCCTCCTAGTAGAGAGCATGCTTTTAAATCTGTTAAAGTAGATACAAACTCAAATTTTGATAAAACTTAAAATAATGAATCAACATTTGTTAGTAAACTTAGAATAGGATTTGGTAAGTATAAAGGCAAATTTCCTTTCAAATGTATTGACTGTGGTTGAATTGGGCATTATGCTACCCAATTTCCAAACAAGAATATAGAGAGTGATGATAATGAAAGTGGTAAGTTATCAAGAAAGAAAAAAAGAAATTTAAATTCAAGGAGAAGAATACTTTTAAAAAGAATAAGGCCTTATATGTTGATGTAACAGATAGTGGTTTAGATGAACCACTTGTAGGAGAAGAAGAAACTCTTTTCATGGCTATTGTATCTCCTAATATACAATAGGAAAATAGTGTCTCAGAAATTTGAGAATCTAGAGTTGATTTCAAAGGAGAGCTGAAATCAGCTCTTAAAGAATTAAAAAAAATTAAAGAAAGAGTCAGTTGTTCAAAAGAATTAAAATCAGGAAGATGTTGAGTTGGTCTCTAACCCAAAATTGTATATTGAAGAAAAAAATAGGATTCTTGAAGTTACTCAAGAAAAACTGCAAAACAAAGAACATGAATGTTGCTTATTAGAAGTAGAATTTGTTGTCTTTGAAAAAAACTTGCTTCTTACAACAAGCTATTTGATTTTTCTAACAAGCTAGGAGTCACCCAAGAAGGTTGAGAAAGGTAAAATTATTTCTTCTAAATCACATTTCTTTGGTTATTTTTTTAATTGTAAACAACCAAGACATAAAGCAAATGGGTGCAAAATAACACCTAGAAGAAATACTAATATTGTGATTTGTAATCTTTACAATTTTTTGAACAAACTTAAATGTTTTAAATGTGAAAAACAAGGTCATATAGCATCTTTTTGTAAGGATGGTTTTCAACATATTCAAATAAATATGATAAAAGTTATAAGACTAAGATGATCTGGAAACCAAAGATATTTCTATGAATGCTCAAGAAGCCCTATTTTCTTAGATTGAGGAGGTTTTAATTCTAGATAGTAGATGCTCTCACCACATGACAGATGATAAGAGAAAAATAATTTACTATAAGGATTTTAATTATGGCTCAATCAGATTTGGAAACAATGCCTATTTTTAGATAGAAGGGTTAGGAACTATCTTTTTGGATAGCCTTACTCCTGTAACATATTTTTGTTATGTTAAAGGTATGGTTCATAATCTTTTAAGTGTGAGCCAAATCTATAAAAATAACCTCTTGGTTACCTTCACTTCCTTAGATTGTCAGATTATTGAAAAATCTAAAAGAACAATTGCAGCAATTGTCAAGACGGATGGAAATGTATACTTTAAAAGGTGTGATTAATGAGTATGATGAAACTTCCCTTGTAAATAAAATTGAAAGAAGTGTTGAACCTAAAACATAAAATAAATCAAGGAAATATTCTGAGGGTTATACAGATCTTAAAGAAGAACTAGTTTGTACACTTGTTGAAGTTGAAATTCTTAGAAGAAAAAATTATAATTTTGAAAATACTTTGGATGGTAAATTCTGTGAACAAGAGGAAAAGTATCAAATAAACTATGAAGGAGAATTAGTTTGTCCTCTAAAATAAATAAAAACTCTTAGGAAGAATATTCATAATTTGGAAAAATAAATCCATGGAGTTGCAAATCACTCCTATCAGATGGAACATGCAATAAAGTTTGTTGTTAAGATAAGGGCTAAGTTAAAGGGAAAAAAAAGGAATGCCAAAAAGTTATGTTCAGTGGCTAAAAGATAAACTGATTAAGTTTGATAAAGATGTCAAATCATTTTTTTGTGAAATTACACACAAAGGGACTAATAAATGGTTCCATATTCTCTTATCAACATTTTCAAGGTACAAATTCAAGACGGGAGTTAGGAAGTGTTCCACTTCCAACTTTTCATATGTAACAAAAGTAAAATGGTTGCAAAGGTACTATGTCCTTCATCCCTTGTACAATCCATTATAATTTTGGTTGGAAGGAATCTCCTACTTATCAATGGAAGGAATCTTTTATCAGTTGATTGAATCAGTTTTGGAAAAAAATTCAGCTTGATGTAATGACATATTTTTGCTAAGAAATAAATGTCTACTCATTTATTTTATGGCTTAATTTATTGTTTTTGTCATCATTCTAATTTATATAACTTTAAATCTTGACTTAATTAAGATTCAATGGTTAATTAAGTTTCTGATACAATTTATCAAAAACCTTTAGATTCTATTAAGTACTTTAAGTTTATCACTAAAATCTTAATAAGATTTATTTGTATAGAGTAATAATGATTATATCACAAGGGTGGGCTCATAAGACAGTGATTTTTCATGAAGTTTTATTTATTATCTCTGGCATCAAAGTGGGGGGGAGAATGTCATGATTAATCTTACCCCTCTTGACAATAGTGATGAATCTGTGACACATTGGTATACTTTGTACACCTATGCACCATATGTTCTATCAGTTTCTAAGATAAATTTTCTTTCAGTTTTCAATTTGATTAGTTGATAGTTGTAATCACCTAAAATTTGTCTAGTGGAACCTAAGCCCCTAATTTTGATCAAATTGCCTCAAATTAAATCCTAAATCTCAAAGGCATAATTGTGCGAAGTAACCCTGAAAATCCCCTTTGCATAATTAAATCAAAAATCTTATATCAATCTTATATTATCATTTAATTTATAGAGCTTGCATATTTATTTAATTGTTATACCATTGCTTTTAATATAAACTTTTTACACTTTTATTAAAAGAACACATTCACATGTGTGCACATACTTAATCCTAATTAATTAGAAATTAAAGGAGATTTGTGCTTTCAAAAATGCTATTTTGTCTTATCTTAACTAATATCTCCCTTTTGCCTCTTAATCCTGACCACTCATCTCTACCTAACCTTGCATCTCCTTCACTCTCCTTTTGTCTCTTAATCTCCATCACACATTCTTTAGCCTCTTAATCTCCACCCTTCATTCTTGAGGCAAATCCTTTAAAAGGAAGCTCTTCCTTGGCTCAAAGGTCCATTCTCTTGCATTCAAAAGTCCCAATCTTGATCATTTGCATCTTCGTCTTACTTCATCTCTTAGCTTAATCTTGCACTTGTTAATCTAGTTTGCTTTCTTGCATTGTTGATCATAGCATAGTCCTTGCATTCTCATTCTAGAATTCTAGTTGTTTTCATCCATTCTAGCTTAAATCTCTCATTTTAGCTTAAATTTTGCATTCTAGTTTTGCATTGCATATTGAATCTTCTATTTTGGAGTAGTCAAGTCACTAATCCTTTATGCCAATTTGATGAGCATCATGAGAAGGATTAAACTCGCTTCAACTAGGAAGCAATAAGTTGCTTTTGAGAGTTTAGTTGGCTCATTTGATATGGCCTTTTATAACTAAATTCTTGAGCTAATGGCTTATTGAGTGTTGGTTGTTCCTCAATTTGAGTACCAATTTTTTACCACACAATAGTTTGGCTTCAGTGATCAGTATGTAATAAAATTCATATTGAGTCCAGTGATGATTTGGAGAGTTTGTGACAGTATTCATGATGATCTTCATGATGGTATATTTGATTACATTTAATTTTCATGATGGTTGAGGATATGTGATTCAGGATATAACAGTGATTCTATAATGAAACTACAAACAACGGTCTTTGATCTTTTTCAATTGGTGTGTTGGTGAAATTCAAATCTTTAGTTTTAGAATATTTGGTGAATTGGCACTTCATGCTTGGTTCTCTGGCATATTTAGATATAGTGATAGTTTTGTGAAATATGATAGGTGACTTTTCATATTCTCTCATAGGTATTTTCACAAGTATTTTTCAGCTATTTTAAGGTTGGTTTTATAGTCATTAACAGTCGGTGGATTTTGGTTCTTTCCTAACATTTTGAAGTCATATCCTTGGTGATATTGATGCATGATTCAAATTATATTTCCAATTGTCAACCATTTAAATTATTTTTAGGGAACTTATGATTGGTTCAAATATGCTGATTTTTTATAGTTCAAATGATGATACAAGTGAAGTAACAAGATAAGATATTGAGTCAATTTATGGATAGTCAGGTATATACTTTTAGTTGTTTGCACTTGGATAGTTATTTATGTGACCAATCTTATCATTCAATCTATTTGGAATTTCTGTGGTTTATAACAGTTCTATGAGTTTCGGTTTGTAAGTTGAAAAGTTGCATATCATTTGAGTATACAAGTATATCATTTTCAGTTATAGATTTTTTGAGGCATATGCACTATTTTTCCTTTTCTCCTTTTCCCTTGATGCAGAAAGGGGGAGAGGAGTTAGTGTTTTTGCACCAAGGACAAAGGGCCCGAGTTTGTTGTTCCTAACTTTATTTTCCTTGGTGATGTAACACTAACTAGATGTGCATATGATGCATATCATACATGACAGTCATACTTGTTGATAGTGATACTTTATGCATTATGCATAACATCATACCATTCATGATCATTTTGATATATTCCTCTATGTAGTGATATGGATGGGATATTGAACATAGTCTGTTTGATACATGATCAATTTGATATATCTCTCATATGCAATTTGGTACATGACAGGTTGGCCGCTTGATGCACATTCATCTCCTATATAATAGTATGATGGTTGACTACTCATAGTACAAAAGGGATTATATCTATATCTCATTGAGTTAAAAGTTCATTCATTATACAAAAGCTTCTTATTAACATATTATTCATCATTAAAAAAATTAGTCACTATAAGTGAGGATGAGCACTTTGGCACTTTGACATTTTTTTTTTGGCAAAAGTGGACGAGCCACTATATCTATTTATATAATTTTTAAAACAAACTGATTCAAAAGCTCAACCGGGAAAGAATCAGTAAGAAAACCCGACATCTTCGCTGAAAAAACACCAATATTTACAACTATTTATATCGATGGCAAAATCATTACAAATATACATCCAAGTTTATTTGCTCAATCCTATTAATTGGAGAATATATTTCCCTCCATTTTACAATGTATTTGAGCAAAATAAAAACTAGAAACTAATTTTCAGATTTGACAATTAAATCATTTTTTCAAAATTTGCATTTTGTCATACAAAAAATTTTCAAAAAACTTAATCAAAGCAGTCTCATTCTTCCTCGATTTTTTCTATCCCCTCCTCTTGCGTAGCACATCCCCAGCCGCCGGACACATGGATACAAAATGTATATTTAAAAATGCATCAAAGAAAATGTTAGAGGAAAATGCCTTTTGGTCGGCATTGCACATGGTAAAGGGAATTGAATAGGCATTTGTAAAAAGCACTGAAGTGCTTACTAAATTGATGCCAAAGTTATCAGTAGTTGATATATCAACATTATACATCATAAAGTTTTAAAGATTATTTGATTTCATTTGTGAACCCTAAGCTTGGTCCTTGGGCTAGGACATAGCCTGAGAAAGCTAGGGCATGGCTTGATATATTCAGGATGCAATCTGTGGCATCTAAGGCATGGTTTATGGTAATATGATGGCGGCATTTGTAAAGGTCATGAACAGATTTTAAAGGCCATTATAGTGACCGACATTGATCTTGGTAGTATCATGAATATTGCCAGATATAATGGGAAGTTATATACCAGAGTTCTTTTCCAAGTGTCTTTCTCCCTTTAGCCATTTCTTGTTGTACCTAAGCATTTGTGTTTCTTTTTTAAATTTCTTTAATCTATTTGTGACTATTTCAGTTATGTCTTAAACCCTTTTTCATTAGGGATGGTAGAGGAAATCTTTTTGTTTCTTGTCTATGTTTATTGTTTATTCTAATCTTTGTTTCAAAAATCTAGCCTAAAAATTTGTTGCTCCATTCTTTCGATCATCTGTTAAGGGTTTTGACATGAAATATTAGTTCGAGTTTTTGGGACAATTATTTTTTTAAGTAATTTTTTTGTTAAGGCTATTTGTGATGCATGTGGTTTTTGATATGGAATAATAGGGATAAGTGATTTTGTTTAGGTTTTTGTAAACCCTAGTTAGGGTTTTGGCTATGATAAGAAATTATTAGTTTGTTTGTCAAACTGTTATTAATTTTTTATTCATAGTATCATTATTATGTTGTTGGTACTTTTACTGTTGATAGTCAAGAATATTCTTTGAGCCCTAGTTGGGTTAAGTGCATGATTCTTATGATATTTTTCTCTTTCTCGGGTATACAAAACTTTTTTATAACAAAAGAAGATTATGAAAAATTATTATGTACCATTACCTAATTTGTTAAAGAAGTAGTTTATGTTTAGTTTGAGAAGCAGTTGATCATTCAATTTAAACTAGTATTGTAGTTCCATTTCAATTCAGGAATAGAGATCATTATATATGTTATTGTGATGAATGAAAAGATTGTACAATTCAGAGGAAAACATACAAAGACAAAAGGGCTTATTGAGATATATTTCAAAGTTAATGCATTGTATTGATTTTATTATACAAAAATGATAGAAGAGTACATAGAGTATATTATTGTATATAAAGTAAAAAATATATGCAATGATATGGTGTATGTATTCTTAAATCAATAAAAATACATGTGTTATTGAGAGAAACACAGTTAGTGCTCTGTGTTGTTATGTAAAGAAGTTCAAAAAGTAACAGCCAGTGAGATATTTGTAAAAGCAGTTTTTCAATAAGCCGGTGAGGCATTTGTAAAAGCAATTTTTCAATAAGCCAGTGAGGCATTTGTAAAAGCAATTTTTCAATAAGCTAGTGAGGCACTTCGAGTGGCTTTATTCCCCAAAGGGTTTCCACTTAGGACAAATACTTGTGTCAAATTCTTGTGTGTGTTATTCTACTTTACAATTCAGTTCTTTATAGTTTACATTGTATAATCAAGATCTAAAAGTGTTGTAAAATGAAAAGTTGTGTATGAACACTAATTCAACCCCCCTCCCCCTCCCCACCCCCCCTTCCTCTCAATGTTCATTGTACTCCTACATCTAGCATGACGTCAACTATGTATAATTACACATGAGAGAGATGTTTATAACACATGTTATAATTAATCCAGTATTGAAGCAACCATATTTATGAATACTGTAAAGGAAAATAACAAAAGTGAGGAAATGAAAGTAATCCAAGAGAGATAGATAAAGAAGATGATGTTACCATGAATAAAACAAGAACTAGGAGCAAGCACCCAAAAGCCAAGTCATGGAGAAAAGAAAATTTTGAAAGGGGAAAAGCAAAGAAAACCCCTTGTGATATTATGAATGAGGTCATAGCCTAAAGGAGAGAGAGAGAGAGAGAGAGAGAGAGAGAGAGAGATGCTCATTACAATAATTACACATGAGAGAGATGCAGATAATACATGTTATAATTAATCAAGTATTGAAGCAACCATATTCATGAATACTATAAAGAAAAATAACAAGAGTGAGGAAATGAAAGTAATCCAAGAGAGATAAATAAAGAAGATGATGTTACCATGAGAAAAACAAGAACTAAGAGCAAGCACCCAAAAGCCAAGCCATGGAGAAAAGAAGATTTTGAAAGGGGAAAAGCAAAGAAAACCCCTTGTGATATTATGAATGAGGTCATAGCCGAGAGAGAGAGAGAGAGAGAGATGCTCATTACAATAACTTTGTCACTAGAAATGAGAGAAAGGCATCTCTTAAATAGAGATGAGGAGAGGAGTTACTATGTAACTCCCAAGTCTTTGAATGCCACCATTCATAATAGGTTTGTGCCAAGTGTCTCAATCTTCTGAAGGAGGATAAACTAAAAAGAGAAATTACATAAAATGAGTTGTCCTCCCATTTGGACTAGAGGACAAATTACATATAGGGATTCCATAGGAATCTCCTAATTACAATTAATAAATACAAGTAAAGATTACTCTTCTAACACACCCCTTAATCTTTACTTGGGGAGTTTACAACAAGGGGTATCAAACCCAATTTTTACAAAAATATGCAACTTGATCTTTAGCTTTATAGTACAAAGGTACATTTAATTGTGTTCAAGTGGAGGGATATCCACATCTTCAAGTAATCTTCTTGAGTTATAGGACGTGTAGATGAATTGATTCCTTAATTGGGCCTTAAAGACTCACTTGAATCAAAGAAACATAGAAACAAGAAACAAAGAAATTATCCCCAAGAATAATGTCATCTAATATTCAAGTTAGTGTAACTTTGAAACTTAAGCATAAATATTATCTTTTCGATGCAAGCAATAAATATTCTACACACATGGTAAACACTCATTTTGAAATAATTCATATACAATGCAAAAGATAAATACATGCACACAAAGGACTCAACCACACTTTACTATCCTCCTAAGACCATACTATAGTGGTTAGCAAACATATTAGCTTGAAATGAAATCTTCGATATAACTACAATTGGAAAAATAACCTTGTACTTGCACACTCAATTCACACATCAAGCATTCTTGCATCTATATATATAATAGCTGAAGCAATATAAAATCACCCAATGAGGTACAACACCACATAAATCATATCTAAATAACTCAATGCCAATATGCATCATGCAATCATTGAATATAATAGCCAATTAAAATGCAAGATATTGAGATCATTTAATTCACATCAATTAACCTAATCCATATAAGAATGGCAGTGGAATAAAACATATACTCATTGAAAGCATATCATATGCATCTCAAAACACACATCATTGGATGCCAAGCATGACATCTACACATAAGAAGTAGAACTCTCACCCCTCAATGCAAGTAGAAATACATCAAGTCCTCATGGGGAACTTAGTCACAAAATCATACATGAGTCCCAACACAACTAATTCACCAACAATCAATGTTTAGAGGAACACCATGTCTAAATATGCAGGTGGTCAACCACATGGCATAACTAAATAGATGACTCATTTGGTAAACACACCAACCAATCCAATATAAGCAATTACAACAATGACTATTGATGAAAATGCTTAAGTTAAAACACTAATAAGCACTCAAAGCCACATACACAAGAACAACCTATGCATCCCCTAATATATAGTCAAAATTACGACGTCCATAATAGATAGCTCAAAGCAACGAACGTAAGGACATTAAAGCAATGAGCGGGAGTGCACTACAATCGATGCTTTGTCAACAACCTAAAAGCCTTGTATTGTCTTCTACACAATATTGCAATGTTGGAAGACACCTCTAACTTCTTGATACTTCTACCCAGAAACCCTATGCTAGAAGACATCTCCACACTTTGTTATCCTTCAACACTTCATAGCAACCTATTCTCACTCCTTTGTGAGCCTACCCTTCAATGTATTACTTGCAATGAAACATCCACAAGAATTTGTAAGCCACTCGTCCAAATGAATTACACGTAATGCAACCAATGCACAAATCTAGCCACAACTAGGCTCTAAAACCATTTGATGTAATCATGACAGAAGGATCCATCTAAAAACTATCTAAACATGCAATCTCATACAAATACATATAATCTGTGCATCCTAATAATTAGTTTCAACACAATCTTATGATAATAAATTCGATTAACTAAATATATCTTCCAGAATTATAATAATATTCATAGTTTTTGTTACAATGGGCTTACTACATGCTAGGCCTCAATCATTTGAGTACAATACAAATTTATTACTTTCACATTAGAGCAGCCACCAACATGAGCCCCTTGGGTTAATTTCACTTCTCTTACCCTACTCTGGTCCTAATAAGCACTACTTGATCCTCAACATCTCTCCTTGCTCTCTATTTCTCCTCTACAAATGATTTAAACCTCGTATAATGAATACTTGAGGAAATAAGTTCTAGGTTGGTCTAAATTGAGAAAGAACATTCCAAACTCAATGCAATCCTAAACATGGTCTTCCATGTGACCAAAAAGGTCTCTCAAATAATTATTTTTTGGTATAAAGTTCTAAAACCTACTGCACACTTCTTAGACCTCTATTAATTGATGTAGCACACCCCAAAGTCAAATGATCATAGAAAATAAAAAGAACACATGGACATACTTGTAGTGCTTCGTTGATGTTGTGATCAGAGCCATGAGGTGATTTAATTGGCATGCACTATCACGCAGATGATTTACATTTGTTTCATCCAAGTGATCATAGAAAATCAAATGGACATGTGGACATGCTTGTGTGCTTTGTTGATGCTGTGTACACAACCATAAGATGATTTGATTGACATGCACTATGACACAGATCATTTACATCTTCTGTTGATCAGAGTGATCCTAGAGAATCAAATTGACACATGGTTATGCTTGTGGTGCTCTGCTGATATTGTGGACCGAGCCACAAGATGATTCGATTGACATGCACTATCACACAGATGATTTACATCTACTGATCATAGTGATGGTAGAGAATCAAATGGACATATGGACATGCTTGTGGTGCTCTGTTGATATTGTGGACTGAACCACAAGGTGATTTGATTGACATGCACTATCACACAGATGATTTACATCTGCTGGTCAAAGTGATCATAGAAAATCAAATGGACATCTGAACATGCCTGTGGTGCTCTGCTGATGTTGTGGACAGAACCACAAAGTTATTTGATTGACGTGCACTATCACACATGATTTACATCTGTTGGTCAGAGTGATCCTAGAGAATCAAATAGACACGTGGTTATGCTTGTGGTGCTCTGCTGATATTGTGGACCAAGCCACAAGGTGATTTGATTGACATGCACTATCACACAGATGATTTACATCTTCTGTTGGTCAGAGTGATCCTAGAGAATCAAGTTTGGTTATGCTTGTGGTGCTCTGTTGATATTGTGGACCGAGCCACAAGATGATTCGATTGACATGCACTATCACACAGATGATTTACATCTACTGATCATAGCGATGGTAGAGAATCAAATGGACATATGGACATGCTTGTGGTGTTCTGTTGATATTGTGGACTGAACCACAAGGTGATTTGATTGACATGCACTATCACACAGATGATTTACATCTGCTGGTCAAAGTGATCATAGAAAATCAAATGGACATCTGAACATGCCTGTGGTGCTCTGCTGATGTTGTGGACAGAACCACAAAGTTATTTGATTGACGTGCACTATCACACAAATGATTTACATCTGCTGGTCAGAGTGATCCTAGAGAATCAAATAGACACATGGTTATGCTTGTGGTGCTCTGCTGATATTGTGGACCAAGCCACAAGGTGATTTGATTGACATGCACTATCACACAGATGATTTACATCTTCTGCTAGTCAGAGTGATCCTAGAGAATCAAATTGACACATGGTTATGCTTGTGGTGCTCTGTTGATATTGTGGACTGAGCCACAAGATGATTCGATTGACATGCACTATCACACAGATGATTTATATCTACTGATCATAGCGATGGTAGAGAATCAAATGGACATATGGACATGCTTGTGGTGCTCTGTTGATATTGTGGACTGAACCACAAGGTGATTTGATTGACATGCACTATCACACAAATGATTTACATCTGCTGGTCAAAGTGATCATAGAAAATCAAATGGACATCTGAACATGCCTGTGGTGCTCTGCTGATGTTGTGGACAGAACCACAAAGTTATTTGATTGACGTGTACTATCACACAGATGATTTACATCTGTTGGTCAGAGTGATCCTAGAGAATCAAATAGACACGTGGTTATGCTTGTGGTGCTCTGCTGATATTGTGGACCAAGCCACAAGGTGATTTGATTGACATGCACTATCACACAGTTGATTTACATCTGCTGATCATAGCAATCATAGAGAATCAAATGGACATATGGACATCCTTGTGGTGCTCTGCTGATATTGTGGACTGAACCACAAGGTGATTTGATTGACGTGCACTATCACACAGATGATTTACATCTGCTGGTCAGTGATCATAGAAAATCAAATAGACATCTAGACATGCTTGTGGTGCTCTGCTGATGTTGTGGACAGAACCACAAAGTTATTTGATTGACATGCACTATCACACAAATTATTTACAACTGCTGGTCAGAGTGCTCATTGAAGATTATGAGAACAAAATCCAACTGCAGCATATACCAAAATGACTTTGAAAAGAAACTTCTGAATTACAAAACATAGAAAATAAATATTTTTTATTAATGTAAGATTGCTATAATAACCTAACATTCTTTTCCATCACCTTCTCTCAGATAAAAGAAAATCAATAACACTGTTGTAACTTGAAAACTTACTTGAGATAAATCAATCACAGAACATCAGTTTTAATATTTATGCCTCAAAGTTTGCATAGTGCACACCATATGGACATAATTCCAATAAACAAATAGAGGGACACGAAGCTATGTAAATTGCTGGGCAGTCCGATTTCCAAGATTCTTGAACTGACATTGGTAAAATATGGGGAAAAAAAAAACAATATTATCGCACAAAGTGGTAAAAGGGAAAAATAGTTGGAAAATTCAATATAAATATACTGCTAAATGATAGATCTAGATAAAATCAAAATATAGTTTCAAAATTGTCATGTTAAAATTGTTTTATTCATGGAAGTTAAAAGTCACAAATTGCTTCAAGAATCAAAATAATTTTGTCACAGCACTAAGATTGGAGTAATTACAAATAACTGCAGTGCAAATCACCTTGAATGTACTAACTGTTACAACATTAGCCTATAGTAATCTAAAAATCCTGTGAGACGTGGCCAATTTCTGCCCGCTTATTGTTTCTAGACTTCTTAGGTAACAAAGCATGATGAATATTGAGCAGTACACCCCCTTGGCAATATTCACGGATCTCAATCTCTTATGTCTTTATCTTTTCTGACAACCATCTGTACATGTTAAGGAGCAATCCTGTTTTCGTTGTAACTCTTAGCAATCGGTATATGCATATAAATTGAACTGTTTGAATGGAAAAGATCATCTATGGAAGGAAATTTTTGAGAAAGAGAAATCATAAAAACTAATGTGAATATAAATTGTACTGTATAGATGATAAGGAAAGGAAAGAAAGAAATTTTTATAGTTTACAATATCAGTCATCTGTTTTTGGGTTTATAGATGTTTATAGTAATACGGGACTACCACATATTCCTTGTGGTAAGCACCTAACTATGCTACAAATGAAACATATACTTACTCCCTATAGAATTTGGACTTGTGACCTCTCTTTAAAGACCATCTAATCAATAAGATGTAGAGAACAAATCTATATGAAAATAAATGAGAAGATAAAGAAAATTAATGAGATGTAGACAACAAATTCATATGGAAATAAATGAGAAGATAAAGAAAATCAATAAGAATTTACTTAAGGGAATCCAGAGGACTGACTCGTAAAAGCAAGCCATAAAAATCAAATACTTAAACCTGAGTAGGAATAAAAGATACAGAGAAAAAGGAAACATTTCATTATATTGCAGAGGACTAACTTGGAAAAATAAGTCAACAAAGTCACCAAGTTATAGGAAAATAAATGTATGATTTTTAGAAAAAGGTACTATTTATTATGAGAGGATAGAAGATAGATTTTAGATTTAGGAACGATCCCAGATAAAACAAGCTCTAAAATGAAATCAAAACAAATGGGCACGCAATGAAATAATTTCATTTAATGGAGGGAGCCGAGAGCACTGATGTAGTAAACATGCCACAGAAATGAAACCTCAAGATTCATTGGAAAAAATAATGCAATGAAGTTAAGCAAAGAACATTTGATAGAAGAAAGTCATATCATTGTGGGAAAATAAGCCACAAAATTCAATGCCAGAATCCAAGGCAAATAAATTGGAAGATTAGATAACCAAACCAAACACTGCTGCATTTAGGGTATCTAGATTGCTGAATGAGAAAGTGAATCAAAGCAATCAAAATCCGAACCCAAGGTAGTAGAAACAGCTATTAAAGTTATCCACTCCCAAGACAGGAAATGGATGGGTATGAGACAACAAATTGGAGTTGCAACTTTCAATCCTAGCTGGTCCACGCAAATTTAACAAGGTACCAGAGTTGGCTTAGGAGTCAAATAAATTGGTGTTGTTAAATAAAAAATTTAGCTTTTTAATTATTGTTGGCCCAATGAATTTTATAAGAGCAGTTAACACTAAAAGTTTTAGTTGAGATCATTTAGGAAAATGGATCGTTCAAAAACTGTGACTATGCATCTCAACATCATAAATATAAAAACAGAAAAAAGTGTCTAAAACCCTACCCAAATTTAATTAGGTTCTTTTTGTGACACTATATAAACAAGAGCTCCGCAGAGCTAGAGACTCTGCCTTGTGCAAGAAATGAGAAGTAAGAAGCATTGTGAAAGAGGATAACAGATAAGTGCCACAGTATATGTTCAATCAGTAACTGACAGCTTTGGAGCAGCAAGAAACAACAATCTTGATATAATATTTTTTGCCAAAATCCAAGTGGACAAAACATGCATCAAAAAATACAGTATGCATGCTTCAAAGCAAGTCTTAGAAAACACAAGTTGGCCAAAACTGGACAAAACAACGTTAAATTCAAGTAAGATCTTTGACTTGGAAGCTTTAATTCTACACAGTACCTAGCAGTCTGATCTTTTGTTCCTTATGGTTCTTTTCAACATTCCTTTGCCCTGTGAACCTTTGAAGGAAGATAAGATTTTGCATTCCTTTCAAAGAGAGTGTCATATACTCCATTCCCACCAACAAGTAACATTCTCGTGCTAATTATCAACATTGTGCCAAATGCATAACAAATCACTAACAGTGTCAAAAACAACATACCTTCACTAATAACTAAATGTCATATTCTCAAATTCACCAAATTTTAAATCATCGTAAGAATTCTATGGTAATGATAACAGAAATCATATTGAAGAAATGAAAAGTGATAAGTTGAGGATTCTAGTACCAACTTCAAATAAATAATATTCTAGTTCATACATGCTGCTGCTTCTTTGATAAAATCCTTTTGCAGATAAATAAGTGAGAAAATGTTAACTTCTTACTGCATTAGCATATGTTACTGTATTTAATGACATGTACAAAGACAACCAAGACCTTGAGTTACTAATGAATCTAATCTCGTGGAATACACATTTCAAGTGTAATGGTTTTACAATCAAAATTCACTAGTATACTGCTCTACACAGATGAATATTTGTTCACAAATAAGATCCTACACATGAACAATATGGTGAACATATCATCTGAGTTGAAGAGATCAATGCTTTTGCACACCATTAACACTGTTGTCATCTTGGTCAAATTGCTCTCTTTGTAATGGCTGCAAGAAGTGAGGATAATCAGTATACAATAGAAGACTAAAAAAATACAGAAGAAAAAATATAAAATTAAAATTAAAATAAATAAGAATAAATCTAAAATCTAAATCATACTATGGTGACTTTCTCCAAATTGATAACCTAACCAATGTATTCAACAAGTAATGAGAGCAATCAGAGAGGATGTTTCAATGACACTCAAACCCTTGGAATCGAAACGATTACATAGTTGTATCCAAATACACGATGTTATGTCTAAATACGAAATCTAAAACATTTAGACAAATAAATATGCTTTGGCCTAGAGTATAACTGAATAATTGCATATCACAGATTGTGAAAAGTCATGACACGTATATGAAAAAAGCATATCCAAGTTAAAAATGTAAGATGGGTAAAGCTACTTTATAACTTAAACTTCAATACACTTCTCTTAGTATTTTTCTAATTGCATTTTGTGTGTTGTGGACTACAGTTAGGAATGATTCTGAACGAGATGATTAGACTCTATCAACCAGCTGTTGGGCTTATTAGAAAAGTCCACAATTATACAACACTAGGAGGAATTTCTATTCCTGAAGGTCTACTCCTAATGCTTTTATTGGACATGTTTGAGAATCCTTCTCCCTCTGGCCTGCTCAGTAATTAAAAGAGGTACACAATCTTTAATACTTTATAATAGCCTATAATAATGTCAAGAATCTGAAGAGAGGAAATGATATTAACCTCAAGATAGAACTTGCTACAACCAAATGAAATGTCTACCACATACAAGTTTGAAAAAATTGTTTAATCAATAAAATGTGGGGCAGCCTTCAACTACAATGCGGGCAGCAGTACAAGAGAATTTCTTTGAACAATTATAATATATACCTAAAGCATCCAATACTCTAGAGTCCTAGACAATATGTCAGTGCCTTAAGGAAAGCTTTCTATAATTTTACACATCTGGATGGATAAACATAAACCCATAAAATTGAAATATAAAATTAAAGATACTATTAGGAAGCAGGTCTTTAAATGCAGGCAATATACACAAGTATATAAGATAATGAACAAAAATAATGAAAAAGAAAAAGTGAAGCTTGAAAAGATGAAAATGCAAAGCTATTTCTAGCTTTTTGAAGTTTCCAAACAAATCAATAATGGTTTCTATCCAAATATTACAACTGTTACAGGATAAGCAGGTAGTTACATCAAATTGTATGTGCTTTCGTCATCCAATAAATCCTACAAGTTTTCCAATGCATATTAATAGAAAAACTCATTTTAGAATATAATAACCAAGAGGCAGAGAACTTGCTTATCCAATGTTTCTAATATTTCTGCTTCCTGATTTCAAAAAATGTCTTCATCGAATACTGATTGTCATCAAATTCGGTAAAACCAGAAAGGTACCTCTCAACCTCATCCCACTCCCCACTCAGGACTAGTCCTCAAAATACTTCATGTTGAAGAAAAATCCCTTCTCTTGCCCCAACCCGAGCAGAAATTCATATAAAAGCTCAGAAAACTAACAACATTCAATGTAATAAGAAAAATCTTGAAACTTCTACAAGTAAACATTTTTCATTTACTTGTCTGGAATCAACTATGTTCTATGATATTTTTATTTTCTTTTAAGAAAAGGTGACGTAGAGAAACATACACTAACAGTTTATGCAGAAGAAATTTAATCAAATTGAAAGAATTAATTTACAAAAAAGGTTTACAACTTTGGAACAAAGACTTGAGCAGTTGAGTCAAATTGCTACATGGTAAGGTAAAAAGAAAATAGAAAATCCTAGATTTCCCACATACGTGTTAGAGCTTACCAAATTATCATGCTTTAGGGGCACTGCTTTGGAGATAAGACAATGGATCTTCAAACTCCTCCACTGTTGGATAAAAGGTTGGGCAGACAGGAATATTATTAATCCAATCCATCCTGTTGGAACTCGGACTATTAGCCTTGCATTTTAATTCTTTGAGACTATTTTCATCTTCCTTCTAATGTAAAACGTCCTTTGCACCTCTATCCATGCTGGACCATATTCCACTTCCACAGCAATCACCAAGACACAAAAAATGCTCCGTTGTTATTTTCTTTGCACTCACATTTCCTATCCTCACCTGTTCAACATCAAAATCATAAATGTTATAATATTAAAATACTCTCAACACTGATCATCATTACATTAGTTTTCTAACTTTAAATTATAGTGAAGTTTTATGTTCTTAAGTTGTGTACCTAATATTACAATATAAACTTACTTCAAACAAGGTCAACATCAAAGAACAAAATCAAGTTGAACAGCTGCTTATTTTGTTCTGTCCATATCTTATGTACCCTGCAAAAAACAGAACATGTAAAAACACAAAAAGAAAAGAAAAAATCTTCTGCAAAAGTGAGTTCTTTCAGCAGCTCCAAACCTGATATATCATACCTCAAGTGTGTGCAAAGGACTGAACTAGATTGACCTTTTGTTGTGAGGTTTTCACACCATCGCCCCATTGCAAATGGGGACCCCCTCTTTTGTTTTAGCAATAGTGGTCCTAGATGCTTTTGGGTCGTCTTAAGTAGTTTTAGTTGGTAACAATTTTCAAGTCTCCAAGTCGAAGAGATGAGTTTGGGAAACTTTGGCCTTCTGGGAAGTCAAGTCTGTCAAGGATATGGGTGAGAGCTGGGCTAAGCTAGTCAAGGATATGGAGTTGAAACCAAGTGATTTGTAATGAAATGAGTTAGAGTCATTAGAAAATCCTTGTTCCAGCTTCAATTTGATCTTAGAAAGTCAAGAAAGGTTGTGGTAGGTAACATTGTTGAAAGCGTGCTGAATCCTGAAATTTGGCTAAGTTCGAAATAAATTAGAAACTCTCAAAATCTAAAATCTTTATTATAACTCCTCTGAAGCTGAAACCTATCTCAAACATTCTGACAGAATTTATATAAAATATAACTTAAAGTATAAGTTACTAACTTATACTTAAATATTATATTTTATATAAATCCTCCCGCCCTCTGAGCTGAAGAAAATGACTTGTAGAATTCGGGAGTAACTTGCAAATGAAAAATCCTGGCACTGGGTCAGAATCCGACCATGTCCCAGGATTCCAATCCTCTTACCCCCCGAAATTCCACCCCTTGCAAAAGCGAGTTCCAAGTGCGATTGTTGAAAAAAAGTGAAAGAAAATGCAAAAATGTTGTTTTTGAGGTGAAGTTGTCAAAGAGGAAAATTCCTCTAAGCATGGCAGATTCTGCCTGCCCCAGAGAAATCCAAATTCCTCTGATACCCCTGATTTCTGCCCCCTTCTTATGGCTCAAAATCTTGCAATCCCCCTCAAATCCGCCTATGGGCAAGTAATTAAGGAAATCAAGTGAACAAATGGCATTGTTTTGAGGTCAAAACGTCAAAGGAAAAATGAAAATCAGAGTGAAAAAGTGGAGGATGGGCATGAAATCAGACTTAATTGAGCCCAAATTGGATTGAATAATCATCAATCTCACCTTAGAAACTTGATAGAGGGCTTGATTGCATTGAAGGAGGCATGGTATAAGGAGTGAAGTGAACAAATTTGAGGTTGCAAAGATAAAATGATGAGGATGAATGTCAAAGAGGAAATTCCTCTGGGCATGGTGGAATCCACCAGCCCTAGAGGAATCTAAAATCCTCTCAACCTCCTAAATTCCGCCCTCAAACATAGGTGCGAAAAAGCATCATGAGGATAAACAAATCCATATTTCCTCCCAAATTGGCATGAATGCTGCAAGTATGAGGCTAAGAGGAAGATGGTTGGGCAAAATTGAAGTGTGAATGAGATCAAAATTCCTATCCTAGCCTTGACTCTGCCACTAAGATAAATGCAATTGGAGACAAGGATTAGAGGTATGATGGAAGAGAGTTGTGCTAAGAAGAGGCCACAAGTTTAAGGGATGGAGTGTAAAGTGTAAGGTGGTTTCAAAGATGAGAGAAGAGGATGATTGAAAAGATCAAGAGGAAATTCCTCAAGGCACGGCGGAATCCACCTGCCCTTGAGGAATCTAAAATCCTCTCCTACCCTAGATTTCCGCCCTCATCTATATGGAGATTAAAGCACCAAAACGGGCCTAAAATGATGAACAGGAGCATGAAAATGATAAAGGAGATCAAACATTGGTGAGATCTTATGAGGAAGTTGTATATTTGAAAAGTTTGGAGTGAAGGATAAAATCCTCTTGACACCCCTCATTTCCGCCTTGCATCTATGGCAATGAAACATGAATCAAGTCCTTAAAAATTTGCATGATGATCAACAATAATGAAGAGTGATTGGCCAAATTCAATGAAGGATGATAAGTTTGAGGTAAAATGAAAGTGAAGAGGAAAAATTCCTGTAGGAGTGGCGGATTCCGCCACCCCAAGAGGAATCCAAAATCCTCAAGCATCTCCAAAATACACATTGCATTATGAGGCCTAAAATATCAATCCTTGATCTCCAGGAAGCATGAAAATGGAAGAGGGTGATGGGAAAGATGCAATGTTGAAATGGAAACTAACTAGCATGGAGATGAGAATTTGAGTGAGAGAAAATCCTCTCCACCCATCAATTTCTGCCTTGTCCTTGTGATGCTGGAAACACAAATTTAGCCCTTCAAATTTATGAAATGATGAACAAAAACTTGAAAATTACAAAGGAAACCAAGCATTATCGTAGGAGGAAATTAAGAAAGAATTATATCAAGCAAAAAATTAAGGAGAACTCCTTAAAGGGTGACAGATTCCACCACCCTCCAAGGAGTCATTCATCCTCCACATGCTTGATTTCTACTTGTTGTGACCTTTTCACACCATCACCCCATTGCAAATGGGGACCCCCTTCTTTGCTCGTGGTCACTAGTTTAGTTAGGTTTAGGTGGCGAATTTGGCAATCCGATGCTTTACAGATTCAGGGGTGGTATTAAAATCAAGTGGCCAAGTTGTGATTTTAAAGTGGGAACGTTAAAAAATAAAGTCTGTCGAGGTCATGCTATAATAGGTTGAACGTAAAATCCTAGGCGTATTGAAATTGTGGATAGCCAATTTGTTCGAAATTTCATATAAACGCATAATCCATGCATAAGGGCCTTAAAACCCTTGTAAAAATTGATTTTTTACGTACAAAACGGCCCAAAATCCTAACAAAAAAATCAAAATCCAAACTATACATGAATTTCCCTTCACATTTTGGTCAAAATCCAGACTCTGAATTTCCCCACTTTAATTGGCTTTTTCCTGAAAAATTCTAAGTGTTGGGGTTAAAATCTGGACTATAAAATGAATTTCCACCACTTTGGATGAATTCTGCTTAAAAAAATTCGAAGTCTAGAAAGTGTCCAGACAAGGGTCGAATTTCCCCCAAGACTAAGTGCGTACACTAAAAAAATTTCTAAGTTCGGAAAGTGTCCAAACAAGGGTCGTTTGTCCCTTGGAACCAAGTATGGAATGCAAATATTTTCTAAGTGTTGAAGATGTACGAACATATCATGTTTTTCTACTCAAGAGAAGTTTGGAATGTGGAAATTGTTCTAAGTATGAGAACTATCCCGACTAGGGTCGAATTTCTCTTTGAGGGCATACTAAGGTTGATTTTCCCCCGTTTTTTATAACAAAGCAAGATCAAAAAAATTTCTAAGTATAAAGTGGATTCTATCCAAGCTTTGATCGATTCTCCCTGCCTAGCATGGATGGAGTTGGAGTTTGGACATAGTTGCAAGTCCATACAAGTTGTGGACTTAGGCAAATTTGAGTCTTAGGCAAATTTGAGAGTCCTAACATGGATAGTTTTTCCCTTATTGGCCTATTTTTATTAATTAATTAAATAAAATAGGAAGTATAATAGAGTCAAAGCAGAATCTTCTAGAAGGTGGTAACTCTTTCATCCCACATTGCTTGTGGAAAGTAAATAAGAGGCAAAAACACATTTAAAAGGGGGGTTGTTGTTGTAGTAAGCCATGAATATCTTTGAAGAACAAAGACTGAGATTGTCAAAATCTGAAGCAAGAGGTCAAGTGGAAGCACGATCCAGCCTTGGTGATTGGAGTCTAGGTGAAGAAAGGAAGATATCTACCATTGAAGAGGGGTTGAAGGTGACTAAGGAAGCTATTAAAGGGACTGTAAACAAGGTATTTCCAGACTTAATTCTGAAAACCCCTCCTATGCTGCAATTTGTTTTGAGAAGTTATGGAAAAGAATTTGTAAGGAACTTCATTAATAAGTCATGGCATTGTTTTGAAGGCCTTTTTCTCAGAATTTTGAAGACAAGAGGGGGGCTGAGAGTGTGAATATTCAGACCAAAATCTGAGGAATGCTCTATGTGGGGTGATTTATTTTTTAAATTTCTAGAAAATCACCGTCACTGAATCTGTCCAGACTTAATTGTTGAGTCTTCCCTTGCCATTTCCTCATCATTTGCAACCATTTTCAGGGATTAAGGAGCTATGATAAGACTTCTATGAGCAAAGGTCTGAAAATTATGCCTGGAAATTCGATTTTTTTTTTCACTTATCTTGGGTTTGTTTTGAGATTGCACTCTGATTAGGAATTGATTGCAGGTTTTTGGGAGTGACTTGAGGCCCATTTCAAGCATCATTCGAAGTCTGAAACATAGCTTATCTTCAGACTAAGGTCTGAAGACTCCAAACAGGGGCGATTTTGGAGAAAATCTCCATAATATGCCAACTGAAAGGATCATCCCAAAGACTAGTGTTGAGTGTTAAGGGCTTGTCCTCCTGCAAGAAACACTAAATTTGAAGGTGAAAATCATCCCAAGGGAGTAAGTTGTAGGCATGTCTTCAGAACAGCAGAACTTTGCTAGGCTCAAATTTCATTATTCTAAGTGATGGATCATTGTTCTAACACAAAGATTAAAGCAAGCTTAGGTTCCAAACTTTGATTACAATTACGGTGCATAGATTTTCGACATTGTTTGGATCAATTACAGCTCTTTTTCAGGCTTGTCCTCAGAAAACTTTTGAAGGCTTTTGATCATGAACTTGATTTTAATGCTTGATCATTTTGTTCATTATTCACCAATTTGTCCATGGACATGGAATTTGCTTAGTTTGAGATGCTGGGATCATCTTAAGAGGGGATTAAAACGAAATTGCAGACTTATCTTCGGAAGTTTGAACTCTCCAAGTATTTAGTTTGCTGTCATGTTTGGACTGTTGTATGTTTCCAGGGTCATGAGAGAGTCCTAAGTCATGATTTGGAGTTAATTTGATAAGTTATTAGACCGTTTTGAAGGTGTTCGCGTGACTAGTCTAAAAATCAGAATTCATAAGTTTGGTTAAAAATTAAAGATCTTTGATGTTTTGATGTTCTAGCTGGCACTTTGATTATTGTTTTCCTTGGATTAGCTATTTAAAACAAAGTATGAAGTTCATCATCTAATCCATGGATAAATTCAAGCATTTCGTGATCTAAACTCAATATTTTCTTAAGATTTACTAACTTCGAGCTTCGTACAGGAATGGCAAAGCCAAAAGGATTTGCAGCGAAGACAGTGCTGACGAAGAGGTTGTCCAAAGGCTTTTATCCAGAGTCCTCAATGTCATCCAAATGGGGAAAAGTTTCAGATACCAACATGGAGCACCTTGATATGAGGGGACTGAGAAGGAGAATGTATGGACACGGAGATCACTTGCCTTTAAAGATAGCAATTAATACAGTTGGGTGTGGACTCTATCAGGCAGTAGTAACTTCGAGCTTCGTACAAGAATGGCAGAGCCAAAAGGATTTGCAGCGAGGACAATGCTAACTAAGAGGTTGTCCAAAGGCTTTTATCCAAAGTCTTCGATGTCATCCAGATGGGGAAAAGTTTCAGATACCAACATGGAGCACCTTGTTATGAGGGGACTGAGAAGGAGAATGTACAGACACATAGATCACTTGCCTTCAAAGATAGCAGTTAATACAGTCGGGTGTGGACTCTATCAGGTAGTAGGATTCCCTACAGCCATTCAGTGCAGCGAGCTCATTGTTGAACGTGTGAGGAACTATGATCCAAACACTACAACCATCAAGGCCAAAGGCAAAGTGTTTGCATTTCTGAATGAGGAGGCAATAAGAGAGACCTTTGGGATTCCCTATCACTTTGGAATGCAAGTCCAAACCAAGTAAGAAACTAAGGGACTATTTGATGTAAAACCTGATGCATGTATGGACATCATTAACAAAAAATGGATCCATGAGCCAAGAAGACATCATTCCAGGTTGCCAAAGAGACCGGCAAGCGATGACTTCAAGGAGGAGTACAGTGACTTGATTTTCATGCTGAACAAGGTAATGGGGTCACCTCAGGGGGCTTTCTTTGATTCTTGGATGTTCTACTTCATAGAAGAGATTGTCATGGGAGAAATAATGATCAATTGGGCAGGGATAATAAGTAATAACCTTGATGCACAGTTGAGAGACTTAAAAAAGACAAGATAGTTCTGCATAAGTTCCTACATAATCTATCTATTAACGAGGACTATAAACTATCCAGGCCTCATATGCAGAAGCGGGATTGGTAATGGGAGAGACCAATTCAAAGTCTACGATTGTTATCCTGAATTGCAACTACATGGGAAGGCAAGCTATAGGAGGATGAATAATATCTTCACGATGAGTATCACTCGCACTTTGCAGGGGAGACACATAGGAGATTGTCCAAGGATGTCATCACATTGATAGAGCAATATGGAAATTGGTACATCCAGTTCCCTACATTCACCTATATCGGGGTCCAGGAATTTTTCTCAAAAGCATACAAACTCCCCAGGTATCCCACGAATAAAATAGTTCTGTTGGAGGTGGTAAGACAACTCTCAGAATTTGACCTCATACAGAAAGAGAAGCACAGACAAGGAATGCCTTCCTCCATTACTTTGGGGAAGATGCTTGAGTCTTGTCCATCCTTGTAGGCAGCCGAGACAGCTAGTGCAGAGATACAATTTTATCAACTAGGAACATATAAGGCAAGAAAAGATTTTGATCCATTCCGAAAAATTCAGATTCACAAAGGCATGAAGTATAGGCACAAGGAGGACATAGAAGATTATTGGATGAATCTCATGGATGAAGAGGCAGTAAGGAGGAAGATGTGGTCTAGAATGACATTAAGGTTCATGAGGAAGTGTGGTGTCTTCCCTATTCCTGACCAAGTCCAAAATGATGGATGCATTATCCACCCCAATTACGAATATGAGAAAAGAAAGTCATTTGAGCCCCCTAATTGGTCACTAAAGGAGGAACTTTCAGATTTGGGGATTCTGATGAGGGTGGTCATGGATAGATCGAGGGCATGGGTGGATAAGCAAATAAATAGGTTGATGAAACAGGGTGTCACCTTCACCTATGCAAGGATGCAAAGTGAAGAATCTTCTTCCAGAGATGATGAAGGAACCACTAGCAACTTGAGATTACGTATTCAGCCTAAAGGACAGACTATAAGAAGAAAGGGTAAGGAGGTAGGAACATCTCAAGCATCAAGTGGCAAAACAATAAGTGTAGAATCTGGAGACAAAAGGCAAAGGCCGGCCACGCCTACTCTAATCCTTGGTTCATCATCATCTAAGGAGGAAGGAACACAAATCATGGACAATGATTCAACGCAGGGAGGAGATACAAAGATCCTACCCCAGGATGGTCAAGAGGCAGCTTCATCCACACATTTGGTACAACAAGACACAAAGGTATTGCCATCTTTCCCCACAATGCACTTGGTAGTAGATTTAGGAGATGATATGGGGCAGTCTGATCCCAACACTTAGGGGATGGAGGACAACCTTATTTCAGCACTTAAGGAATGTGATGAAGATGAACAGATGGAGGGTGGCTTGGATTTATCCACGGTCCCTGATTGGCTTAAAGACAACATGAAGAAGAGAAGAGGCGTAGAGGAGACCCCCCTATAGAAGATATTGATACATTTCTTAACAGGATAGGGAGGCAAGGGAATCTAGGCCAGCAAGGAAGGTTCACAAGATTACCAGAGATGAGACAGGTTCTCACATTGTACATTTGGCTATCCCCACAGAGGACAGGAATGAAGATGAGATTTCTCCCTATGATTACCACATCTCTTCATTCGATATTGGGCCAACAACTAAAGATCAAGAATTTCAAGAACTGAGGGACAATGCAAGTGCTATAGAAGAAAGGATGAATAGATTGATCAAAGAAAAGGATGATTTTGAGATGGAAAATTTGATGATGAAGGAAATAATAAACAAATATGTGAATTCATCAAAACAAAAAAATGCAGCCCTTGTTCCTTATGTTCCCACTTCTCAGGACTCACATTGTGCTTGCAACGTGGTAAGGAAATGGGCAGGGGATATCAGAGAGCGAGCAGAGTCTTTCCTTACCAAAATGGTTCGAGTATATGAGATGACCACTATGCTTATGGATAAAATGCAGGGATTAGAGGAAATGTGAGAAGAATTTCAGCCCATCAAACGAAAGGTCATTCCTCGTCTCAAGGCATTGAGAGCTATCCCTACATCAGCCTTGGTACAGGAGGGAGTGATTGACAAGGGGAGTGCTTATGACTTTGGCCGTTGGTATCTCTCATTGATTACCAAGAAGACTACTTATGAGCATGCGTGCACACAATGTGATGACATTTAGGATCCTGTTCTAGGGATGCATTCGAGGGTTCTCATTGCAATCAAGGAACTGCTTGGCCTTGATCCAGTGAATTGGATCTAGAAGAGCTAATGGGGAAATTGGAACTGTTCTAGGGATGCATTCGAGGGTTCTCTAGATCCAGTGAATTGGATCTAGAAGAGCTAATGGGGAAATTGGAGTTAGTTTATTTCACAGGTGTAGATTCTCTTGAGGAGTGTCACTTGAATGGTTTCTTCTCACTTATGCTTCCTATTAATGATCCACAATTGCAAACTATAGGTTGGGATGACACATTGGGCACATGCATGGAACAGTTGGAGATTATAGAGATGCAGCATGAAAGCCTCCCTAATATTGACATGGATGAACTTAAAGAAATTTTGCTTAAGTTCATTAAGTTTACTAAAAGAGAGAAGGTGAAGGGAGTACACATCCTAAATGATGAGTTGTTCAATGACTAGGCGGTTTCCTTGCTTCCTATTGGTCCTCAAAGTTTTGAATTTTCTCATTGGCTCTTTTTGGTGGTGCTTCATTTTCATTGACTACTTTTGGTCGCCCTAATTAGGGTTTGTAATGGATTAATCTGGGCCCTTGATTCTAAATCAATCTTGGTCGTTCATTGTAATTGGGGCTCCTGTATAAACCCCCCACCCCTCTCATTTGTAAGGAGGTTGTTTGAGAATTGTTGCTAATATAATGCCAAATTTGCTCTACTTTTCATTGTTGTGTCTTGTATGGTGAATTGTTGTGATCAAATTTGCATTATTACATAGTGATCTACATCCCTCATTTAGAATAGATTTTCATTCCAAGTTGTTAGATTAGATTTTTTCCCAAGTTGCTAGAGTAGAATTTGTTTCAAATGGTTTAATTGAATCAAAGAATTGTGGATGTGTACTTGCTTGACTCGAACAAATCCGGGCCACTAGCCTCTTGTTGATTGTGAGTGTGCCTTGTGTGGTGAGTCGATGATCAAAAACACTTAACTTCAATTGGTATTGAATCTTTACATTGCATCCACTTGAAGGGATTAGAGAGGAGATATTAATTTGAAAATCATTTAAGTCTACCATAGAAGCTTGCACTAGGTGGGTGGAGTCACTGACAAGATTGCAACTAGTAGAGTCCAAGTTCATCCATGTTTCCTTGCATTCATAGTTAGGAGTAGAAGTAGAAGTTTAAGTTGAGAAGTTAAAAGTCGAAAATCAAAGTATATTTTCATTGCACATTGTAAGGAAAAATCATTAGAAGTACAAGTAGTTGACAAATCTTGAATGAACTAGCATAAGTCCCCTTAGTGATCTAACAAATCACATTATTTCAACTAAGTGAGTATCCACAGTAAAAGAACCTTGAAGTCACCTTGTGATCTTACTTTGTAGGTTTAGCATAAGAAGCAACCTTATATCAAGAGAGAGTTGAATATTTGATGTTTCACTTTGAAACATTGAGTGTTTGATTCTACATGTTGTACATCAACACTGCCCCAAGGGAAGAAGCTTGATGGAGAAAAGAAAGAGGCCAATTTGACTAATGTTTAATGAGACAAAACATGCCTTTGATCCCTTCGTCATGTTGGCCTTAAGGAGATGATAAAAAGATTAAATAAAATGTTTTGATTGGCCTAAATAGACCAGGTCAGCCCTTACCTGAGACATGTCCTTTCAAGAGGTAGATCAAGAAGCTTGATGGAGAAAAGAAAGAGGTCGATCTGACTAATGTTTAATAAGACAAAACATGCCTATCATCACTTCATCATGTCGGCCTTGAGGAGATGATAAAAATATTAAATAAAATGTTTTGATTGGCCCAAATAGACCAGGTCGGCCCTCACTTGAGACATGTCCTTTCAAGAGGTAGGTCACCTATATAAAGGAGGCAATGTGAATTTATTTCAACATCACACAAAGACAAATTTATCTCTGCTCTAAGACAGCGACTTTCCTCTCTAGTTAGCAGCGAATTTCCTTCCTAAGGCCATAATTTCATCACGTAAGACAGCAGATTACATTGAAGAGGGAGAAATAGATCATCTTGAGGGGGCAAGCTATGATAAGGAGAAATAGATTGTATAGGGGGAGGGGGTAAATTTTCTTCAAGAAGTGCCAATTTAGACAGCTACAAGCAGATTTATCTTCAAAAATCAAAGATAAGGAGGGTGAAAAAATTAAAATCTGAGCAGGCTAGTCATTACAAAACTTGTTTATTTTCAAGATTTTAAGTCAATCCGTTTCAAGTTGCAAGGTTAAGATCATTTTATCAATAAAATCAAAACTTGGGATTTGCAAGAAGAAAGAGGAATTTGATCTTGAACCACAAAATCCATTTTGCCTCTTTTTTTTAATGCAACTTCTAAAGCTTTCAGATTTCTTTCATTCCATTATTTCATGAACTTAATGCATTTTTCTCTCTTGGTTTTGCAAGGTAATCTTCGAAAAGGGGGAAGCTAGAGGAGCAAGGAGATGATGGCAGGGCCAAGTTCAAGACTTCAAGGAAAGAACAAGTGGATGCTACAAGATCGAGCTTGAGGACTTCAAATGAGTAAAGTCAAAATCAGATTATCAAGGTACAAATTCAAGGAAAGATCAAGATGGAGTTGAAGGAGAAAGAACAAATTTGCAAGCCCACAGGAAAAATTAAAGAAAATTTTCATCAACTTAAACTTCCTCTAAAAATCCAAGGTCATTTTGAAGGTCCAGGTGCATGAAGACTTCATCACTTCAAGAAGTTCAAGTTTGCAAATACAATCAAGTTCAAATAATAGCAATGAGAAAATTTCCAAGAGCAGAGATGGAGAAAATTTGAGAAGATGAAGCAATTTGGGAATATGTCATCACAACTAAAGGCTAGATAATGTTGAGTACCAAGAGATATTTTCTCATCACCAAAGAATTGATCAAATCTACAAGATGAGGATGCCGAGGTGGCGCCCACTTGTCTTCAACCAATCAGAAAAATCCAGTCACGCGTGTTCAAGCACATTCAATCATATTATGCCAAGTGTACAATTTTCTCATTGGCTCTCAAAGGCATTGTAATTTTCTTATTGGCCCACAGAGTGGTGCCTTCACGTAATTGGCTGATACTGTGGCAACCCTAATTAGGGTTTGTAAAAGGTAAATCTTGGCCCTTGATCTTGAATTGATCTTGGCCCTTCATTGTACTTGAGCAACTATAAAAGGCCAAAGCCTCCTCATTTGTAAGGGGTTAGACATTAAGATTAGAGAGAAGTTAGTTTTAGAGTAGAGTAGGAGGAGACTTGTTGAAATTGTTGCCATAATGCTATCAAAGTAATTGTTGGTTCATTGTTGGTCTTCATAGTGGATAAATTGCATGTGCGTTTCTGGATTTGATTGTGTGTGTTTTTTAGCAGTTGATTTGATGCTAAAAAACACAATCAAATCCAAAAATGCACATGTAGCTGAAAATGGATTGTGGAAATCTGAAATTATTAGTGGATAAATTATTATTGCTTTGGAGTATTGCATGGTTTCTTCAATTCCTCATTTAGGATTTTATTTCATGTTAAGTAGAAGTAGAAGTAGATGAATGGAAGATATTGTTGAATGGTGATTAATGGTGGAGCTAGTGTCCATACCTTTTGGTACTTGCTGATAGTAAGTAACAGTGTAAGGTTAGTCTAGGCCTAAATTGAAAGTGTTTAACTTCTATTGGAGATGTTCATTTAGATTGCGTCTTCATAGGGCATTTGGATGAATATTGACAATGTGAAAATAATTCTCACATCCGTAGAAGATAGCACCCTCTCCTATGCCTAGTTGACACGGCGAGGCAAGGATTGGTTAGAGGCTCACCCCATTATCAACATTATCCTACATTCTTAGACTTAGAATTTCTAAACCCTTATCCTTTGAAGTTTGTTTAGTTGGAAGTGATTGGAGAAGTTGAAGACTTGATATCCATTAAATGAATAGCATAAGTCCCTTTGTTTGTGATAACCAGCATATCACATCATTAAAATTGAGTAAAGTCCACAATAAAGAAGGAACCTTGAGGTTGTCTCATCTGATTACACAATTCATCTACATTGTTTAGCATATGAGCATCCTTATTCAAGAGAGAGTTTGGCATTTAGTGTTTCATCTTGGAATACTAAGTATTTGATTTTGTATGTTGTACTAGAACAAAACTCACATCAACACCTTCCAATAAAAAGATGGACCCGAATAAAGTGTCTATTATGTTGCCTCTCTCTATTTCATTAAATGTTGTGCCTCAATATTTAGGCACTACATAAAAAAAAATAGTAAACAACAAGAGTCAGAAGCAAGAGTATGAATGATTCTTGTAATTAACTGCAGCCTAAGGTGTTATAGCACACAAATACTAGGAAAATACAATGGAAGAGTTGTCGCATCATGCATTAGAATGGGTAAACAAAAACATAGCCTTCATATAAGCCACAAAGAATAACCAAGAAACAAAGCAAAATTCAGACTATTTAGTAAGGGCTTGGTACGTTTACCATGGAATAAGTCTGGAAAAATACATTATCAATCAGTCTTCAAATAAAGCACTACGATACCTAAGGGAATATAAACATTGAAGCTATACCGTAGGAAAGATGAGTAAAAATAAAAATAGCTACAAATATCTTTGACTGTAGTATGGAAAACAAATTAAAATAGAAAACGACCACTAATGAAAGATCTTAGAAGTTGCCAAGTATATAAAAACCTAATGCAATGGAATCAAACTATTTTGAAATTATATAATATTTTACAAGTGAAATTGTTTGGTTTTGAATTGACTCAGACACGCATGCTTCTTAATCTGTTTTGGGCAATTAAGAACTATAGTGTGTCACTGTCACTTTCTTGGTTCATCCATTATGAATGTTTCTTCATGAATTGTGGATGTGTCCAAATTCATCAATTGGAGACAATTCTAATGTACCATCCTAATGAATCATCAAACTCCTACTAAAATCCATAATCATAATCAAAAATTTACTTTTTTAAGGTATCTGTATAATTGTATCTATATAATTGTACAGTCTATTACTATTACATCATCTACTAAAATCTATAATCATAATCAAAAATTTACTTTTTTAAGTTATCCGTATAATTGTACAGTCTATTACTATTACAGCATAGTCTACTAATGGGTTCAAATATTAATTTAAACCTATAGTTAATAATTTAATAGTTAAAATTACAATAAGACTAAATATATATTATAGTTAGTTTATTTATTTTTTTGGGTTCCTATTATTTTGAAGACACAATCCTATTTTCTATGGAAATAGGGTGTGTAATCCAAAATAATAGGAACCCAACAGTATTCTATAATTATCTTTTTTTAATCAAAATAATAATATATTGTCATCGGTCATTACTTTGCAAAAACACAATAGGAGTTGGTGGAAAAGGAAGAAGGCCATTGCTGCCAAAGATGAGCTACAGAACAGCTTGAAATCTATGAAATGTTGTCAAGTACTTGTACTCTTTTCTATAAGATTTTGGCAAAACAAAGGTATCTCAAGATAGCAACTCAGGAATAAAAATATCTAGGGCATAGGAAAATAGTAAAAACCTATTGTTAGCCAAAGCTTAATAACATACCTCCCTGAAATCAGTAATCAGTTGTTTGACGCTGCAATTACCTCGAGTTGTTTTCAATTTCCTCATCTAATCAAATGCATGAGAACGTGAAGTATTATTTAGCATTTTTTTTAAGTTGAAAATTGTTAATAAGCAAGGTTGCACAAAGATGGGGGTACTTGGGTACCTCGGAGACGGGTACGGCTACAGCTATTTTTTCAAAATAGGAGACGAGGGTACTTTGGGTACGTCAACTTTTTTACATATATAATTTGATAATTTATAGAAAATTTAAAATAAAATGACATTGAGTTTTCAAAACAAGAACAATGATAAATTTTACTATCAAACATTAACTTTGAAGATTAAGTACACAAATTGAAATGTCATGCAATCATTGTATCAAAGTTTCAAACTGATTATCAGGATCAAAACATATGTTCTTCTTGCTGCTCAGGAAAATATGGCGCTTCAAGGCTGTTCGAAATCTTCTGGTGTGGGGGTTTTGAAATCTTCTGGTGTGGGGGCTAGGGCTTTTCCTCTGCCCAAAAATAGGGTCAAATTTTCCAATGCCTCCCGGCCTTGCCGCTCATTGCCAGCATGGAAACCGAACAGCAATCATGGAATGCCAAAGGACGAAGGGATGTTGCAGAGAATGCGTAGGGGGGTGTCTTGTTTGAGGAGGGTGGCCCTTCTGGTTAGGCATCAGCTCGTAAGCCTGAGACAGAGCCCCGTTTGAAGCTGTATACTGATCAACGGGTGAATGATGTGTCTACAGTGACAGTGCTATAGAATGCAACAAATGAACAAGCCATAAAGAAACGGTTGTTAAATGAGTCCTCTGGCCTTGGTGAAGGCCAATATGCTTGGGGTGTGAAACACAATGCCCAAGGAAGGGTTAAATTGCAGCGTGAAGGGTTTAAACCTCAGTTCACCTCTCTTTTTGGGAAGCAAGGGCTTCAACAGCGTTCATATGCTTTAACTGGTGCGTCTTTACCTCTATCTGCCAGGGCCATCTTTGTAGCTCTGGATGAAAAAACTAAAGAGGAAATAGCCCACAATGTCTCGGTTTTTTCTGAGCTAGGTCTAATCAGTCGTTTTAGGGGTTTATGGCCAAGCTTGCATGATCTACATGCCTAGGTTTCTAATAAGTGCCTGAGTAAATGATTGTGGGTTGTGTCTAGATTTACCCTGCAGCAAGAGAGTTTTTTACTGTTGTTATTTAGAACATTCAGGATAGGAACAAGATTTTATGTCAACATTTTGGTGTTGGGAGGAAAAGTATGCCCTCATGTTGAAACCTTGGCATCCAAGTTTCTGTCCAAACTTTAAAGTTTTTGACAGAGTCCCACTTTGGGTAAGGCTGCCGTATTTCCCTCTACATTTATGGTTTGATTCATGTCTGGAGGCAGTAGGGAATTCGTTGGGGAATTTTTTGTGTGTAGATGAAGGTTCCTCTAACCTTCTACACTCTAGTATTGCTCGTATTTTGGTAGAAATGGATATTTCTGAAGGGCTTCTTGCAAAAGTCATAATCAGAACCTCAAAGGGATGCTGGATGTAACTCTTGGATTACGAAGGGGTTCCATTTAGGTGCAGGAGATGCTTCCAAACAGGGCATATGGCTGAGAATTGTGGTAAAGAGAGAATTTAGAAGGAAGCTTCTTGGTGGAAAGATGTGGCACAAAAAATTTATACAGTAGAAAAGAAAAGGGTGGATGTAGAGAAACAAAAAAGTTTCTCTCAGGTTGTTGTGAAGGATCAGGTGTAAAAGCCCACAAATTCTGCACCCAGGATGTGCAACCATTAAAGCACAGCAATATTTCCATGATGGTTGAGGCTGATAGAGAGGTGCAGCCTAGTAATGGTGCTGTTACACCGGAGGGAAGAGAAAAATGCAGATCACTGGGATCTCATGAACGGATGGAGCATTTGCTAGATGAAGACAATCTTCAGCCTGGGATTTCAGACATAGAGGATAAGATGAGATTTCCCAATGAGAAGTCTATGGACTGGGAGAGTGAGGCTGCTAGAATGGAGGATGGATGGCAGGTTGTGAAAAAGGAGAAAAAATTGAAGAAAGAACCCTTTGATATAATCCTTCGATCCCACTCTAGGGGAAGGAACAAATTTTTAGAGTGATATTTTTAACACCTTTAGTATGAAGGCTGCTATTGTCTTGTTGTGTCTAGGTTTCTGTGCTATGTTTCACTTCGGGATGGTAGTACCCCTGAGTGTTACTACCCTTGGTCCGGGCTAAATCACTCCCTGTTGATATTTAATAATAATAAAATAAATGTTTTACCAATCAAAAAAAAAAAATTCAAACTGATGAGTGATTACATATTGAAATAAGCTTGATAAACAGCAAGCTGATACGCAAACAAAAGACAAACAAAAATCAGAAATCTTAATCAAGGTCCTTAGCTATGATGCTCCCCACTGAGTACCCACTGATATTTGATTTTTCAGATGTAAAAAACAAAGAAATCAAATGTCACCCCATTTTAACAACCACCCATTTGAATTACAAAACAAAACAGAGATTTCCCCAACTTTGACAACACAGATTTAAATTATTCAAAATATTGGAGAATCATATCCAGTGTTAAATAACACCCATTTAAATTAAAAAAACAAAACAGGGAATTTACTCTAATCAAACAAAACCATTGCGAATTAAAAAAACAAAACAGAGGAATTCAAACCAACTTAACAATCAGCCATTGGAATTAGAAACAAAACAGAGGGTTTATTGGACTATAATACCGCCCGCATAAACTAAAAAACAAATTACATACTAAAATCTTGCAAAATGTAATTTAACATCTAGTGAGGCAATAAATTAAATACCTGCAACTGAAAGTAAACAAAGACTAAGAAATTGAAAGGGCAATCACAGACGCTTTATGTCTGCAACAGTCAGGGTTTTAGCTTTGAATTGAAAAGTTTAGTATGTTTAAATAGGAGTGCAAGACATTTTAGATCAAAAAATGAATAAGACAGGTAGTAGTTGAGAGCAGTTTAATTGCTATGCATTGCAGAATTCTTGTGTTTCTAGCAATTTGCCACCAAAGTGGCAAAAGCTGCAAATCAAAACCATAATAGATATCTACAAAAACACTACTACTAACTACATTTCCAACAACTTTAGACACTAGAGTTATTAGATTTATTTAGCTATATGCAACACATAATTGCTCAGGATTGAAAAAAACACCCCTCTTTTTTCACAATAAAAAAATTCCTTGATACTGAGCAAAATACTTGATGAAAATGTAAAGCACCAACCATCTTTGCTCTACTTTCATCACATCGCTGCTAAAATAATTAAATTGACTCCAAATCCAGAGTTCTTGTGCATAATTAGGATCAAAACATTTAAAAGATAATCATGCAAATGCCTAAACACTGCAGAGTTCTGAAAATTCTAACTTAAAATATAGAAATTAAATTTATTTCTACGAATGTAAATTGTAAAGTTAAATTCCTGAGCATTTACAAGGAAAACTCACAAGCATCAAATTTCAGAACCTAGTTAACAAAATCAGCTAAAATTTCAAACACCAAGTCATTTTAACTCCAAATTCATCAAGCACCACTAATTATTACATTCTAACTCCAAATCCTGTGCCCTCCATTTTAGAAGACAAAAACATAAGAAAAAGGAAATCTAACTACATTTTCTCAAAAAAATGTTATTAAATATCTAAAAGTAAAATTCTCAAAAATGAGAATTCTCTGACTCTGATATCATGTGCCTATGCTGCCACTTAAATCATTTTTCCACTTAAATTTAAGCAGTATAGTGTTCCCATGCAAAATAAAAATTGTGGGAAAAAGAAAATTTAGAATCTTTTCCTATTTTTGTGGAGCAGCTATTTTTTAGCAAATGAAAATAAGCTATGGGAAAAGAGGGGGGGCTAGAAATAAATAGCAACTGCTTATTGAAAAAAGCGACACATGTCTTCACCATTTTTTTTCATCCCCTTTTTATTTGCTTACAATTTATTTTTCACATTTATTTGCAACAAAAATAACTAAAAGTTTGATTTAAAAATAATATTTAAAACACTCCTTAAAATTAACCAGCAAACATTACCATCCATGGGGCCACTAACTCCACAAATTGTGGCACAAAAAATGAGCAGCTGGTGCTAGCAAAAATAAGTTAAGCAACAACATGGGGACGTGCTGTGACCTACAAAATAAATGAAACAGAAATCACCCACCATATTTTATCCAACTTTACGACATCCCTGTAACGGTTCTAAAATGTAACGGCTCTGCAAACTGTTGTGAAGCCCAATCTTCATCGTCTGTAACTGTCAAATTCCCTTTTTCTTCCAAAGATGCTATGAGAGTCTTTGACCATGAAATGTAAAAGAATATAGAGCTGAGAGCTGCTGGTTTATTGTAACAGACTATATTTTAATAAAAAAGATATGCCCTGCTTGTAAAGTGGATGTAATCCAGAATAGCTGGATGAACCACTATAATCTCTGTGTCTGTGCATTTTTAATCTTTTATCTTCTATTCTATTTTAATTGGTTTTTGTCTGCAATTTTACTTTCAACAATTGGTATCAAAGTTGGTTAAGCTCGTTCAATTTTTTGGAAATCGGTGAGGATTTGCAAACGCCATGGATGAGGCAGACAAATGGAAGATTGAAAAGTTTTCAGGGCAGAGCTTCAGGTTATGGAAAGTGCAGATAGAATCTTTGCTTATCAAGCAGGATTTGCAACTCGCTTTACTTGGAAAAACCAAGGGCAAAGGGTCTTTATCAGATGAAGACTGGCTGAAGATCGATCAGAAAGCAAAGGCAACAATTTTCTTATCTCTATCAAGCAATGTGCTCTTCAATGTTTCGACAGAGCCGACAACGAAAGAGTTGTGGGATAAGTTATCTCATTATATGAGATAGCTTCAGCATCGAACAAAGTATTTATCATGAAGAAGTTATATAATCAGAAAATGAAAGGAGTGATATCAAATCATCTCAACGAGTTCAATACTTTAGTTACTCAGCTGACTTCGGTTGGCATCCCATTAGATGATGAAATAAAGGCAATCCTATTATTATGCTCACTTCCGAACAGCTGGGAAGGCGTAGTAATGGCTGTGAGCACTTCAGTTGCAGCCAAGAGCAAGCTCAAATTTGATGAAGTTGCAGCCACACTACTGAGTGAAGACATGCGATGGAAGCATCAAGAACCCTCTTCCGGTGATGCTCTAACAGCAATGAGCACAAGCAATAGAGGTAGAAGTCGTAAGAGAGGAAGAAATAATAATAATAATAATAATGGAAGAGGTAGATCGAATCATCACTCGAAATCGAGAGGTAGAAATGGCACTCGCTGGTTTTGTGGAAAATCTAGGCACACAAAGAAGCAATGTTGGAATTATAAAAAGGCTCAAAATAAAGTTATCAATGACAGCGTTAATGCTGCAACTGATGGAGCCTTGGTACTTGCAACCAGCAACACGGATTCAAGCTCATGGGTTCTCGATTCCGGTGCCTCATTTCATGCAACTCCATGTCGGAGTGCTTTCACAAATTACCACGAAGGTATATTTGGCAAAGTTTTTCTTGGGGATAACAAAGAATGTGATATTGTCGGCAAAGGGATATTGTATCGTCGCTGGAAAAATGGAAGTAAATGGCTTCTAAAAGATGTTAGGCATGTTCCTACACTTAAGCGTAATCTGATTTCAGTCAATTAGTTATATACACAAGGTTGTGTTGATGTTAGTTTTGTACCACTACATAACATATAGCAATTGAATACTTGATTTAGAATACCAAACACTCAACCCTCTCTTGAAAAGTAAATACTCATGAAGAACATGAGAAAAACTCCAAGGTTCCTTACACCTGTGGATACTAACTCAGTTATATTAATGTGATTTGCTGGTTAATCACGTCGGCGGGCTTACGCTGTTCACTTGAGGATATCAAACTCTCGTTATGATGATGATGGGATCTAGCTTTGCAATATATACTCAAATGATTTTCTCCTTTTATATCACTTCCAACTTTGCTCTTCAAACTTCAACTACTAAACTACTTCTTGTTTTACTGCTACTCCTATAGGATGGAAAGATTGGCAAATGGATGGGGATCAACCTAATGAAAGTTTGCCAGCGGCGCTACCTCCATAGATGCAATGATTCAAAGGGAATGAGACTAGATTACCACACAAGGCTTCTTAACAAGCCGCTAAGATGCTAGTGGCCTATTATAAAGATCCCTATTAAACACTTACCAATATCACCATACAACTAGCCATCTACTTCTATTCTTACTTTAACACTTTCTTGAAATGAAATCTACTTTAACAACTCAATGAAATCTAACTTTAACAATTGGAAGTAGAAACCATGCAATAACACCAAGTGTTCTTAATCACCATGCAAGACACAACAATGACAAGAGAAGCAATTTTGGTATTATATTAGCAACAATTTTCTTCAACCCTTTACAAATGAGAGTACTTGGCCTTATATAGAGGCTCAAAATTACAACCAACGACAAAGATTAAGAGGCAAAATCAACGATCCAAATTAAATCCTAGAAACCCTAATTAGGGTTGCCACCCCATCGGCCAATGAGAAGACGCCACCTCATCAATGGACCAATGAGAAAAAAGGAAAATGGCAACCAATGAGAAGGCACCAAAATGGTAGCCAATCAGAATCAGACATCTATCCTACCCAAGAAGAAAGGAAAATTTGCCACTTGGGCTTACATCAAATGATCTTCTAATACAATTCTACCCCTTTCTTTCATTTTTTTAGCATAAGCAATGAACTTAGCTAACATGTTGTTGACTTCCTCCATGGGAGGGCAAGGTGTATGCCTCATCCTGCGCTCAGCTGTGTTCATCATGTTCTTTGCTGCTTGTAGTGTCTTCTCACTCTCCTTCTCATCATCTTTTGCAAACTCAATAAGGACCTTGAGAGAGGCAAGGATGTCCAACTATTTCTCTTTGACGACAACCTTCCCCAACTCATCCAATCTCAATCCAAACTCTGTCTCATTAAAATCTTCCTCTTCCACTAACCCTTGAATATCCTCAACTGTTCGGATGGCCACAACCCCTTTCCTTGGCATAAGCATCTGTCTCAGCCATAGTGGTGCAATGCATCTCCCCATATCTGGATTCGGTTCGACTAGCATAGCATCACCATCGGCCCTAGGCGCTTGGCTTCCTTCTTCACCCGATAGAGCCTCAATGTCAACTGGCCTATCCCCTTCATTACTAATTACCATATCCTCCTCAACTTGGTTCTCTGAAAGAAGAGAGTACTCTGTACTATTACTATAACCACTTGATTCTGAACCGGAGCTCACCTCTACTGCTGCCCTTTGTTCACTTGTATCAACCTCTTGACTTCTAGCCTCAATTATGCTCTCTCTTGATGGTACTTTACTTTGCTTCTTTGCTGGAGGCTCTTGATGTTCTCTATTCTTCTCAACCTCCAAACTCTTCTTATTCTTAACTGCTTGCTGTTGCTGGCTATTACCCCCACCTTGGGGTCCAACTAACTCCGCTGGAGTCTCCTCCTCTGGCTTCATCTTCTCATAGGTAAGGTGCACCTTCCGACTTTGTAATTGTTTAAACTTCCTATTATACCACCATTCAGTGTGTAGCTCAACTGTTCTTGTTACTGCATCCAAGGATGGATCACGATGATCGTCCCACTCAATTGGATTCAACTCCATTCCTTCTACTGTATTGTAATCTTCCCTTAGCACATCTTCATCCTCTTCCAGCTGATCCGAAATATTAAGATTTCTCCATTTGATTGCCCTCATCATGTCCACTGATAACCTTGAGAAAGCCAACTTTCTCACATGAACGTCATCCTGTGCATTGGCCCAAAAATCCTCTAAAGTAGGAATATGCTTGAATGGAGCTCCATGAGATGCCTTGATTAGACCATTAGGATCAAATCCTTGCCTTGCCTTATACCATGCTAGACGATATTGTTCTAACTCTTTCTCCGCAACTGCAAAGGCGACAGGATTGGGACAACTATCATTGCCTATCATGAGTGAGAAGGTAACCCCTGTCTCACCTCTGAGCTTCATCATTTTGTCATATTGCTCAAGTTGTCTAGCCAACTCCATCAAAACCATCCTATCGGGTGGGTACTTTGGAAGCCTCTTGGGACAAGTCATGCATCCAGCCACTCTAATATAAGTGAATTGCGGAAACTAGATGAACCAACTCCCAAACTTCTTGATTTTTGTCTCTGCTTCCGGCGAGAGCCTCCTTGCAAGTGTACCTTGCAATATCCTTACTGTCTTCATGGCAAAGGCATCATAAAATGTCTTGTAGTCCTTGGTGTTGTGCAAATGAAGTTGTGGATAGCACTCATGCACCAAGCATTGTCCGGGCCCATTGCCAATTACCCCTCTAGCCTTAAGTCCAGGATGTTCATACAATCTTGCAACTAAATAGAAAAGGTAGGACCCCATATAGAATTGTTTCTGATTTTGTACTGTCCTAAGTTGCAACTCTAAATTTTCACTTATAATTCTAGCCCAATCAAACTTTCTTTTTCCATTTTCAATTCCTTCAATAAAATAGTACATCCAAGTTTCAAACTGCATACCTTGAGCGGAGCCCATGACTCGGTTGAGAAGCACAATAAGGTCGCCATACTCTGATTTGAAATCTGACCTGGTAAGCTTTGATGTCTTGGTGACTCCCTTCTTGCCTTTGTGCAACCAATTCTGCTTTAGTAGAGCAAAGTAGGCATCCTGACTGTCTTGAAAGAACCTGGTTGCTTGATCCATTAACATCACTATCATTCCCTTCTGCTGGGGTATATTGAACAATTCTTCTATCACCTGCCCGCTAATGTTAGCCATCACTCTCTCTCCATCAAAGATTATAGACTTGGTCACAATATCAAGCCAAGATGCACACTCCATGATTAATTCCGGACAAGGCAAGGTAGGAGGGAAGGCGGCAACTTGCACAACTCCAAACTTGTAGATCTTCTTTGCCATAGAGGACTGGCCTCCTTTCAACCTATCTCTCAATTGTATCATATCCATGATACCAATGTTGGTGTCTCCGACTTGCTTCAATTTCGAGAAGAAGGTGGTCTTTGGCATCATGTCTTCCTTGTCTTTCTTGGTATTAATTCCCTTTAGGTTCTTGCTTGCACTAGCATCTGCCATCCTAAACACTTATTTTTGCCCCTTCTTTCTACAGTGAGGTGGGACTACACTTATCTCTGCCTCTTCGCCTAGAGGTGATCAAACATATTTCTGTCTCGCCAATTCCTATCACATTACACTTATCTCTGCCTCTTCGCTTAGTGAGATGGACTACCACTTATTTCTGCCTCTTCGTTACCTAAGGATGGACTACACTTATATCTCCCAACTTCTTTCCTAGGGGTGGGACTACACTTATTCACCTTTCTCCAAATCCTAAACGAAACTACACTTATATCTCCCAACTTCAAGCCCTAATGAGATGATGAGGTGATGGATGGATGATGCAAGAAGAAAATAGGGAAATGTACCAAGAAAGAACAAGGAGAAAATCCGCCTTGTAGACCAACCTTCACCCTCAATCCTGAAACTTATCTTCTTTACCAAACAAACAACACCAAAAAAAAGATAACAATTAAGAAACAAGTTAAGTCACTCACCAAATTTTGCCAATTTGTCCTCAAAAATGGCAGGGCCTCTCATCCAAATCTGTAGCCTCTCTTCATCCAAACTGAATTGTGGCCTCCTCCTATTAATCTTCTTTCACCTTGCCACCAACAGTAGCCTCTAGAGTTCAGATCTGGGCACAAACATGTCAGATCTGCCTCCCAAATGGATCCACCTTTGCCCAACAAATCCGCTCCTCCAAAATCTGAATTGCCCTGCTCCTAATTCGAACCTCTGCCTTAATATCAGATCTGCCTTATAACTCAAATCTGCCCCTTTTATATAGTTTCGCAAGCATCCTTACGGCACTACCACAGCTTGTATGGACTGCTCCTTCTTAGGCAATTCGCTGGTCTTTCTTCTTAACAAATTCTGCCATAAATCCCTTCACCAATTTTGCTGCCCCCTCCTTCTATTATAACAGGTCCACTCCATTCCTTAACAAATTCGTCCTCTGACTTAATATCAGATCTGCTCCTTTCATGCACTGAGATCAGATTCGGATCTGCTCTTAATAAATTCAGGCCTGCTACAAATTCGGGCTTCTTATCTCAGACTTGGATCTGCCTTGAGGATTCGGATCCTGCTCCTTGTCAACTAATTTGGGCCTGCCTTCTTTCTTATTTCGCTCTGCTCCTAAATTCGGACCTGGCTTGAAATTCGCTGCCTCCTTCCCAATTTCGCTCTTGATGGATGGAAGAATAGCTGAGGGAATGAGAGGGGGGCAGCCTATATCATATACCCAACCATGGGGCGCCTAATAAAGGGACCGACCTGCATATAGGAAAACAAAAAATTAAAACCAAATACTATGCAAGGGGCCGACCTGGCCTAAAACGAAATGAATTTGCATTGAAAATAATCTAAATAATGCCTAGACTTTTGAAATTATTGGGTGAAGGGCCTTGCGCCAAATACTAAGGGGGGCAAGTTCGAAATTAGGGGGCCCTATTTTGATTTTCAAAGTACAATTTATGTAAAAATCTTAATGTTGCGCCCAGATTTTGTTTTTTTTATTGCTCAATTTTACATTTAATGCCAGGATTTTTTAATTAAAAGGCCAAATTTATTTTCTAAAGGTTAAATCTCAATGTGCATTGCCTAGATTTTTATTTTTTAGGCTTAAACTTAGTATTTAGCACCCAAATTTCAATTTATTTCCAAGATTTTAGACTTTAAAACTCAAATTTCAAATTTAATTGCTCAAAATTTCGAATTGCTAGGGAATAATTTCAATTTGGTATTAAGTCATCATTTGGCAAGTCAACTCCACCTTTTGGCAATTCAATCCATCATACAAGATTTGCAAAATTTTCAAAGGGTGGCTAAATACAACCGAAAATCCAAACCAAGCACTCCAATTTCATCAATTTCCGAAAATCAAAATCATGCACCTAAGTTCCACAAAAATCGTCAAGGCATCGGGATATCGAGATCTAGGAGAAGGCCCAGGCCAGTTCGAAAAAAGGGGGTCCCCAAATACTTTGGGGTGATGATGTGAAACCTCACAATAGGTTGTAATGTTAGTTTTGATCTCACTTCTTGGAAAGTGTCCAAAGGTCAATTAATTTTAGCAAAAGGGCAGAAAACTGGAAGTTTATACACATTAGAGTGTAATGGTGAAGTGGGAGCAGCCATGGCGGTTGCGGATAGCAATGCTGAACTTTGGCATAAGAGGCTTGATCATATGAGCAAAACGGGTCTTGAAGTCATGCTTCGAAGAGACCAACTTCCGGGTCTCAAATCGGTTGATTTGGAATTGTGTGAGCATTGCCTTTATGGCAAGCAAAATCGCACCAGCTTCGTAAGGACGGGTCATGAGAAGAAATCATCTCCATTAGAGCTCATTCATTCCGATGTTTTCAGTCCTACGGAGGTAACTTCTATCGATGGTGCTAATTATTTTGTCACATTTCTTGATGATTGCACTTGCAAAGTTTGGGTTTATATGCTGCATAAGAAATCAAAAGTTTTTTCAAAATTTAAAAGCTTTAAGGCTATGGTGGAAAATCAAATTGGAAGAAAAATAAAATGTCTACTAACGGACAATGGTGGTGAGTATTGCTCTTCGGAGTTTGACCAATTTTGTGCAAATCATGGTATTCGGAGGATTAAAACAATCCCTTATACACCTCAAGAAAATGGTGCAGCTGAGAGGTTGAATCGAACTATTTTGGAGAGAGCTCAGTGTATGTTGTCTAATGCTGGTTTGGGGAAGGAATTTTGGGCAGAGGCATGTAATACAGCGGTTTATTTAATAAACCGGACTCCTTCGTCATGTCTGGATTTTGATATTCCGGAAGAGAGGTGGGCTAGTAAGAGAATTTCATTTTCTCATTTGCGTGTTTTTGGATGCGATGCATATGCTCACATTAATAAGGAGCAAAGAACGAAATTGGATTTTAAATCCAAGAGATGCATATTTTTGGGGTACGGTGAAGATCAGTTTGACTTTCGGTTGTGGGATCCGGTCACTCACAAAGTTATTCGCAATTGCGATGTTGTATTTAATGAGAAATCATTCTCAATTTTGCACAATCAGAAGTCCACTTCTGATGATTTCGTCAATTTTGATTTGTTTGACAATGGCAATAATGTACAGCGAACTCCCCGGGTGACATTCCATCCTTCTACCGTTGTTGTGACTCCAAGCACTCCTGCTACATCCTCCTCTATCCCTTGTTCAATGCCATGTTCTCTATTTAATAACACCCCAGAAAGTACACCTATACTAATAAACCCCACGTCAATGCCAAGCCTTCCCTCAACGCAGGGCACAGCAACTAACGAGTTGCCATGTTCTCTATTTCCAATCCCACCTCCACCGAAATCCCTTCCACTCAATGATCACACCTTAGGCAGTGATTCTTCCACAGAGCACACCACTCTGTTTCTCACGCCCCTCCAACAATCAATGCCCCTGCCGCTAGCATCCTTCCCTTCGTGGAATTCCCCGCTACCTACATTTATCCACGGGGACTCCACAGCAATTCACATGGATCACACTCCCCAATCAATGAGATTTTTTCTCCAGTGGTTAAAATGCAGACTATTCGTTTGGTACTTGGCATGGAAGCAGCATGGGACCTTGAGCTTGAGCAACTCGATGTCAAAACAGCGTTTTTACATGGGGACATTGTGGAAGAGTTATATATGGAATAGTCGGAGGGCTTTGTAAAACAGGGGCAGGAGCATTTATTTTGCAGGTTAAAGAGGAGTCTATACGGGCTGAAGCAAGCCCCGCGTCAATGGTATTTAAAGTTTGATAACTTCATGACTCAGCAAGGTTTTACTCACTACGAATCAGACCCATGTGTCTACTTCAAAAGACTTTCGATTGGTGAGTTTGTGATCTTGCTATTGTATGTTGATGATATGTTGACTACTGGTAACAGTATGAGAGTCATTCATGAGCTGAAGACACATTTGTCTCTTCGTTTTGCCATGAAAAATTTAGGGGCAGTGAAGAGGATTCTTGGGATGGATATAATCCGAGATAGACATAAGAGAGAAATTAAGTTATCTCAAGAAAAGTACATCCTCAAAATTTTAGAGAAATTTAATATGACAAATGCAAAATTGGTTGCCACTCCATTGGCTGATCATTTCCGATTGTCCTCAAAAATGTGTCCTACTCAGAAAGAAAAACATGAGGTGGCTGGTATTCCTTATTCTTCAACAGTTGGGAGTTTAATGTACGCCATGGTTAGCACACATCCAGATATTGCTCATGCAGTGGGAGTTGTGAGTGCTTTTATGAGTAATCCAGGTAAAATTCACTGGCAAGCAGTTCAATGGACTCTTCGGTATTTGAGAGGCACTTCCTCTCATGTTTTATGTTTTAACAGTAAGGCCCCTTATATTTGCAAATATGCTGATTCTGATATAGCAGGAGATTTAGATACAAGGAGGTCAACAACAGGCTATGTGTTTACTTTTGCCAGGGCAGCGATTAGCTGGACTTCTCGGAAGCAACAAGTGGTTGCTCTTTCCTCCACCGAGGTTGAATACATTGCTCTCGCTGAGGGAGCTAAAGAGTTGATATGGTTACAGCGATTGTTTGGAGAGTTGGGATTTAAACAATCCACATTTACTCTATTCTCTAACAGCAACAGCACCATTCATTTGGGCTAAAATTCAGCTTTCCACAGTCACACAGCATATAGAAACCAGATTTCACTTCATCTGTCATGCTCTTGAAGAGGGAAGACTACAGTTAGAGAAGATTGATACAAAAGTCAATCCGGCAGATGCGTTCACCAAGGTTGTACCTCGAGAGAAGTTCGAATTCTGTAGAGCTTCTCTCGGCATTGTGACGACATAGCCATAAGCCCCAAGTGGGGGATATCTTTGAGCAGCTCGCCTCGTAGCATTGATTGGACTTCAAGTGGGAGATTGTAACAATTCTGAAATGTAACGGCTTTGCAGACTCTGTAACCGTCAGTAACCGTCAGATTCCCTTTTTCTTCCGGAGATGCTATGAGAGTCTTTGACCATGAAATGTAAAAGAATATAGAGCTGAGAGCTGTTGGTTTATTGTAACAGACTGTATTTTAATAAAAGAGATACGCCCTGCTTGTAAAGTGGATGTAATACAGAATAGCTGGATGAACCACTATAATCTCTGTGTCTTTGTGTCTGTGCATTTTTAATCTTTTATCTTCTATTCTATTTTAATTGGTTTTTGTCTGCAATTTTACTTTCAACAATCCCCATTGAATTTTTTAGACAAACTCAAAATTAGCCCATAAAATGCGTTCTCAAAACATACGTGAAACTTTATCTGACTATACAAACCTTAATGCCATGGAGAAAAAATGTTATTTGAAAGAAGAGCATTAAAAATCAGAGGTATAAAGAGAAGATAACCTAAGCTTACCTTGGAGCAGAAATTTTTCTCAACTTAGCAGATCGAGCGAAGCCGTTCAACAAATTTGCTTTAGCTCAAGATCTTATCAACGACAGATATGAACGGGGGCATTCTTTTGAAAGTGGTTTTCGCTCCACACGTGCTAAGTAGAAAGCTCTAGAAACAAATTTCTAGTGCTAATCAGCATAACATTAGAAAAGCATAATTATTTCTAAGCAGTAAAAATAAAAACCCCAGCAAAAATATAATCGTCAAGTCAGGAAAAGATAAAAACTCAATGCAGATCATACTTATAAAATCCAAGGGAATCTGTGTCAAAAAAAAAGAAATAAATCACAATGAAATCCTAAAAGCTGTTCTCAATAACCTGCTAAAACCCACAACTCCCTACAACACATGACAAGACCCCTATGTGGCTGTTGTCACGGTTTTACAGAAATCCCAAACCGCCTACAAACAGAAATGGACGTTAAAATAGAAACAGATATTGGGATTTTTAAAGAACAATGTCAGCCCCCAGCAAAGCACTTCCTCCGACCAACCAGATCAAAGACGGCCCCCACTCCGCAAAATTTTCAAACAAGAGGGAAAAACACAAAAATACTAAAACTAAAATCCTGTCTCTGACTCCAAAGAATAACACACTGAAAGATAAATGCACAGGAAAAAAAAGTCGGCTATGAACATTAAACAAAAAAATAAATTAACAATTTGCCCCAAAAAAATACTATTTCTTACAGAAAGTGCCGGCACAGAAATGCAAATAAATGAACATACATTGTCTACATACAAGCCATAGAAGACATTACTAAAACAAAAAGACAGAAACCCGGAAAATTTACAAGAAATATTTAACAGAGCCATTCTGCAAAATTTTCACATTTTTGCAATTGATAAAAAAATTAGAACAAAATGAGATGCAAAAACAGTTTACTTGTGAATTTTTGCCATAGATTTGTAGCTCCTGTAGCTGCAAAAACAGATGAGGCTATTTACTGCTGTAATTACCACAAATTAGCAAAAAAAAGTTAAAAGAACAAAAAACTGTTACCATATTGTTAAGCGCTCTCTCAGCCCTGTCTTTCTCAGTTCTTGGCACGGATAGTCTTCAATGTTATATTAAAACAATGTACTATTTGTACGCGTAGCTGCAGAACTTTTTTTTTTCCAATAACCACGGACTAAAAAGACTGGCAAAGAAGAATATATGCAGCTGCTAAAGAAGAATGTAAATTCTGCAATCTCATGAAATGTTTGCAAAATTTGTTTATAGATTCACTATTTCAAAAGCCAAAAATAAAATCTGTCCACAACAGACAGTTACGTTTCTAACCTATTTATTCAAATGTATAAGAGGTCTATTGGCTTTGAACATTTGATCTCTATTCTTTATATATCTGATTATCTGATATGATTATGGTCATCATAATTAATAGCAGCAGAAAGACTCGTTAATCATCGAACAACATTTGTTAATAGAAAGACAAATCTCTTTCTACTGAAACTCACGTAGAGCCATGTCTCTATATGAAACACGACTCTTTGCACTTTTATATATATATATATATATATTAGGTTGTTCCCATACTTTGCAAATGTACAGAAATCATAGGTGCATAGCAGTATAAGTATACAATGTATTCAATTAACTTGTCACATCGATATAGAACAACAACAGATTGATATTGATTCACAGCATATCGATATTAATTCACAGCATAACGATATTGATTAATATATCTTTGTGGATTGAAAGCATGGATCCTTCAAAATCATTGAACTATGTAGGGTTTGATCATTATTGATTATATATTCACATTTGCATAACAGTAAATTAATTTTTTTTAAATGTCATCATATAAATCTGATCAAATTTAGCATAGTTTCAAAGTTAGCTTAAGGAAGATTCGATTAGATTTATAAGCAAAGATCATCTAACTGTCATTAAATTTTTTAAAAATCTTTATATTCAGCAAAATGGTGAATGGTGTTAGATTTGAGGACCGATTTGAAGGGGCTTCAAATATTTCCAAGATACAAGATTTGAGGACTGATTTGAAGGGGCTTCAAATTTTGTATCTTGGAAAATTAGGATCATGATTGCCCTAAGGGAACATGATTTAGATACATTCGTGGAGAAGGCAATACATGTACTTGATGAAGACAATGAGAAACTTCTATGGGCGAAAAATAACAATAAAGCCATGAAGATGTTGGTGGATGCAGTGAAAGATCACATAGTTCCAATATCTCCAAATTGGATACAACCTATCACATGTTCACAACTTTAGAGAGAATGTATAAAATAATAACACAACCAGGGCTCTTGCACTAAAGCAACAACTCCACCATATGAAAATGAACAAAGGAGAATTCATCACATCTTACTTCATGAGAATAACATAATTAAGAGATCAACTATCCATCATTCGTCACACAATTGATAGTAATGAGTTAACCATGTTCGTTCTTAATGGACTCTCAACATCTTGTGAAGCATTCATTCAAGAGATAAGTGCCCAATCTAAACTTCCTAAGTTTGACCATCTAAAAACTAATTGCATTCAAGAAGAGTCAAGGCTAGTCACAAGAGGGATTGGTCAAAACTCTACAAATGAAGATATACAAGTTCTAAATTCTCACTCTCACAAGAAGGGTAAAAGAGGAAACTTCAAAAGGAAGAAAGACAAAGATTCAAATGGAAAACACTCATTCAAGAAAATGAGGGACATGTTTAAAGTACAATGTTTCAGATGTGACAAATATGGTCACTATGAAATGAAATGTCCAGACATACCTAAACCTCAAGCCTCCATCGATGAAGTTAGTAAGGCAGGTTCGGAAAAGGACTCAGAAAAACTTGTATTTTATTCAACCATGTCAAGTCATGTGTCAACCAACCTTAACACTTGGGTAATTGATGGTGGGGCATCATGTCACATCGCAGGATTTAGAGAGCACCTAGAAAGTCTAGTGGAAAATTCAGATGAGGAAGTTACTATTGGAGATAATTCTAAATGTGATCAGAGAAAACCTAACCTATTCGAAATAAGCGTAGACATTCAAACATTAGTTTAAGAGCATATTTCTAACATATAGAAAAAGCAATTTGCAAAGACACTTCGAATAGAGCTCAACGGGAGCACCTTGTCACCGTTGATTTGCTCTTGATTTAGGGATGTGGGTGTTCTCTCAAAACACTTGGAACTTGTCCCTAATGTAGATTAGGAAGGATTGTGATGAATTAGGGACCATGAGAATGCCATAGTGGCACAAAATCAGGTATAGAACACCCGATTTGCCCCTAGAGCCTCAAGGAGCCTAATGATGTTGAAATGTAGATTAAGCTACAAATGTTTATGCTAAGATTGATTTTAGACCAAATGAAGTGTGATGTGATGATAATTTTATGCAAAAAAATGAAATAAACTATGTTTAATCCATTATGCTAAGCTAAGATGTGTTATGAAAGCTTGAAAGATAAACGAAATTTAACAATTAGGATTTATTATGATAAGTCTAGATAGAAATGAGCATGATAACAATACATGAAGATAAAAACTAAGCTAATACTTTGCTCTTGGAAGGAGGAGTATTTATAGGATTTTCCTAAGGGCTTGGGTTAGAAAGGAGAGTTAGGGTCAGAGTCGGGGTTTGGGGTAGAGTCTAAGGTATGGTTAGGGGTAAGGTTAGATGGATGAGGGTTAAGGGTTGCTCACACATGTGTGAGCAACACTAGGGAAGTGTGCCTATGGAACCAAGATGGAAGAAGGGTCGTGGGCTTCATTATGAGGCTATAAGAGCCTTAATGAGGGTGTAAGGAGTCATTAATGAGTCTGTAAGTCTCATTAATGAGGGGGTTTGACCAAAAGTCAAAGATTGAGGGGGAGGAATCACCTTCTAATCAGGTTTAGGAAGGGTTTAGGAAAGTTTAGAAGGGTTTAGGGTTCTCTAGAAGATTATAGGGTTTAGGGCTTTAAATAAATGTTTAATTTATTTAGGGATTGTGACTTTATTTATCAAATAATGATTCAATAAATAGGGGGGATATTATTTAAATTTGATTTAAATGATTTTGGCTAGGGTTTCTTAATTAAATGTCTGTAATTAAAATAGAAGGGATAATGATAATAAAAATTAATTAATTAATTAATTAACAAATGATGATGTCATCAAGGGTTTTTGTAAAATAAAATTATTATTTTTTGCAAAGACATTTTAGGTGTCTACATTTTGCCCCTCGTTGATGTGATGCCACAAGTGGTGTGGCATCAAAGACAAGAAAATAAGATGCCCCAGACTAGAATTCAAAGGATAAGGGGTTGTGCCCCCTCGAGAAAATAATGCAAAGAGTAAACGTTGTAGAATTTTCTCGAAAAAGAACATAGAAGGGAAGGGAAAGGAAGATAGGAAGGGGGAATAAACAGACGTCCTTCCAAGAGAAAAGATGCATGAATGCAAGATGATGTGAGATGCAAGATGAAGCTATATGCAAGATGCAGGATTAATCTATATGATGTAGGATGGGGGAGATTTGGGGAGGTCTATGCGTTGGATTTTTTGAGAGCACAACCTAGTTTGATATAGCAATGCTAGAAACCTACCAAGGTTACGAAAGAATACAAGGCCTTATCACCAGCATCGCATAGGACTAACACAAAAAAATAAGCACACAAAGGGTTTCCCTAGCATCACACATGATCCCAAGAGGAGGCATGGCAGAAATGATGCTAGAGAAACCACAAACACATGACTGACTCACAAGAAGAAGCAAAAGATCAAAAGACCTTGTCCTAGATTGTCCTCATTTGCAGCACACCATGATATAAAAGATCATGGCGACTTTGAGGAGAGGAACAACGAGAAGCCATAAAATATTAACATGACCCAAAGGACAAAATCCAAGGTCAAAATGATAACTCCAAAAGACATCCTTTGCTAAGGAGAGAGATTGATGGTTGATTGATGGGGGGAGATTAGGTCTGAACATGGAGAAGGATACATCGCCATAGACCTGGTTTGATTGCTTAGGTAGGACAATACAAAAGGATACATCCGTGTGGACCCAATTTGATTGCTTAGGTCGAACAATACAGAAGGATACATCTGTGCGAACCTAGTTTGATGAGAATGTTGTGTTGTTAATTGGCAAATAATGAAGTTTAAAGATAGTCACGGTGATCAAGGATAGTCGATAAAATATGTTGCTGAAGTGCAAGGCTGGGTGAGACAAGCTCAAATGATCAAATGATGCTGGAGGATTGACGAGGATATGTACAACAAAAGATGATGATGTGTACAAAGGATGAGGAGATATGTACAAAAGATATCAAAAGATAAGCAAAGATCCAAACGAACCAATGAAATAACAAATATCTCACAAAACCTTTTGCCATAGGTAGGATGATGGAGGATGATTGATTTGTTGAGGATTGATGGTGGAGGATGGTGGAGGATTACCAAGTGTTAGGAATGAGTTATTGCTTCCTGATGTAGAATCGGATAGGATAGGATTGGATTTGTCAACCTAAGATAGACTATTGATCTTTGATAGACGGGATTCTTGCCCTAGTGCATGCCAATCTCTTGCTCAAGATGATGAGGCCTACAAAGACAAGTACAAGATTCCCTAGACAATGCTTAGTCAAAGGGTAGTTTTGGGGTTGATTCTAATTTAGAATAAGGATTAAGAAACTCAAAAGACATGACACAGCGGATGGTGGGTGAGTGGATAAGGATTCCTATGACAAGAGATAGGTAAGACACTCGAACCTCAAAAGAACCAAGGGATGATTGGTGAAGCGCTTAGCTGGATAGGTCACGACAACTCAAGGGTTGAATAACATAGGGGATGGGACCTAAAGACACATATGTACAAATGATCTTAGGTGGAGACATGACTGACGCTATGGTACAAGACTTAGGATAGGATGTACAAGGAATCTGGGGATGAAGCCGAAGCTGCAAAGATATGCAAGATGATGCCCCAGCTGAGCTAAAAAGCCAAGATAGATGGATGGTGGATAGGATGATGATGGATGATGTGTCCTAAAATGACACAGATTTGGAAAGGATGCATCCCAATGATGATGATTGGATTGAGATCAAGGCTTGCCACAAGACTAGGAACAAGACTAAGGATTGGATTTGATGGGTTGGCTTGATCTTGGATGTTAGATAGATAGAGGATATGGATAGGATTGGAAGGTGTTGGAAGACTGCTAGGAATAGTTGGATATGGATGAATGGCATTGGATGACATGGGGGTAGCCTGTAGCTAGATACCAATGACAAGGGAAGATACCAGGTGATGGAAGGATGGAGGAAAATGCTTAGGGATTCAAATGGAGGAAATACTTAGGATTTGGATGGAGGAATGCTTGGGGATTGCTTTGGATAGAGGATTACCAAGGATTTGGGTAGAAGATATGATGAGGGATATGGATAGAAGAATGTCAAGGATTTGGGTAGAGGATTTGCTGAGGGATTTGGATAGAGGAATGTTGAAGGATTGGATGGAGGAATGCTTTAGATAGATGAATGTTGAAGGAACCATTGAGGGATGTGGATAGAGGAGTGTTGAGATTTGGATAGAGGAAATGTTGAGAGATTTGGATGGAGGAAATGCTAAGAGATTTGGATGGAGGAGAGTGCTTTGGGACGGATTGGAGGAAGATATGGATTGGGATATGGAAGATAAGGATTTGGATGGGTCTCCAAGGAATATGTCACCAAGGAATAAGATGCCCACGCTTAGGATAGTTCATGCATTCAAAGGCATTTGGAAGGGGGTACGATTGGATGAAAGATATAATGATAAGAGGATGAGGAAGGTAGACAAAAGCTTGGATAGTTGGTGGATAGAGGATAGGTGGCTGGAAGATGTGATAGGAAGATGGATGCAGAAAGGTGCCCAAAAGCATGCATACCTGGTGGTCTCTGTTTATGTTATCAAGATCCGAAGGAGGATGATGGCGGTGAGAGATGAATGGGATGGAGGAAATACTGGATAAGACATGATAGAAGGGAATGGCCCCCAATTGCAAAGAGGAACTGGGGGGATTACACATGATGCCTGTTTGCCAAGTTTTCATCACAGTACTTGTCCAAGGTGCTTGAGTTTCCAAGTTTTCACCATTGGATAGATTTTTTTCTCTTTCTTTTTTGATATTTTTCTTGATTTTTCCAATTTTTATGGACTTTCTGATTTGTTGCTAACTTTTTGTTGAACTTCTGCTAACCTTCTGATTTGTTACTAGTCTTCTGATTTTTTGTTGATCTTCTAATTTGTTACTGACCTTCTGATTTGTCTGGATGTTGATACAACTTTATTAGGATGGAGAGATTATACAAAGGCGTGGATGGGATGGGGTAGATGGGAGATATGGTGGTAGAAAGTGTTTGGATAGAATGAGGGAAAGTGATCATGATAGGGAGATGTTGTCAGGACCAACATTGGCACATGTTGCACAGAAGGTGGATGAAGAGGATGGGATTTGGAAGATATATGCAAATAGGATGGAGGATTTGTGCCAGGAGATCTTGGGACATAGGGACCCAAAATGGATTTAGGAGATGTAGGAGGGGAATGATTAGTTGTTGGGCTTGCAACTTTGGATGCCATTATGGATATTTCTTTTGGATGTACTACATGTTTTTGCTTTGGGATCCACATAGTCTTTGCTTTAGCTTTGGTGGGCCTTTGTGGCCATCGGGATGCATTGGATTTAGCTTTTTCTTTGATGGGCCTTTGTGGCCATTGGGATGTAGTGGATTTCTTGATTGGATTTTTCTTTGCTTGAGAATGTTGTTTAGAGTGGACAAAGAAATCTTTGGATATTTGTGGATATTTCCCTTTATGCATCTTTGATATGGCATCCAAATTGTGAGGAGCATTGGAAGGGATATGAGGTGTACGGGATGGAGGAGATATGGATGGAGAGATGGAAGGAGATTGGCAGATAGGAGATGTGGGAATGTGCCTTTGTTGATCCTGACTAGGAGTGTATGGATTTTGGATGAAGGATTGAGTAAGATAAGATGGGGGATGATATTTTGGGATGTAAGGCCCCAAAATGGATTTGGTATGTGGAGGATATGCAATGGTAGATTTCAGGATATAGGGTCCCAAAATGGATTTAGAGGATGAAGGAGGAATGTGATAGGTTATTTTGGTTGCAATGATGGAGGAGGAGGAATGGCATTATATGCTTTGGAGGGATGATGGGAAGATGTGATGGTGTTTTTGGAAGGATGCTTGAATGTTCCTTTAGTTGTACCAACATTTTTGGAGGAAGTGCCTTCTTCGGATGTGTGACCAATACCACATGATTTTGGATGTTTCTTGTCTTGTATGGGCTCCAAATTTCCTTGTTCATGAGCATTTTATCCAAGCAAGGATATTTCTGACTTGGGGAATAAGATAAACATCTAGTTTCAGGCTTTGTGGCAAAAGATATGGAACTTATTGCTTCTGCTTCAAGTAGGCTGCCATTGAAAAATGTAAGTGGACCCAGGGGATAAAGTGATGGAAGTGGGAAATTTTGGTTTGGAGGATCATCAAGTGGATTGGATGGGATGATAGTATCTTGACTGGGATTGGAGGATGGTGATGGATCTTGAGGTGGAGGAATTAGGATTGTAGGATCTTGGTTTGGAGGTGATGGAAGCAATAGAACATGCAATAGAGGAAGTGAATGGATTGGATCTTGATTTTCATCTATGGGTACTTCCACATGCTTTTGGACAATATCTTAACTTGATAGGGTTGGTGTGGATAGAATGATGGGAGATGTATGGATGGAATCTTTAGATGGAGTGGATGGAAGGCTGGGAGATTCTAGAATTGTGATGGATGGAAGAAAGGTGAACTCTTCAGATGGTATAGATGAAAGGATGGGGAATTTAGCAATTGTGATGGCAGGAAGAAGGGTGAACTCATGAGGCCCATTGAATGTGCTTTGGATAATTCTAGGAGATGAAGACATGGATGGGGATTGGATGGAGTCTACATATGGAAGGGACTCAATGATGTTAGGAGATGGAAGAAGATCAGTAAGTGGGATATATGGCAAAAGGATAATAGATGGGGGTGATGGAGGAGGAATGATGGATGTAGGAGATGGATGGGCCTCTTTACTGGTGACTTCACATGAAGGATTGGGATTGCATGACTCTTCATCTTTAGGAGAGGGATTTTTTGTTGGCTTCCTTGTGAAACTCCTTGGAGACTTTCGTGATAGAAATTGCAGTGAAGGTTTAGAGTGTGTAGGAGATGGAGGGCTAGGATAGTCCTCATATGAAGATGGGGTGGAATATTGTGAAATTTATTGAGGGGATGATGGTGTCAATGAGGAGTTGGAGGATGGCATGACTAGATAGTTCACATAGGTAGGTTTTGAGGAAGCTTGTGAACTTGATTGACTATCTGGTGAGGTAGGGGTGATGGGATGAGATATGGGATATGAAGCAGATTGAGGGATGCATTCTTCTTGCAAAAGGGGATTTGTGGAAATGTAGGTAAGAATGGAAGATTCTGGATTGAGATAGGATATGGTGGATGGAGGATCAAGATAGGATGGGGGTTTAGGATAATGGATTGGACGACTAGGATTTTGGATTTGAAACTGGGTTGGAGGATAAGTAGATGGAGAATTTAGATAAGGGATGTAGCTAGTAGGGTTGTTGTGAAAGGATGATGTTTAGGATACAACCATAGAAGGAGATGGAGGTATGAAGGATACATATGAAGGATACGTAGGCTCAAGATAGGAAGAAGGTGTGGATGAATAGGATAATGGATTTCCCTTGTCAAAGGTAGGATAAGGAGAACTAGTGGATATACATGAGGGCATGATAGGATAGTTTTGAGGAATGATTTGATCATGGGGATGTTTGGAGAAATCTTGCTAAGGTTTTCAAAATAATCATCATGATCAACTAGACTTTCATCATCATCAAGATAGGATGGAGGAATGATTGGTTTTTGGAGGATGTTTGGAGCAAAACTTCTAAGGTTTTCAAAGTGTGCATCATGATCAAAAAGACTTTCATCATCATCAAGATAAGATGGAATAAGAGAAGAGACATAATCACTAAACTCATCATAATAGTTTTGAGACATGCTAACTTGTAGATGAGTTGGAGAGGGATGAAGGATGAAGATGGATTGGAAGACTAAGGCTTTGGATTAGGATGGATGAGAAGCTCAGACTAGGATTGGATTTGGCTCAAGATAGGGAGAAATATTGACTCTAGAGGAAGATAGAAAGGGGATGAAGGATGACCAAGATGACTCTGCTAACCTAGGAAATGGGGAGGACAAGACTGGATGCAAGATGACTGAAAGACCATGATTAGGAGACTAGGATGACAAGATTCTACAAGCTTGGATGACTTCTAGATTTTGATTTGATATGGCAAAGGATTTGATGTATAGAACTCTTCATTTGTGTATGTTTCAACAGATGTTTTGCACTGAGTTTGAAACTTTTAAAAACACATCAAGAAGAACTACCTAAAGATAGGCTAGTATCAAAATCTTTGCCCACAACTTGATATCCCAAAAAGGAATACAAATGGTGAGTAATCATAAGGTGATCTAGGAAACCACTTGGATCAATCCTTACGCAAAGATTTTGATACCTTCAGGAGTAGATCGGGAAGGCTCTAACTAATAGGTGTCTGATTTGGTTTGTGGTGTCCTCCCAATTGGTTTGTACATGTGTGACTCACTTAAGAGCCTAGTTGACCATGCCAAAATAGTAGGGATATTCACCTACCTTAGGCTACCATCAACACGCATCACCCGAGTTTGAGGGGATGAAGCAAGAGTTTTCTTAGGGATTTATTTCTATACCGGCTGGGGAAGTACTGGTTTGAAGTCATTCTCTAAAGAGGAAGCACTTTTCTCTTTGGAAAAGCTTCTCTAAAAGTAAAATAATTGAACTTGTCCAAGTTCAACTTCTTTTACATTACTTAACTAACAAGGCTTTGCAGAAATTGGAAAGTTTTGACAAGTACACCAAGTAGATTTCTTTCCCAATTTGATTTAGTGAGTTGAACGGAAAGCTTGCAAACACATGTGTTTAATATTTTGATTTGTTAATCCCTAGAAGATAAGAAAGCTTTTGAAGAAACATTTGCATGTTTGTTTACTTTGGCATTCAAGATTGAGTTTTTGCTTCTTAGGAAACTAATTTGAACTTTGAAATGGAATGAACTTGCTTTGTTTTCACTTTAAGGCATTAAAGATTTGTTTGTGCTTTAGGATTTCAAAAAGGAAATGACTCTTTGGACTTTGGTACACTTTTTTAGTGTCACTCAAGATTTGGTGTTCTAGCATTCAGTTTTAGACCCAAAAAAAAGAGATTCCTAGATTGACTCATGCATGAGATTTTTTGGAAACATTCAGGATTTGCAACAAGACATTTTTTTTAACCAAAAAAAGCATTAGGATTTTTTTAGGAATGTTTAGGATAGATTAGGATCGTTTAGGAACTAAATAGAAAAGAGATGCAGATTTGTTCTTAGATTGCATGAAACTTGAAAGCACTTTGAGATGTTACAAATGAAGTTCACTTTAACCTAGAAAAATGCATTAATTTGGATTTAGGAAAATTTAGGATGGATTAGGGTTGATTAGGAACCAATTAGGATTGATATGCATATTTCTAGTTCCTTTTAAGCACCCAAAATTTGAAGTGTTCCTAGCTTGCATAAAAACCCTAAAAATACTTAGATTTAAAAGCATGAAGTTCTTTTTACCAAATGAAAGACATTTAGAGGTGTGTTTTATTGTTTTAGAACATATTAGGAATGATTAGTGTTGTTTAGGATTGATTAGGAAGCAATTAGGAAAGATTTACAATTTTTTAGACTTAAGGCATTCAAGAGTGATTTGATGTTCTTTTAAAGCCCAATAAACAATGTGTTTTGATTCCTAAACATTCCAAATGATTGATTAGCCTTAAGGCCTCAGTGTTTTGATGATTTCTTTTCCTTCAATGAGTACCTGCATAAAATGGGGTTAAAAACTAGAAATTTGCAGTCAAGAGGCACCAAGAGGCCCTAGAAAACCCTAAAAACCAACTAGAACATGCCCCCTATTTTCCATAGGAGCAAAAATGGAAGGGTATTTTAATGATTTTACTCATATGAGTTAGGATGAGGGCTCATACGAGTCACTATGACTCCTGGTATGAGTAAATAGGGCTAGAGGCCTTAAAATAGGCCTAAAATGGATGCAAAAAACCCCATATGAGTAATGGGTGGCCCCAGTATGAGTATACATAAGTTCCAATATGAGAAAACAACCCCAGGGAGTTTACTCATATGAGAATTCACCCAGAACAGGACAAGATTCCTCAAAAAGGTGAGTTTTTGGCTTTAAAAAGGCCTAAAATGCACATAAAAGTCTCATACGAATATTGGGCACCTCTAGTATGAGTTTACATAAGTGCCAATACAAGAAAAAAACCCCAAGGAGTTTAATCATATGATAATTCACCTAGAAAGGATGAGATTTGTAAAAAATGTGGGTTTTTTTGGGCTCAAAACCCTAAAAAAGTAGTTTTGAAGGCTTGTGGAGTCCCATTGGGCATGCCAAAATGTCATCACAGAAAACCTAACCTATTAAAAACAAGCATAGACATTCAAAAATTATTTTAAGATCATATTCCCAACATATAGTAAAAGCAATTTGCAAAGACACTTCAGATAGAGCTCAACTAGAGCACCCTGTCACTGTTCGATTTGCTCTCGATTTAGGGATGTGGGTGTGCTCTCAAAACACTTGGAGCTTGTCCCTAATGTAGATTAGGAAGGATTGGGATGAATTAGGGACCATGAGAACCCCATAGTGGCATAGAATCAGGTATAGAACACTTGATTTGCCCCTAGGGCCTCAAGGAGCCTAATGATGTTGAAATGCAAATTAAGCTACAAAAGCTTATGCTAAGATTGATTTTAGACCAAATGAAGTGTGATGTGATGATAATTCTATGAAAAAAAATGAAATAAACTATGTTTAATCCATTATGCTAAGCTAATATGTGTTATGAAAGCTTGAAAGATAAATGAAATCTAACAATTAAGATTTATTATGCTAAGTCTAGATAGAAATGATCATGATAACAATTCATGAAGATAAAAACTAAGCTAATAATTTTCTCTTGGAAGGATGAGTATTTATAGGATTTTCCTAAGGGCTTGAGTTAGGAAGGAGAGTTAGGGTTAGAGTCAGGGTTTGGGGTAGAGTCTGAGGTATGGTTAGGGGTAAGGTTAGATGGATGAGGGTTAAGGGTTGCTCACACATGTGTGAGAAACACTAGGGAAGTGTGCCTATGGAACCAAGATGGAAGAAGGGTCGTGGGCTTCATTATGAGGTTGTATGAGCCTTAATGAGGGTGTAAGGAGTCATTAATGAGTTTGTAAGGCTCATTGATGAGGGGGTTTGACCAAAAGTTAAAGATTGGGGGTTTAGACTAAAAAGGGGAAAAATCACCTTCTAATCAGGTTTAGGAAGGGTTCAAGAAAGTTTAGAAGGGTTTAGGGTTCTCTAGAAGATTCTAGGGTTTAGGGCTTTAAATAAATGTTTAATTTATTTAGGGATTGTGACTTTATTTATCAAATAACGATTTAATAAATAGGGGGAAAATCATTTAAATTTGATTTAAATGCTTTTGGCTAGGGTTTCTTAATTAAATGTCTTTAATTAAAATAGGAGAAGGGATAATGACAATAAAAATAAGTTAAATAATTAATTAATTAACAAATGATGATGTCGTCAGGGGTTTTTACAAAATAAAATATTTTTATTTTGGCAAAGGCATTTTAGGTGTCTACACTAACTATCTTGTGAAAGGAATTATAACTTGTACTATACACTTAAATTCAAGCATTTCCCTTCAATTAACATGTGTATTATTTTTACTAGGAATCAAGTGAAACTTGGTCTCCATATCAACCATTTGAAGACAAAGGATACTGAATTACCTTCATGGATGGTAAATTTTTAGCATGCCCAAATAATTCAGATATAAAGAAAGCTTGCACCATAGGAGTTCAACATGGATATTTATATAAACTTTGCACTTCTCCGTATCAAGCCTTAATTCATGAATCTTCAAATACATGCAAGATTTGGCATAGAAGATTATGGCATCTTCATTTTCATGCTTTACCTTCAATAGAGAAAATGGTGACATGTTTACCTAGTCTTAAACAAGAACATAAAGGAACTTGCAAAGGATGTGCCTTAGGAAAGAACACTAAAGGCACCTTCCATTAAAGTAAAAGCAGATCTAAACATGTATTATAACTTATTCACTCATATTTATGTGGACCTATGACAATAACCTCTTTAGGAGGATTCTTGTACTATTTATGTTTGCAAATAATTATTATAGGAGAACTTGGATATATTTTTTGAAATGTAAAGAGTTTAAGGAATTCAAAGCTCTAGTAGAAAATATGTCTAGGAAAAGAATCAAAACCTTAAGATCATAAAATGGAGGAGAATATACATTTGATAAATTCAAAACTTTTTGTAATAAAGCTAGGATTAAGAGGGAGTTTAGTATTCCTTATAGCCCTCAACAAAATGGGGTGGCAAAAAGGAAAATAGGACAATTGTAGAAGTAGCCAAAGCCATGAAGCATGACCAAAACCTTCATACCTCTTTTTGGGTTGAAGCCTCTAGTAATGTTGTCTATATTCAAAACAGATGTCCTCACTCCCTTTTGGATAACAAAACTCTTGAAGAAGAATTTACAACGATAAAACTTGATATAGGCCACTTGAGAATCTTTGGTTGTCATCTACATACCCAAAGAAAAGAGATCTGAACTAGAACCCTCAGAAAAAAAGAGAATATTTGTAGGCTGCAATGAAACGTCTAAAGCTTATATGATTTATATTCTTGGAAAAAAAATAATTGAGCTAAGCAAGGATGTAATCTTTGAAGAAGATGTTGCATTCAAAAGTTCCAAAGACATTCATGAGATGGACATTGAAGATCAAGAGTCTCCGCATAGGATCATGCTTCTAAGATTTAGAGGGAGACCCATGAACTTATGGAAGATGCTAATCCAAATGAGCCTATGGATCTTGTTGATGGGCCTAGAGACATTATTGTGAATCAGAAAAGACCTCTACGGCCAAGGAAAATGATTCAAGAGGCTAAAAGTTTTGCAACATCTAAAGGAACCTTCAGGGAAAGAAAAATACCTCATAAATACTCCAACTATGTTGCCTTATGAGTGAAATCATCAAGTCAAAACCTTTTAGCATTGAGGAAGCCTTCAAAATCCAAGTTTGGAAAGATGTTATGACAAAATAATATCAATCTATTCTTAAGAATAATGTTTGGGACATTGTTCCTAGACTAAAGGATAAATAAGTGGCTTCATCTAGATGGCTCTTCAAAATCAAACATGTTGTAGATGACAGTATTAAGAAACATAAAGCAACATTTGTTTCTAGAGGATTTTCTCAAAAGGAAGAAATTGATTATGAGGAAACATTCACTCCAGTTGCTTGATATACCTCTGTCATGACTATGCTTTCTATTTTTGCATCAAAGGGATGGAAGATTTACCAAATGGATGTAAAGACTACTTTTCTTAATGGCATAACAAAAGAGGAAGTGTAACTAGAGCAACTTGAAGGATTTGTAATACATGGAAATGATTCTCATGTTTGCAAATTGAAGAAGGCACTATATGGTCTTAAACGGGCTCCTTGTGCTTGGTATGAGAGGACATATTATTACCTCTTGGGCTTGGGTTTCTCCAAGAATGATGTAGATCTGAATCTATGCTTCAAGGTAATTAATGGTGAAATGTTTATTATAATTCTTTATGTTGATGACTTATTGATTACAGTGGAAGATCATCTCATGACTAAATGTAAACAAGATCTTTCATATGAGTTTGACATGAAGGCTCTAGGTCCTTTACACTATTTCCTTGAGTTAAAATTATGGCGGCAAGCTGATGGGATCACTCTAAATCAAGGAAATTACTCTATTAACATTGTGAAAAGGTTTGGAATGATGGATTGTGAACTCGTGACAACTCTCATGGAAACAAACTTACATAAGTTAAAAAAAAGCTACACAAAACTCAAACTTGGCAGATCCTACTCTCTAACGACAAATTATTAGGTCCTTGATGTACTTGGTCAACACTAGACTTGACATTTTCTATGTAGTAAATACAATTAGTCAGTTCATGTGTGAACCAAGATAGTTACATCTAGTTGTAGCAAAACACATTCTAAGGTACCTACATGGCACAATTGGATACGGTCTTAAATATAATAATGCAGATATGAATCTACATGGATATGTTGATTCAAATTGGGTTGTAAGTGTAGTGGATTGGAAAAGCACATCAGGGTGTTGTTTCATCTTAGGATAATCTATTATCTCCTCATTTAATAGGAAGCAATCCTTAGTTGCATAAAGTTTCATAGAAGCCAAGTACATTGCAACATCCATGGGAGCTCAAAAAGTTGTATGATTAAGGAAACTTCTTGTAGGATTGTTTGGACAATCCTTGGATCCTACTATCATTCACTGTGAAAACTAGAGTTGTATAAAACTTTCACTGGATCCTATTGTATACACTTAAAACTGGCTTGATAAATTAATTAAATATTTATTATTTAATTAATGTTTATTTCCTTTATTACTAAGTAAATTATTTTAATTTATTTAGTATATTCATCTACATTATTCTTCTTATCTCAAGTCTCCTAATTAGTCTTATTAAGTGATTTAATTAATTATTTATTTAATTATACAATTAATATATGACTAAGTCTTCTATTCCATCTCATAGTCTTTGTCACTTGACACATTGTTCTTGCTAAGACAATTAATTAATTTAAATTTTTTTTATTATGCATATTTATCCTCACCCATGTGTCCTATTATTAAGGTCTATGTGGGCTAATGAGACTTAGTCTTATGACCACATGTCCTTATGGAACTTGGTCTATGTCACATTTCCTATTACTTAGGAGATTCTTTAGCCACCTCAAGGAGCTGAAGGTGACTCATGGGACACTTTTACCAAGAGTGAGGAAAATGTCTTCCCACTTTATTCTCAAGTATCTTTGTGAGACACTTGACATGTGTCTTTACCTTCCACCTTAAACTCACTCTTATCAATGTAGGAGGAACATTCCCCCTATTCTTTCTGTCACATTCCAACTAAACCCCCATTTCTCTCAACCCATCTAACCAAGTCAATTTCAACCCTAGGATCTTCCATCTTTCAATCTCCACCCTTGGATCTTTCCACCTAAGCTTGAGGTCTTCAAAAACCTATAAAAAGAGTCTTCTTCCTCCTTTGTGAGGCTAATTTAGCATCTTTATATTTTTGAACTAGCATCCTTTAGCAATCATTTAGCAATCAAGTAATCTAGCAATTTAGTTTTATTGTGATCATCTCATAGCATCCATATCCATCAAATGTTGCATCATCCACCATTTCATAGTAAGCATTCTAAGATTTACTCTAGTATTGCATTTCATATCCATTATCTCCACACCTTGAAGACATTTTGAAGAAGAAGCAAATTTACAAGTCTGTGAGCTCACCAAATTAAGAATTCAAGGCAAGGATAACAATGGAGATAAGTTGCATTGGTAGGTGAAGGTAAAAATTGTATTTGTTTATTTCTTCTACTATTTGTAATCTTCATTGTGTGTGCATCTTAATTAGGATTTGTAGCTAATTATTAGATTAGTATTTAAATTCTAGGATAGTACATTTAATTTGCATACATTTTTAGCGCTCACCATGGGGCAACCCATGAAATTTAACCATAAAAATTTGAGTTTTACATGTGTAGATATCTCTAGGTTCTTTATGTGCATTCATACCCGATTATTGCACATTCATACACTATTTTTGCGCATTCATCTTAGACATCACAACACTTCTTTCATTTTCTGGCATTTTTAGCAAAATTTTCAGATTATGCACTTCCTTCTCATCTTGTTGTGCTTTCCTTCTTACTGCACATACATTCATCATAACTGTGCATTCATCTTGAATTCTTGCGCATACATTCTTTATGCACGTTTATGTTTCTGTTTTACATATTCATTTGCATTCGTTGATTAAAATAGTTTTTAATGACATTTTTCATTTAGCTAACCATTTAACAATTTATGTCTTCTATCATTTAGAAGTAGGTTTTTTTCTGGGTCCTTTTGTCAAAGGCCCCTCTATAAATTACTCTCAATTTTCTTGCAAGTTTCCTAGAAGATAAGGGGTTGTTTATGAAAACCATAATCTCGTTTGGGCTTTAAAATACGACATGCTATTTATTTTTATGTATCTTTTTTAGAGTAGTGTAATTGTTTGGTGTGTCTTTTTTTTAAGCACTTGTGTTAATTCCAAAGCTATAACAACGTATCCTCTCACCTCGCCTCCATGGATCTTAGGTGAAGAGAAATTGTTATATCTTTTAGAAGGTGGTCTTTGGTGGGAAAAGAGGCACACACCCCAAAGAATGACCCAACTTGTAACAGGCTAAAGCCAAGCCCTTCTAAACTGGTGTATAAGAAAAGTCACCATGATTGGTCTCATAGTGAACAGGTGTGAATTCGTTATGGCAACCAAATTCTCCTCTAGTACCTGTGTGGTGCGTTAAAGTCCCTCGTTGTTGAGATGTAACAATCTTACTTTAAAAATATTGGGAGAGGCCCCTTAATTAGGAAAATGGATTGATAATAGCCACTTGAACATATGCCTTTATTAGAAACTTTTGTGTTAGTGACCAAAAACCCTCTATTTACTAGCTCAAGGGGTCACCCAAGCCTATGAAGACACCTCACATACTTACAGTTCTTAGTAGAGATAGTGGTTCTTTGAGAAGTGATGACCCATTGAATTCAAAACTTGGTGTGCTAGAGAAGTGAGTGCACTATAAGGAGGAGCTTGTGCCTCCAAGTTCCTAGGCAAATGTTGTCCTTGCCAACCTTAGGATTGTAAGTGTGTTTGTGCATTCATTTTAGTTAAAATTAGGATTAACCATTCTATTTTGTGTGTGTGTGTATATGCATGTTCTTGCCAAAAAAATAGAAAAACCAAAAAATAATTAAAAACCTAAGTTAGAAAAATCCAACATTTTTGGCAACAACAAAGAAAATCACAAAGCTGCGCATTTGCCCATTTCTACTATGTATTTGTTCTGATTAAGTAAAAATGGGATTTGAAAGGTCTCAAAACCTTATACAAAAGCATAAAAAGATAGGACATTGAAAGACCATAATACAACTGTGGTGCCCCACCAGTCAAACCAAAGGAACTAACCATAGTTCCTACCTATTGGAAAAAACATCCCAGCTAGACACAATAAAGGGCTATCAAGATTTACATTTTTTCCCATCCTTATGAGAATGTAAATTCATATCAAAAGGAGTGGAAGGTTTAAATTTCTTTCCCTTAACTATTGTCCATCCATCCTCCACCTTAGCAGCAACCTTCTGCCAAGCCAAGGAAGAGCTAGAAGAGCCCACTAAAGGGCCAATCACATCATAATCCATATAAGGGATAGGAATAACACCACTGCCATTCCCCAAGACCTTCCCAGGAGAAATATGGATAGAAGAACGCACAAGACTAGTAGTCAAGACAATATCAGAACTAGATACAACATCAGTAATCCAGTCAGGAGCAGTAGCAACACTAGAAGGGACAACATCAATAGGTTGAACCAAATCAATGGGGTCAGCAATAGAAGCATCATCCAAATCCATCTCTGACATAGAGTGGCAAGCAGTCCCAACCAAATCCTTGGAAACTTTATGAACTATATAATGGTCGACAGTAGCCCATTGCCACCATGAAGAAGTTTTCTCATATTTAAATTTATGAGAAGAGCACCGTGCAACAAGATGACCAGTCTTATGACATGATCTGCAACAAAACAAAATTCCCTCATAATCAAGATTCTGGGTCCAAGAGCCCAAAGATGAAGCCAATGTAATCATCCCAAGGAGCCCCTTGGAAATGTCAACATCCATAAGAATACAAGCATACGTTGGATGAAGAATATTAGAGGATTTTGAGTCAACCATCTGGAAAACCCCAATAGCCCTCCCCATAGATTCCAAAATAGAATCCAGCCAAAGGTGAAGGGGAAGATTCAGTAGTCTCACCCATAAGGGAATAACATTGAATGACTTCAAGAGAGGATCAAACCCCTGATGCCAAGGTTTGGCCAATAGGGAGAAGCGGCCCCAAGAGAAGCTTCTATCACACATAATAGTTTATTTATCTTCAGCATTTTCAAACTTTACAATAAAGAAACCCTTGGCCATAGGGTAAATCTAAACAATATGCGTTAAAATGGGTTCCCAATTTTGAGAAATCCAGGCATGCAAGTCTGAGAGAGAGGGCCAAAAACCCCTAAATTAAAAGATTGCAGCCTTAGATGACAAATACTCCACATTTTTAGAGATCTCATCAACAATATCAAAATCAAGACGTACCACTACAAGTTCACTTACAGAGAGAGGCAATGTAGAAGGGGAAGACTAGAAACCCCCTCTCCTAGCCAAGGAAGCTCCACAGAGACCTGCTTCAAAAGATACAACATCTGCGTAAGAAATAGTAGAAGACCCTTTCAAAAGAGGAGAGACAAGCCCTGAATCATTAATCGCAACAACTATACCACCAGACACCAAAGGAGGGAGCCCCAAATGAGCAACACTGCCAGAAGTGCCAGACATCAAAGGTCCTGAGTGAATGGTAGCAACAGCTACAGGACGAGCAGCCACACTAGACAAGGGTCCCGAACCAGTAGTAGCAGATGCAGGTCACACATCAGTAGCAAATTCAAAAAGAGCAGAATTGGGAGTGGGAGACTGCATCGTGTACTGAATTTCTACTATGCATTTGTTTGACTATCATGCACATCCATTTAAATAGATCTACGCATTGCTTAATATTTTTGTGCATTCATAACTTGTTAATGCACATTTATATCATTATCCTACACATTCATACCTATGCATTTACAATAGAGATTACTTGCAAATAATTTGACCAGATTATAAAATCATTTTCGCATACCCATTTTAGTCTTATTGTCAATTCTGGAAACATCTGAAACCTTCAAGAACATATAACATAGTTTTGAACCTCATTTTCATAATTTTTCCATTCCTTTCACCTACCCTTATCATTCAAAATCAATTTCTTAATGTTGACATTCATCCAAAAATATCAAAATCTTTTGTGAGTTTCACCTATCAAGATCTATCATCCTTATCTAGAGACTTACCTAGGTTTTGTCTTTGATAATCTTTGTCATATCATAGTGAGCTTCATATTTCCTATACACTTAGTTTATTATTATCAATTTCACTCAACACTTTATAAATTTATCATATCTTCTTATCTATCTGAAGTTTACAGCCAACATTCATCCAATCTATCTCAATTTCATCTTTCACCTTTTATGGTTCAAACTAGATCACAAAAATTGAAAGGATAAATGAATCAAGAATCCCAAGACAAAATGACTATAAATAGAGATCATGAGAATCCATGGTCAATATTTTCTTCCTCTAAAGAGACATTTTTCACAAGTGATGAACCATCATATGAGGAACTAAATGAAGTCATGCAAGATCCGAGATTTCATAGAGTATTAGAAAGAATCTTAGACATGGACAAATAAAAGTACTTCCTCTTGCTTGTTAAACAAGGATTCAAATTACCGGCTGATTTTGATGTATCCTTACTCAAACACTCATCTAAAATAAATGAGCAAGAATAACCTAGTAGTTCCCAAGAAACACATACTCAAGGAAATGGTCCTCATAATACACAAGGAGCTAATACATATTTGGTTCATGTCTTACAACAAATTTAGATCCTTCAACAACAAATCCATGACATTCAAATCATATCTTCTACAAAAATATATTCTTGATATGATATATGTCCCTATCCTTTTGACAAAAATCTACGAATGATTCCATTTCCTCCTCATTTTGAGGTACCAAAATTTGATAAATATAAAGGGAATACAGACCCCCAAGATCATGTGAGGGAGTTTTGTGCCACTTATATTGAAGTAGCTCATAATGAAACTTATCTTATGAGATTATTTCCATAAATCTTGGGAGTCCAATCTATGGAATGCTTCTCTAAATTACCCCTTGGTATCAAATAATTCAATGAGATAATTGATAAGTTTGTGATACATTACTCCTACAATATTACACATGAGATCATTGTGCTTGATCTTTGTAACACAGATCAAAAGAATGGGGAGTCTTTCCTCACCTTCTTACAAAGATGGCATCAAATATTTTCCAAGTATCCACGAACAATCCATGAACAAGAAAAGATGGATATCTTTGTGCATAATCTCACTCCTAAAATGAGATATAGATTGCAACTCCAATGTCCTAATTTTAACAATCTCATAGAGAATGGAATCAAGATTTAGGAAGCTATGGTTAGAAAAGGTAATATTAAACTTTACACTAAGGATAATGTTGGATCTTCAAGTTCCAATAGCAATAATCCCAACAACACCAACAATGACAAATAAATTTTTTGGAACAAAAACAAGAATATGGTCAATGATGGGGTTTTTGATAATTGACATGTTAAGCCAACACAACCTATCTTAAATATTGCAAGCAAAACCAATTTTCCTCAATCTACCTAAAACAATCAAAACACCTCAAACACACAAAGTAATCAAGGAAATAATCAACAATCTTACAAACTACCTTTTATGCCAAGAAGAAGAATATTCACTCCTTTAGGTGAGTCTCTTGAATCTACTTTAAGGAAGTTAATCACAAAGAAGCTCATTATACTTCATGAAATTAGAGACTATGAACCAAGAGTGAAACCATCTTGGTGGAATGATGATGATTATTGTGAATTTCATATAGGAAAATGACATAAAACCAATGAATGCCAAAGACTCAAATATGTGGTCCAAGACTTTATAGAGAGTGGTGAGATAAGCGTTGATGGGCATACCTCAAATGAGTCACATACAACACAATATCATATCAGTACATCAACCATATATTAGAGTGTGATTTTTATCAATATTATGCCAATGTGATTATATCAAAGAGAAGCAAGAGAGTAAACCAGTTAATGTTATCACTCAAGATCAATCAAAGGTCACTGTCCAAGGTGTCTCATCCAAGTACTCTACTTCACAAAACAAGTATGCCTATGTACCTAAGTCCACTTCTAGTGTCTCAGATCAATATAATATTTTGGATCAATTAAATAAAATGCATGCCCAGATATCTATATTAGAGCTTTTATGCTTGTCACCATCTCATAAAGATATCCTAAAGAAAGCTCTACTAGAGACTCATGTCCCTACTAATTTAGGTCAAGCCCAATTTCAAGCTATGGTGGGATATTTGACTACTCCACATTTCATATCTTTCATAAAGTATGAAGAAGAAAGATCATCCAAGCATTTCATGGTTCTACCTATCAGAATGGGTCGTGTAGTTAACGATGTTCTTTTCCAAGTGCTTGATATAGAACAAACATATAATATTCTTTTGAGATTACCTTAGATTCATTCTACTCAAGCAATACCTTTGACTTATCATCATGCTTGAAATTTCTTTATAATGGACAAGAAATAGCAATCAAAGGAGATCCAAATCCCTTTTAGTATTGTAACACTATGAAGGCTGCTCCAGAATATTTAATACCATACAATTGTGTTGCATCCTTTACAACAAATATTTGATCCTAGTAATGTAGCATCAACATCCAAATCTATTGATATTAAGGTTACCATAAAAAAAAACAAAGCATGGGGGAATGCAATTTGGGACAAACTGTAGACACCTAAATCTGATTACACAATTAGGAAATCTTATTTAGTTCTCTCCTATGACACTAATTAATTAAATATTAATTATTTAATTAATTTATGCCATCCCCTAGTTAATTAATTTAATAAATTAACTATAGTCCTTGATTTATTATCTAAATGGAAACCCATAGTCTGATAATTAATTAAAACCCCCTTCCTCTATTAATTTAAATAAATATATTCATCTATTTAAATTAATTCACAAATCCCCTTTTCCTAGTCCTATTTTTGGAATTAAATAAAATATTTAATCCAATTTGAGCACATGGCTCCTAAATTTAACCCCTAACCTAACCAATCCCAAATACCTAGCCTTGAGTTCTTACTCAACCCAACTCATTCGCACATGCTAATCACCCTTAATTAGCTAATGACCCATGATAAGCTAATCCAATCCTCCACTCATTCTCTCTCTTCCCATCACATCCTCCTAATTCTCCCACTTGCCTCATAATCCAAGCCTAATCATCCCCTAAAAATTTGCACAATCATAATCTACGAATTAAGAAATCCTAACCAAACCCAAGTCAACCCTCATGTCACATCCTCACATCCCCTAACTCTCTCACCTCATGTAAACCTTAAATGCTCTTACACATCCCTTACACACTTCATCTCCCTCTTACACATTTGTCCCCACTCACATCTCCCAAAATGGTCACATTCCCCCATACTTACCAACCTCTCTCTTTGTGACACTTGTCATAATGAGAGGCATTTGAGAAAGCACAATCCATGTGCTATCTCTCTTAAATGCATCTTGACCCTTCCTCAGGTTTGCATCTTGACTGTCCATTCAACTCTCCTCTTGCCTATAAATTTAACCCTCTTCTCCTTCATTTCCATCCATATTTTATGCAAAGTTATCATGCCAATTTGAGATCCAAAACATCAACTATAACCTCATAATGCTAGATTTTCCACTCATTCATTGAAACTTGAGCAAAGTTTATGAGAGCACATCCAATCCATTGAATAAATCCAAGCATCAAGAAGGCTTTTGGGTGGTTTGCACTCTCTTTCCTTTGCTTTCTTTTGTCTAATCATAAATGTTGAAATAGATTAGTATTGTGAATGTTTATCTTAGTTTTATGTTCCTGACACACTAATTTTATTGCATACATTTTGGCATGCCAGATGGAACCCACTTCTAGGGTCATTTCTCTATCCATTTCATCTATTTTATTCTGCAAAAAACTAACTGATATTAATATTTTTTGTTGTTTGAGTGTCTTTGCAAGGTTTTTTGGGTTTTTACAGGTTTGGAGGAGGAAGAAGGAGCATTTGCATCCTCATTCTCATGCTTGGTTTTTACACAGCAGGAAAAACATAAATCATTGTGATCATGGGTACGGTTGGCGGGATCGATTCCTCGACCTACGGGATCACATTCCCATACAACTCTCCTTCTCTATCTTTTTCTTCTCTATTTTGTTCACTAGTCATTTTTTGATAGTTGACGGGATCGTGAATCCACAACGCGGGAATGCACTTTGATCGTGCAGGATCACAGGTAAACTCTGTAAGCCATAAGGCATTAAATTCTGTCAGAACCTCAAAAATTTTGCTCACATATTTGCAAACATACCTTGTGGGATCGTGCATTGACCCTGCAGGATCGCGGCTATAGGTATTGCATTTATTATTCCTATCAGTCAGTTTTCTATGTTTATTTTTAGATTAACAGACCTGCGGGATCACCATTTTTGGTTTGCAAGATTGTAGGAACAAGTTGCAGGATCACGAATTAATATTTTAAAAATAGAATGTACTCACTTTAATTTGTACACTAAAAAGAACAGTGAATGCACAAACAACACTTCACACTTTAGATTTGGGCTTTACAAGAACAAGAGGCTAAAACGAACAATCAAACACTTTAATTTTGGGCTTAAAATGAACAAAATCAAATCTTGAATGCCTAAAGGATAATCAAATACAATCAAACACTTTGAATTGGTGCTTAAAAAGAATAAAACAACTCTTGAATGCTTAAAAGGGAGTAACACATTTGTAAACATTTACCTTTCAAGTACCCTTATTTTCGAAAAGAACCTTACATGCTAAAAATGAGTGTTTGAAGTTCTAGGATAGAAAAAACTTAGTCTAACTTAGGTTCAATTTGGAATCAATATTGCTTGGTGTGTTTGAAGGAGTGTTTCTCAACACTTCCTTAGAGCTCATTTAACTTTTTATAAACCTTTTAAAAGTAAGTGACATAAAAATGTTTAGCTTGTATTTGTATCCTCTCTCCTCACCTTCATAGAACTTGGGTGAAGAGAAAGATAAAGTTTAATTTTTTTTGCTTCTAGCGAGGCCTGTCTAGAGAGAAGTGCTTCCTCTTTAGAGAACGAATGCAAACTGGTAATTCTCTTATCATTATATAAACAAGGTGTTGAGCAAACTCTCGCCTTATCCTCTCAAGCTTGGGTGATGAGTGTTGATGGTAGTCTAAGGTAGGTGAATATCCCTATGATTTTGGCATGGTCAACTAGGATCTTAAGTGATTCATGCATGTACAAACCAATTCAAAGGACACCATAGATCATAGTAGAAGCCATTAATTCATAGACTTATCTGATCTACCCCCGAAGGCTTGATAATTTTTGTCTAAGGAGGATAGTAACCTCCCCAAGTCACTCACCTTATCGTGTCATCCTTAAGCATTTGGAGTCAGCTAATATGACATTATTGATCCATTGTGTGGTCAGTAGTGGTTGTATTATGATTAGATCTTGGGTGTGTGCCTCAGAATGTGAGCAAAGGTTTTCAAATTGAGCCAGTCCTTTAAGGTAGAAAGTGCTTGTGCATGTATTTGATGTTATAGACCTTCTAAAATATTTGTTCAAACATACACAAATAGAGTCACAAAGTCCTTTTTCCAAAGAGATCAAACTTGTTGCATTTTTATCCCCATAAGATTGCCTTGTATCTCGTGGGATTGCTTGCCTATCATTTCCAAAGAATCCAGAAATTGCCCAAAACCAAGTCAAGGTACACTTACCATAGTCACTCCTTAGCTTGACAAGATCCCAAAATCTATGCTCAAAGATTGAAAATTTTGGATTTATGACCGATTCAGAAAAACACAAGAAAGTAAACTTGCCAACAACCTGTGTGTATCAAGGGAAGAAAGTCATCGATCGAAAGCTCAAAAACCATCATCCAATCCTAACTGCAATCAATGAAGAGATCGAATATCAAGAGAAACTTGATAGAGTAACCTCACACATCATATCCTTTCAATTCCCACAAAATTGTCTTAGCATCCCAACATCTTAGATTATCCTCTAGGTGCATTCATGTCATCTTCCTAAATAGCCTTGACAAAGATCAACCCAAGATTAGCCTTATCCAAAGCAAATACAAGAATCGAAATCACCCAAACATCCACTTAGTGTCACATCCCTTTTGAGTGTGTAAACCTTATCTTAAAATCAAAATCACCTTATATCTCCACCCTTCCAACTAAGCATTATCCAAGGCATCTTGTACTTGTCTTTGTGGGCCTCATCATCTTGATCTAAATATTGGCTCGTATGAACAAAGATCTCATCTTCCAAAGGTCACAAGTCTATCTAAGGTTGATAATCCCTCCATTTGATCCCACATCAGGAAAAACAACTCATTTTGACACTTAGTGATCCTTAGGTGTTTAGGACATTGTCATTGTCACATCAACTTATTATCATCCAGACATCCTTTAGGCTCATCCTAGAACTTGCATTTATCCATATCCACATCCTTTTAGCCTCATCTTAGAACCATTTTTTGCACTCACCCCTTTATTGCACCTTCATTTTTTCCCATTCTCAGGGTTTGCATATCATGCATGTTAACACATGATCTAAGAAAAGAAAGAATATAGACCCAAATCTCACCACTAGTTCATTTAATCCCAACGATCCTAATAGAACTATGGTACCATATGATCCCCAACCACCACAAATCAAGAATGTGTAGGCAGATCCAACTGAAGTTCCCACCACAAGTTCCATGGAAGCATTTATGAGCCATCCTGGACATGCAAAAATTGTGATTGCAATCATAGCTCAAAATCATCTTGTCATTTTGACAAACTACATGTATGAGGGTACTCTAATTACACCACACCTTTATCCCTTTAATCACATAAGACCCATACACATCTCCGCTGACACCTACCCCACCGCTGTCCAATAAATCATTGACCCCAACCTACAACTATCATAGATAGCCTCACCTATCCCTCACCTATTGAAATCTAGCTTCACAAACCCCACAATGAAAACAATGACACTATCCACTCCCTTCTCCATCATGGGAGCACCACCCCCACCTGTCACATCTCAAACTACCACTCAGGTATAGAGCTTGGCACAAGCGCAACCTCCACCTCCCACACAAGTCTCCACACAAGAATTACCTCCTCCTTTTATGAGCCAAGCCTCCACATAAGAACCATTCTTTCAAGGGGCAACACAAGCACCTCCCTTTATGGCTCAACAAATCTTCAACCAAACTCTCGTTCCACCCATCACCTAGCTAACTTCTACACAAGTTTATCTTCCACCCTTCATCACCAACACACAAGTCCAACAACTTGCTTTCACAATAGGAATGACATTTATGGGATCTCGAAACTGACCACCCACATCATAAAATCTCACCGTCACTCTCGCATTTCCAACTACCTCCACATCTCAACCCGTTGCAAGGGCTGGATCTTCCTATGGTTTTAATCAGACACAAATGAAAGCCTTAGGGATAAAAATGTAGTCCCACATCTATAATCTTGCGAGCATATGACCTATTTTCTAGTACTTAGCACAACCCCCACCACCACCTCAAAATACATCTCTTCCCACATTCACCAACTATCTATCCATGCCAGCAACTGTTTCTCAAACCATGTCACCACTACAACTGTAAAGTTCCTCTCACCTCACTAGTTATCTTGCGCAACCACCTCTTGCCACCAACTTCCAAGAAACCATTCCATCACTTAGTAATTCAGGGATGCACCTTACCTACATCAATCAGGCACAAGACCAAGTCCATCAGCAATCCACACCATTCTACCAACCTCCTCCACAATAACAATACTTCCTCGCACAACAACAACATCCCCTCATCCCATAGAAACAACAAGAAATGCCATACCCTACACAACAATATGCCTCCACACCTCAGTAGTAATACGTTACCCAATCACCAGCTCATAATCTATTACAGTCTACCTACTTGGCTAGCCAATATCCTTATTAAATCTTGCAGTACCCACCTCAAAACCATCCATATTCACATGCACCATTAGATCCCTTCCCAATGGGAGTACCCACTCCAACACCTTTCAATTTGGAATGGGAAGAAATTAAGATCACTCTCAAGGAGCTCAGAGCTAGTACATAAAGCAATAATTTCAAATTCAAAGAGGTCTTCCCCTATCCTTTTGACAGATCTATCATAGTGGTACCCTTCCCCAATCATTTCAAGACACCTAAATTTTACAAGTACAGGAGGAAGAGAGATCCGATTAGAGTCATGTTAAATAATTTTACATGGCTTGCCAAGAGGTTATGTACAACAACAATTTCCTCATGCACCTTTTTTCCAAAATCTTGGGATGAACTGCTATCGAGTGGTTCTATAAGATACCATATGGATCAATAACAACATTTACAAAACTTTTTGAGAAGTTTGTGGCACATTACACACATAATTTTGAAAATGAGCTATCCCTCTTTGACCTATGAAATTTGAAACAAAAAGGAGGTGAGAGCCTGGCTGACTACCTACAAAGATGGAAGAACCTCACCATGAGGATGTTATATCAATCGTCAAAAAAGAATCTCACCAAAATCTTCATTGATAATCTACATCCAAACTTATCCCACTTCATGTGCATGAATTTCATATAGACTTATCAAGACATTAAGAGAGAATGTATGGATATCGAAAGAGGCCTCTTGGATGATGACACCATCAAGCATTAAAAGGAAAAATCATAAGACCGACCCAACAATGATTGACCGTGATATTGGAATAAGAGCAAAAATGTCATCACAGATGGGGCCACTAATACCAAGCACATTCAAGTTATTGTGGCTGGCCCTAATCCACCTACGCCCATGTGTTAGCAACAAGCACTCACCTACTAAAAACCCTAGTCACCTTACCAAACCCAAGCCAATCAAGCCAATACAATATTAGTCACCCATGGTCAGAACAAGCCTCGTGTCCAAAATAACCAAAAGAACACATTCACACCCCTCGGTGAACCATTGGACATAATCTTCTACCAAATGGCTAGCACCAACTTGATTGTGTATCCTTAGACCCATCCATTCGATGAGTCAACCTCCAAACCAACTCAGTACAAGGATAATGAGTATTGTGATTATCACCATGTTAAGGGACAACACCATCGTGAAATGCATGAAACTCAAACATTATGTCCAAGATATCATCGATAAAAAAAGGATATCATGATCGATGCGCCTACCTAAGCATCACCCAAAAACAACCTATAAATCTATCAAAATGTGTTTCCTCAACACAACATAGGTAAGAACCCAACCAACACTAATCCTCCACCCCAGAACCTAGGCAAAGGCAAACAAGGTGACCATATTGATAGAAAGGACTATACTATTTCCCATATAAATTATGACAAGTTTGTCAACTGCATATCATAGGTCAAACCCAACATCAATGTCATCCATGTCAAAGGTGTCAACAGTTAGTGTGCAATCACCACACGTAGAGGCAAGATATTTGTTGCTGGTACTAATCCAATGCCCACACCTAATGTGCAATACAACCTCCTAGAACACCTTAGGAACACACTTGTCCAAATCTCCATCCTCGACTTTCTCCACACCTCAACCATCCATCAAGAGATCCTTAATAATGCCCTCCAAGAGGCACATTCCCCATAGACATCAACACCATCCAATTTAAGAACCTCGTGGAGCATTTATCAACATCTTGCACCCTTTCCTTTAAGCCTTTTTATATGCCATCCATGGAACCTAATCACAATCTCCCTCTCTGTATTGCCTTCATGGTAAATGAATTTGTCAGCATGTAGGTCATGATAGATAATGGTTCAAACCTAAACATGTGCACATTGAATTTTGTCCAGGAGGTGGGATACATAGAGGCTAACATTTCATATGAAGTCATCACTATAAAATCCTACAATAATAACCTGGAACATACCTCAGAAGGTACAATTTTGTTGCCAATTAAGTTGGGCCTAGAAGTTCAAGAGACCATATGCCATGTTGTTGATCTTGATCTCCCAAGCAACATTCTCCTTGGCTGACCATGGATACATTCCATTAAAGCCATCCCATCCACCTACCATCAGTGCATTAAGTTTCTACATCAGGGCACTAAAATCAACATCCACATTGATCCCCAACCCTTCATATATTGTTGTGCATTGGAAGCATCATTTCCCACTACACACACTATCCTGGCATTGATATTGACACTTCTATTGCTAGCTCATTTAGGTCCCACTGTGATCCAGATACCATCTTAGCCTTCACCCTTTCCACTATCAAGATCAACAAAAAGGGCTATGGCAAGTACATCCTAACCAACTCCTTTGTAGTAGGGGCCCTGCCACTTGATCCACATACTTAGGGGCACCCCTATCACCAAAGAAAACCTCCTCAAGAAGAATCCAAAGTAAATAAAATGGGGCCATCCACATTCATCTCACATGGCATCTTGAATAACCAAGAGATGGACCTCGATATCAATCAATGGTTGTACAAAGCTCCTCCACACCCTAAAACCAATATCCTTGAATACTTCAAGGAGAAGTACCCTGCATCACATAAATGGGCTACACAATAGTGGAATTATCAAGGTGGAGGTCTAGGACCTGAAGAAGGTGACATGAAAGACCCGCTGGAAGCTTCATAGAATCCCAAACATCGAGACCTCAGCTTCAATACTTCTCTCTTGCATATACAAGGACCTAATACCATGACTGGGGGCAACAACATGCCTAATGTTACCCTCTTGAATATCCAGAACAAAATCATGGAAGTCGAAGACATATCTAAAGAGGAAGAAAATAAATCTTACAATGATATATTCAATGATGAAACCTTCTTGGGCAATTTTTTCCTCTGTCAAATTTCCATTAACCTTATCAACCTCCCCCTCATCCATCATGAACTCATAGTTTGGACCAAAAAGCGTTGCACACATCGATGAGTTCTGAAGTGAGAAAGCACTCCTAAAATTCATGGGAGCATCAGCTCAACAAGACTAGGGGCATGAATCAATATATGTCTATAACCTTGACCCCAAGGGATACTTCGGGGAAGAGGAAATCTTTAGCCACAAAAGTAAAAAGAAAAAAGAAAATAATAGGTCCTTTTGTGAAAACCTTTATGGGGCATGTTCTGACTTTAAAAAAGTAAAAATAAAGGGTGTATCTTCTAGTGAAAACCTCTCTGAGGTGCTAGAAGATGAAAACTTGCCTCTTCCTCCCACCCATGATTACAGACCAGAGCAGTCCTCCGCCCTAATCAAAGAAACCAAGCCGGACAACTTGGGAGTTGAGGAATGCCCAAGGATCACATACATCACAATGTCCTTGAGTGAAGGAAAATATATAGATTTCACAACATTCCTCCAAGAGGCAACCATCATTTTTGCATGGTCATATGCTCACATGCTTGGGATGGATCCAAACTTAGTCATCCATCACTTTGCAGTGGATACAAATGCAAAATTAGTCAAACTAAAGCTCGGCAAGATGCACCCCAAAGTAGCCCTGTTAGTCAAAGAAGAACTATAAAAGCTCCTACAAGAAAAAATCATCAGAGCCATTGATTCCTCAGAATGGATATCTAATATTATGCCAGTGACCAATCCATCAGGGGAAATTAGGATATGTATGGATTTTAGAGACCTAAACAAAACATTCCCAAATGATGATTTCCCCTTGCCAAACATCGATCTAATCATTGATCTCACAACTGATCATGGGATGTTGTCACTCATGGATGGTTTCTCAGGATACAATCAAATCCATATAGTAGAAGACCAACACAAGACAACATTCACAACACCATGGGACACCTTTTGTTACAATATGATGCCATTCAGGTTAAAGAATGTAAGAGCTACATATCAAAGAGCAATGACAATCATATTCCATGATATGATCCACAAAATACTTGAAGGCTACGTGGACGACATCCTTTCCAAATCAAAGACATGATTGGAACACCTTGACATCCTTGAGAATGTGTTTGATCACCTGCATCACTATGGTCTAAAATTGAACCCAAAGAAGTGTGTCTTCAATGTAACATCAGGTAAGCTCCTAGGGTTCATTGTATCATGACAAGGCATCAATATTGACTCCAAGAAAGTCAAGGCCATAATAGACACACCTCCACCTTGCATACTCAAGCACCTAAGGAGCCTACAAGGTAAAATCCAATCAGTCTATTGGTTCATATCCTAGCTTTCTGACAAGTGTCAACCATTCACACATCTACTTCTCAAGTATACCAACTTCAAATGCGATCCAACCTGTCAATAGAGTTTTTAGAAGCTCAAGGAATACCTAGTCAACTCACCTATTCTTGTGCCACCAATTCTAGGACACCCTCTAATCTTGTATATCTCATCAACCACTATGACATTGGGGTCACTATTGGCACAACTTGATGATAATGGAAAGGAAAGAGTTATCTACTACATCAATCACATGCTTTTTGGTTATGAGTTGAACTATTCACCTATGGAGAAGGCATGTCTTGCACTATTTTTTGCCACTCAAAAGCTTTGGCATTACATGCTAAGTCACACTATGAAGCTAATTTCCAAAGTGGACCCACTTAATTACTTGTTCGCAAGAACGATGCTTACATGCCAAATGACAAAATGGGTTATGCTCCTAAGTAAATTTGACATCCAGTATGTAGATAGAAAAGAAATAAAGGGGAAATTCATTACAAATCAACTAGCTAAAGCACCCCTGGTAGATGCATATCCATTAGTCATGGAGTTCCTTGATGAATATATCTGCAATGTCAAAGAACAACCAACATGAAAGCTATACTTCGATGGATCATACACATCTCATGGACCAGGAGTGGGAATCCTCTTTGTCACTCCATAAGGTGATTATATCCCCAAATCATTCAGGTTGGGATTCCCCTACACTAATAACATTGTAGAATATGAGGTGCTCATCTCAGACCTCAAAACAGTTATCCAATGAAATATCACAGAGCTACAAGTGTTTGGAGATTCGTAACTAATCATCAACCAGGTCATGGATGAGTTTCAAACAAAAGAAAAAAAAATGTTACTATACAAAGAGCTCATGAATAGACTAAAATAACAATTCATCATATTATAGTTCACATAAGTACCCAGGCTTCATAACAAAGTTGCAGATGCAATGGCAACCATTGGGTCCTTACTAGAAATCCCTCGAGATTCAACACAATATGAATTCTTAGTTGAGTAACTACATACACCTGCTTATGATCATGTTCATTCTAAGATGGTGTGCATTTTGGTTGGTCCCCAAACCCCCATGGTACCATGACATCCATTTTTATCTAAAAAATGATATCATATCCCCTCACCTCACAAACACCTAGCACCAAAACCTTATCCACAAAGCTTCCTTCTACAATCTCATGGGACACTTATCCACATCATCTTCCCTTTCATTAAAACCTTTCGACATACCATCCATCAAACCAAATCATAATCTCCCACTCTGCATCTCTATCATGGTCAATGACTTCAAATTCAAGTAGGTCATGATAGATAATGGTTCAACCCTCAACCTCTGTACACTAAAATTCTTCAAAAATTTGGGATATAATGAAGTAGACATCTCACATGAGGTCATCACCATCAAGGCCTATGACAAGCTAGAGCGTAGCTTAGAAGGTAACATTTTGTTACCCATCAAAATGGGTCCTATAATACAAGAGATTGTGTGTCACATTGTTGATCTTGACCTCCCCTATAACATTATCCTTGGTTGACCCTAGATTCACTCCATTAAATTTTCTCCTTTCACCTACCATCAGTACATCAAATTCCTAGATCAAGGCACAAAATCACCATCCATGTCAATCCCCAACCCTTCACATACTATCGTGCATTAGAAGCTTCATTTCCTTGTTACACCCATTGTCCTAGAATTAACATTGGCACTTCTGTTGTCAATTCCTCCCAATCCAATTCTGATCCATAAACAATCCTTGCCTCCACTATTTCCACCATCAAGTTCAAAAATAGGGGTTGTGGTGAATATAGTCTAATAGATGCCTTCGTAGTAGGGGTCATACCACTCGACCCACATACTCAAGGGTGCCCATCCCATCAAAGCACAACCCAACAAGAAGAACCAACAAATGAAGCAAATGGGTTCATCCATGTTCCTATCACATGGCATCCTGAATAGTCATGAGATGGAACCCGATATTAATAAGCGGATATATAAAGACCCTCCACCTCTTGACAATAATCTTATTTCATAGTTCAAAGACAAATACCCCATTTCACACAAGTGGGCCACCAAAAAATGGAATTATCAAGGTGGTGGCTTAGGACCTAAAGAAGGTGATATGAAGGTGATGGTTTTGTTCTTTTCTTTCATAGATTAGTTGCACCCTAAAATGGTCGCCTAGACTTTGGGCCCCCATTCAGCAATTTATCAAATCCCTGAATCAATATTTTCAAAAATCAGCATTCTTCAAATATATCAAATTCCTTGATCAAGTCGTGTTTCATCATTTTCGATTATTTGCCTTGGGCTAACCATTTTATCCTAAGTCTTTATTTAATTAAAAAGAATATTTCCTCCCCTTTTATTAAATAAAAAGCCCCCCACTTTTCCTCTTATCCTAAGTTGCACAAATAAAGCATTATTCTTATTTTATAAAAAAGAAAAAATCACTTTTTGTCTCATATGGACACAAAAGTCAACTCTTATTTTCCTATTGGAGGATATTTGTGCACATGGATTGCCCCTCTTTGATGCTCCACCTTTGATTAAATCTTTTGCCTCTTAATCTACATGGTCCATTTCTCCTCATTTCCTATAAAAGAAGATCTCTCTTCCTCATTTACATAATCATTCACTTTTATGCTAACTTTATGCTGTAGGTTTTCTAGGTTATTTGGAGCTCTTTGAAGACTTTCTTGCATCCAAGCTTTGAAGACATTGTTGTTGCATCTCATTTAGCTTGCTTTCATAGTTGCATAATCATGACATTCTTAGTATAGACTTTCTTTATGCAATAGATTAATCTCACATAGTCTAAATAGGAAGCATTTGTAACACTTGTTCTTTCCTTTCATAGATTAGTTGCATTGTTCTTTCATTTCTATAGCCTAGCTTGCATCCTTCATTTTCATAGATTAGCTTGCATTACATTGCATTTCATTTGATTCTTTGGGGATATTGGCACTCTTGCCCTTGTCTTCAATTTTGGAATCTCTCATTGTGTGGTTGACTAGCAAGGTCATTAGCTTAATAGCTCTAGCTGAGAGCAATTTTACAATCTTGCAACTCCATATATAAAGAGCTATGGGTCAATTTTTGAAACCTCATTCTTGAGTGTTCTTGATTATAAGGATTCATAGAAGTGCACTACTTTTGTGTGTACATTTCTGGCGCCCACCGTGGGGCAGAGTAGATTAGCTTTGTCCTTTAAATTTTGCATTTTCATCATATTTTCGGTGATTTTTGGACATTATTCATGGTCTTTGGGTTTTCTATCTCAGAGTATCATGTGATAATTCTAGGAATATCACGCGATAGTTCTCTATATACATGAGCAATACTTCGCCTATCGGAAGTATCGCCCACCTGTTTCAGGAACTGTCACCTGGTCTCAGATGAAGTATCACCTGGGTATAGAGAAGAGTATTGCTTGGACTAATATTATCACTCTAGTATGCTGAGAAATGTCATGTGATAATTCTGGTGTCCGCAGTCTATTTTTGTACCTAGCAGTGAGCCTTTCTGAGTTTGTTTTGGCCGAATCTTGATTTAGTTAGCTTGTTGTTTCTATTTCCTACACTTAGACATAATTAATTTGCATAGTTGTACTTAGTTTCTTGCACCTTCATTTGGATTTTGGATCTAAAAAGAACCTCTCATGTGTTTGGCTTGAATGTTTACTTGCTTTCATAGGCACATCTCTTTTATGCTCTTAATGGTGAATGAAAGAACATAGATTTAGTTTTACAAGTTTGTGTAGGTGAATGCTTCTTGGTTTCCAATATCAAATATCTCATTGAGTGATTGGGGGCATGGATTCATTCCTTGTTTACACAAGGAGTTAAATGCACCACTTTGTGGACTCACTCTATGTTTGCTTGGAAAGTTAAATATTCCATTGATTCAACCCTTTTTCATTTGTGAGTAGTATTGATAAGCAACTTTAGAGTACTTTTGATTGATCTTGTTAGCTAAATTGGGTTGTTGGACTCGCTTATTTCTAATCACCCCTCATTTCCACCCTTTGGATGCAAGGTCAGCATTCATATATAGGGGAGGGGTCTACTTGAAAAGAGTGTTAAGTGTTCCACAAAGTTCTCCCTTTTATGCTTTCTTGATCTCATTAGTTTTCTAAGGTGTTGACTTGCTTTGAGTTTGTGTGAAGAGTTAAATGTTCCACTTTTTGGACTCACTTCACATTTATTTGAAGAGTTAAGTGTTCACCTTTAGTGCTTTAAATACTTTTGATAGTGGATTGCTTAGAGCTAATTTGTTTTTGGATGGTTCTAACCTTGTTGGCCTAACAAGTTGTGGTTGTAGGTGCATTTTCTTGAAATATTTTGCTAAAAGAACGCATGTCAAAGCTTCAAATGCACAAGGGCTACTAACAGTTTTTGTAGGGCTGCCCAAAGCATAAAAACCCAATCAAGTTCTTGTTTAATTGCTTTATTTATTGAGTGCAGCATATACTAGTTGTTTCATTTCATAGGCACTTAATATCTTGTGGAAGGAATTTTGAGGTGGTAGGAGAAGTATGCTCTTTACCCTTGTGGTGAACCAGAAAATTTTGACCCATCTTAGGATTTTGGAAACAAGAGGGTAATTGAACCTTTGCTTGGTGTGCTTGGGAGAAAGCTTTGAGATATGGGGAGTATGCTCTTCACCCTTGTGGTGAAACAAAATCCTTGAAACTCATAAGTTGATCCATTTTTGTTTAGATTGTTAGAATCCTTTAGTGGGCCTACTCTTGAGCAATCAAGAGGAACGACCCAAGTGGGGACAAGCTTAGTGCTAGCTATTCCAACCCACAATAAACTCAAGGCTATCAAGGACACAAAACCTTGGTAAACGTAGTGCTTATCTTCGCTTGATGTGAGTACTTGTGGGATTGTGACCATGGGGAAAGTATTGAGCAAGAATGCTTAAGGTAATCTTGAGGCCGCGAGGTCCCAGTCCTTTATGAGGAGCAAGAGGGGTACTATGAATGGAAGCCCTTATTAAGAACCATAGTTAGAGACCACCCTATTTTTACTGCTTAGCTTCTTGGTGCAAGGATTGATCTAAGTGGAATAACCTGGATCACCCCAAGATTACTCACCATATGTGTTCCTTTGGTTGTGTCTTTGGCACTTCCATGAAAAAGCCAATATCTATTGTGGGAAACCACTTTGTGTGAGGCAAGGGAGCATCAAGTGTGGGCCAAGTTGTTAAGTACTGAGCCTTGACTTTCTAGGATAGATATTGCTTGAAGTGTCTTTGATTGTGTAATACTAGTGTTAACATTCTTGAACATTCAAACAATCGGTAGTATTCATAAGGTTTTCTATTTTGATATCACAAGTGTTTGTCTTGGCAAGGTTGCTTTTTCCCTTGTTTCAAGTGTTTGAAGACACATTTGATCCCATACTATTTGCAAACCTGTCAAATTTCTACTGATATTGTGATTGAGATTAAAAACATCAACCCTCAAACTAATTTTTTTGATCAAACAGACCCGAAAATGCACATTTCACACAATTCTAGTCAAGTGTCGTGCAAACTAGCAATAGTATTGCCTACTTTGAGAAGAAATATCGCGCGATAGTTCATTTCTTCTGGATTATCGCCTGACCTGCCTAGATTCTATCACCTGGTTATTGTCAGATCTATCACCTGGTGAAAGGCAAAATATCACCTCAGTGAGAAGTATTGCCTGGTTAGCTTGGAAAGTGTCCCTTGAGAATTTTTTGTTGTATACCTGGTTTCAGTCATTTTGCAGTTGCTTTTAGTTGGCTAGGTCTTTAGGAAGGTAACTTATCTTGCCGCTGGAAGCCTATCTTTACCCTAAATTTTGTTTTAGCCCTCTAGGGGTAGTGTCATTCGATTTACAAAGTCACTTTGGGAAGAACTGTCAAGTTAGAAGATTATTCCTATTGAGAAAGTATATCTCTAGAGTTGTTAGTAACATTCTTGGAGAATTCTAGTACTCTTTTTGTCCAAATCATTTCCATTCAAATTCAATTTTAATTATACAATTTGGCTAAGTCCATCCTCCTGGCTCAAATGTGCAAGGATATTGATCCTTTGATTTAAGCACCTCTTTGATAGTGTTGGTAACACCTTTTGTAATTCCTATCTTACCATCTCTTTTGGACATTAGAGAACTTTAATGATCTTAGTTTGGTGTTGACACTTTGAGAGGTCACCTTATCATCAAGACTCATTTTCTTTCATGTCAGTTACAACAAGGTACCAAGTGAATCAAGGAAAATGACCCCCAGTTGTCTTTAATCAGTTACCCTTAGTTAAGACTCGTCAATAGTGAAAGGGAAAATAACCCATTTTCGATCGATCCCCTAAGAGTGAGTCTGAGGTTTGTTTTGGCCCAAAGAGTAATCAATAAGGGTGCAAAAGTCCCATACAACTTTGATGTGGACCAAAATATTAAGAAGCAAAACACTTCAACTGATGAGGTGATTAAGCAGATGCAAAATACTATGGAAAAAATGATGGCTCCTAAGAGTTCCTTCAACTTGGATTCTATATGTCCTAATCCCATTGACAAAAGTGTGGTTATGGTAGATTTTCTTAGAAAGGTTGAAATCCCCACATGTGAAAAATATGATGGTAATGGTGACCCCCATGACCATGTGTGTCAGTTCTATATTATGAGTTTTGAATTCCACTATGAAGATTCCTATCTCATGAGGTTATTCCCAAGGAGTCTAAAAGGTCAAGCAATGGAGTGGTTTACCAACATTACCCCTCCTGTCAAAACTTTTAAAGAACTTGTTCAAAGATTTGTGCAACATTTTGCATATAATTTATCAAGGTCAGTCACCATGCTTGATTTGTGTAAATTAAAACAGAATCAAGGGGAACCCTTTGTGACATTTTTACAAAGATGGAGATGCTTATGTTCCAAATATTCTAGGACCATCCCTGAGGAAGAAAGGATTGATATAATTGTGAGCAATCTAGTGCCATAATTAAGATATGAAGTTAGAAAAATGGTCTTTAATTCTTTTGACACTATGGTAGAAACTGCATGTCGCATCGAGGATGTTCTAAGATAACAAGGTATTTTGGCCAAATAGAGTAACAACAATAGTGGCCAAAACAATAACAACAATAATAAGGATAAAAAGAACTCATATTGGAACAAAAATAAGCATGTAGTCAATGACAAAGTTGTTGACTCTCCACAACCTAAGGAACAAGGAGTTCTTAATTTATCTAACACAGTTCAAGCTATGAAGCTGCAAACATCCTTAAACCAACAAGAGCACAAGCCCAAGTATCACAATAAATCTAAGTCACGAAAGAGGCAATTCACTAAGCTTGGAGACTCTTATGCAAACATTTTTAAGACCTTGATTGCTCATAATTTGGCACAACCTCAGGATCCTACAAAGTTTCGCATACCAGATCCTAAACCTTATTAGTGGAATGAGAAAGCTTATTGTGTATACCACAATGGGATTAGACATGACATTGAAGGTTGTTTTAAACTCAAACATCTTGTTCAAGACCTTATCAAGAATGGGAAATTACAAGTTGATGGATTGACCACAAATGCAAACCACAAGGCCTTTAAGGAGCTCTTGCCTAAGTATGAGAAGGGGGAGACTTTTACAAACAAGAATGGCAAGGCCGTAATCAATTATACCTATATAGCTATAGAAAATGTCATTAATATGCTTGAGGTTGTGAACAATGATGTCAATATGATGAGAGGGAATGATCCCTATGACTATGATGTAAGCTCACCTCCAATATTTGATGAAGGACCCATTGTTGTGCTTAGAGGTCCTCAATCTTGAAGGTCATCTCAACCTCTCAATGTTGTTACTATGGGTTAGTCCCAAGGTTATATTATCATTAGAGGTCCTAATTCTAGTAAATCTAAGCAACCAGTGTCCAAAAGTGTTCCTCCCAAATCTGCAGTTGGTCCAGATATGAGTTACAACCTTGTTGATCAGTTACAATGAACGCCAGCACAGATTTCCATTTTTGAGCTCTTAGAATTGTCTCCTAGACACAAGCGTGTCCTTGAGGATGCTTTGCATGTAGCCAATGTCCCTAATAATATAGATGTCGACCAATTCTAGAACATGGTCAACCACCTTGCTAGCCCACATTACCTTACATTTTCTGAAGAAGATGATAAAGCCTTGAGCCATTTGCACAATCTTTCCCTTCACATTGAGGTCATGATCCATAAAACCCATGTTAGGCATGTGTTGATAGATGGGGGTGTTGGGCTCAATATTTGTTCTCTAAGTCTTTTGAAAAACCTGGGTTACTCGGAGCATGCCATTGATACCAGGAAGAAAATTACTATCAAAGCCTATGATGAGGTTGAGAGAAGTTCTAAGGGGTTAGTTGTTCTTCCAGTCAGAATTGGTCCTGTTGAAAAGGAAATTTTGTTTCAAATCATCGATTTTGGTCCTATAGCATACAACATCCTACTAGGTAGACCATGGATTCACGACATGCAAGTAGTACCATCTACCTATCACCAATGTGTCAAGTTTCCATACAATGGCATATAAGTATACATACCAGGTGATAGTACCTTATCTATTGATGCCATTTCAGCAGGGGCCCATGTTCCCTTAAATAGAGAAGCAGACAATTTTGGGACAACTCTTCTGCAATGTAAGGATAAATTCAAGTCCATAGACCTTGGTATGGGAGGATATCAAATTGAATTCTTTACAAAATTACCAATTTCACCTAGGTCCTATGGTATACCGTCACAAGAGATGCGTCCCTCATCTTCAGCCATGACTCTGTTTGATACTTTTGTAGAGTCTTCAGTACTTATTGAAGATGAGAAAGAAGAGGTGGCTGTTAGAGATTGGATATATAGAGAATAAAAGTACCTACATAATGAAAAATTTTCTCCATCTCCTAAGACTTATGGGAGAGGATACACATTGGTCACCAACATGGGCTACCTAGGTCATGGCCCTCTCAGTCATAGGTTAGATTCCAAGGTTAAACCACTCAACCATGCTCTTTTTGGTTGTAGGACCAGGTCAACGGTTGGCCTGGGGTTTGATAATGGAAAGAACAAAAAGTGGTCCTATCCTAGCTATGATGGATAGTGACAGTTGTATGCACCCTAAAATGGTCACCTAGACTTTGGGCCCCATTTATTTGATTTATCAATCCTGAATCATTTTGATCAATAATCAATATTTTCAACAATATCAATTTCTTGATCAAATCTTAATTTCGATCATATATTGGATTTTTATCCTATGGGCTAACCATTTATCCTAAGTCTTTATTTAATTAAAAGGAATATTTCCTCCCCTTTCAATTAAATAAAAAAGCCCCACTTTCCTCTTATCCTAAGTTGCACAAAATAAAGCATTATTCCTATTTTATAAAAAGGGAAAAGGTACTTTTGTCTCACATGAGGCTCAAAAGTCAACACTTCACTCTCATTGGAGGATACTTGTGCACATGGATTGCTCCTCTTTCAAGCTCCATCGCTGATTAAGATCTTTTGCCTCTTAATCTCCATGGTTCATTTCTCCTCATTTCTTATAAAAGGAGAGCTCTCTCCTCCATTTGCATACATGTTTTATGCTAATGTTATGCTGCAGGTTTTAGGTGCATTTGGAGTTTGAAGACATTGAAGACTTGTTGCTTTCATCATTTAGTTGCATATTTGCTTTCATAGTTGCATAATAATGGCATCATAGATTAGATTTCCTTTTATGCAATAGAATAGATCTCACATAGCTTAATTAGGGGCTTGGAATCTATTGTACTTCTTTTCATAGTTTAGTTTGCACTTCATTTGATAGATTAGTCTTGCACATTCATACTAGTTGCATTTGCATTTCATTTCCATTTAGATTCTTGGAGACATTGGCACTCTTGCCCTTGTCTTCACTTGAATCTCTCATTGTGTAGTTGACTAGCAAGGTCACCTTCTTGTAGCTCTAGCTGAGAGCAAAACTCATAGTCCCTTGCAACTCCATGCATAGAGAGCTATGAGCCGCTTTGTGAGGCCTCATTCTTGAGTAACCTTGCATGTAATGGTTCATAGAAGTGCATATTTTAGTGTGTACATTTTTGGCGCCCACTGTGGGGTAGAGTAGATAGCTTTGTCCTTTCATTTGATGCATTTTTCATCATTTTCATATTAATTTTCAGAAAAATCTGCGTTCTCTGGTTTTCTGTCTCAGATTATCGCGCGACACTTCTCAGAAATATCACGCGATATACTTTCTGTCTTGGCGCGATAGTTCACACGAAAAAAGTATCGCCCGACTATATTGACTTCTGTCACCTGACATCGGGCGAAGTATCGCCTGGCATTGTGCGAAATATCGCGCGACTGAGAAGTATCGCCCGACTATAGGAAACTGTATCACGCGATACTGTTAAAGTCTGAGAAGTATCGCCTGATCTGGCAGAGACTTGCGTTTTCAGTTTTCTTGTCCGAATTTGATTATTTTAGCTTGCTGTTTTATTTTGCTTTGTTTAGATAGGCCTAACCTGCATTTTTTATAGCTTAAATCCATCAGATTATTGCACATTTACATTTGGATTTTGATTTTTCTAACATTGTGGGTCTAACAAGTTATGTTTGTAGGTGCTCTTCTTTGCTTGAAAATTGCTAAAAACGCATGTCAAAGAGGGCTACTAACAATTTTTGCAGGGCTGCCCAAGCATAAAAACAAAAAAAATAAATTTTCATTTCTTGCTTGTTATTTATTTTCCTTTCATTTGTGGCATTTACTAATTGTATTAGGAATCTTAATACCTTGTGAAAGGGATCTTGAGGTGGTAGGAGAAGTATGCTCTTCACCTTTAGGTGAATCAGAAAATCTTGACCCATCTTAAGGTTTTGGAAGCAAGGGGGTAATTGATCTCTTTGCTTGGCGTGTTTGGAAGAGATTCTTGAGATAGGGGAGTATGCTCTTCACCCTTGTGGTGAATCAAAAACCTTGAACCTCAAGATTTGATCCATTTTTGTTTAGTTTAGGAATCCTTTAGCAGGCCTGCTCTTGAGCAATCAAGAGGAACGACTCAAGTGAGGACAACCTTGTCATCATTCTCCTTGGTGGCAAGTGATTCCAACTCACTATAATCTCAAGGCTATCAAGGACACCAAAAACCTTGATAGACATAACACTTGTCTTCGTTTAATGTGAGTAGCTCATGGGATTGCGACCATGAGGAAAACATTGAACAAGAATGCTTAAGGTACTCTTGAGGCCGCAAGGTCCTAGTCCTTTATGAGGAGCAAGAGGGGTGTTGTGAACGGAAATCCTTATTAAGAGCCATTAGATAGAAGCCACCCTCTTTTAGTTGCTTATCTTCTTAGTGCAAGGATTGATCCAAGTGGTTTACCTGGATCACCTTAAGATACTCACCATATGTGTCTCTTTGGTTGTGTCATTTGACATTTCCATGACAAAGCCAACATCTCTTGTGGGCAACCACTTGGTGTGAGGCGAGGGGGCATCAAGTTGTGGGCTAAGTTGGTAAGTATTGAGCCTTGACTTTCTAGGATAAATTTGCTTGAAGTGTTTTCGATTGTGTGATACCAGTGCAAACGTTCTTACATACAAATAATCGGTAGTATTCATAGGGTGTTGTTTCAATTTTGATATCACAAGTGTTTGTCTTGGCAAGGTTGCTTTTGCCCTTGTTTCAAGTGTTTGAGACCATGTTTTGATCCCTTGCTGTTTGCAAACCTACCGAAATTCTGCTGATACCATGACTAAAATCGAAAACATCAACCCTCAGACTAGAAATTTTGACCAAACAGACCCAAAAATGCAAATTTCACACAATTCTGGTCAAGAGTTAAATAATTCTGCAACAGTATCGCACCCTGTAAGGCGAAGTATCACGCGATACTTCACGCATGCTAGAAATATCGCCCCCTTTGAAGAGAAATATCGCGCGATAGTTCACCCCTGACGGACTATTGTCCGGCCTGCCTGGAGTATATCGCGCGCCAGTATTAACAAGTATCGCCTGGCTTAGGGCGAAGTATCGCACGGGTATAGGTTTATTGCCCCACTAGCCTGGAGTATATCGCCTGGTTTATTTTTGCCGTGCTTAAATTTTGATCAGTTTCAGTTGCTGTCAATTAGGCTAGGTCTTAGAGCAGGCTTCTCACCCTAACGTTTGAGATCTGTCTTGACTCCAAATTTTTGATTTTTAGTCCTTCGGGATAGCATCATTTGATTTACAAAGTCACTTTGGAATAATTGTCAAGTTAGAAAGCCATTCTTGGTGCCAAGGTTCATCTTTAAAATTGTTAGCTATATTTTGGGAAAATTTTAGTTCTCTTATTGTCCAAATCGCTTTCATTTTCATCTCAATTTCAATTATCTTTTGGCCTAGTCCAACCTCCTGATTCAAAAGTGCAAGGGTAGTCACCCTTTGATTTGAAGCACCTCTTTGACAGTGTTGGTAAAGCCCTCATTTTCTTTTCATTTCTCTTTGGACAAATAGAGGACTTCGATTATCCTAGTTTGGTGTTGACACTTTGAAAGGTCACCTTATCATTGAGAATATCTCTCTTTCATGTCAGTTACGACAAGGTACCAAGTTAATCAAGGGAAGTGACCCCCTGTTGCCTTTAGCCAGTTACCACCTGTCAAGACTCGTCGACAACCTAAGGGAAAAAGACCCCTTTTTGACCAATCTCCTAAGAGTGAATCCGAGGTTTGTTTTAATCCGGGAGCTAATCCTAGTGAAGTGAGCACCTCTTTTATACCACTTTCATCAAGTATGGACATGAGTTACACTTACCCGACAGCAAAGAGAAGCCATGAATCAAACTCTTGAGGATATCTTCCAACGACATAGAAGAGAGTATGGTGGTTCTTCTCATGCCAGTCCACCTGGGTCACCTCCTAACAACGCGAGGTATTTTGATGCTCATCAACGAGCTGAAAGATAGCATAAGCAAGCTCACTCAGATTCAGGGTCACAACACGAAGACCAGAACAATGAATCTAGTGATCACCATATCAATGCAGCTAATGCAATAAGGCATTCAAGACAAACCTCCCCACTTAAAGACACTTCTCGATATGTAAATACAAGATTGAGAAGCATTGAGAGAGAGAAGCAAGCCTACTTAGATGAACAGGCTGCTAAAAAGGAAAAATTCTGACAACTAAAGGAAGAGGAACGTGCATTGTTGGATATACAGAAAAGAGTCGCCCAAGAAGAAGAAGATAGACTCTATGCACAATAACTCCAAAGTTGATTTAACGGGAGGGGAGCCAATAGTGGGATCAACTCGCCCCCATCTACCCCTTCCCCTAGCCCTCAAAGAAGATCAAAGACACCCTCACGATCCCCAAGTCCTAGAGGAAGAAGGACTTCAAGATATGACCATCATAGGAGACAGTCATCTCATAGACATTCAAAGCAACCCTCCCAACGAGCACATCATGGCTCACAACATGGAGGCAGTTATGCTAAATTTGATCATATGGACTTCATGACTATGCAACAAGAACCATCCTTTCAAGCCTATATGGAGCAATACGTGGAACAAAACAAAGACCAATTCTTGGAAAGTCTTATCAACAAAGGCGCTAAAGTTCCATATAATTTTGATGTTCACCAAAAGATCAAGAAACAGAATCCTTCAACTGATGAGGTAATCTTACAAATGCAAAACGATATAGACAGGATGAAGGCTCCCAAGAGCACATTTCATTTGGACTCCATATGTCCTAACCCCATTGACAAAAGTGTGGTGATGGTAGAATTCCCTAAAAAAGTTGAATTCCCAACATACGACATATATAATGGCACTGGTGACCCCCACGACCATGTTTGACAATTCTACATAATGAGCTTTTCCTTTCACCATGAAGACTCCTACTTGCTGAGATTATTCCCAAGGAGTTTAAAAGGTCAAGCCATGGAGTGGTTCACCAACCTTTCCCCTCCAGTAAAGACATTTAAAGAACTTGTCCAGAGATTTGTTCAGCATTTCGCTTACAACTTATCTAGGTCGGTCACAATGCTTGATTTGTGTAAACTTAAACAAAATCAAGGGGAATCTTTTGTCACCTTTTTACAACGATGGAGGCGATTGTGTTCGAAATACCCAAGGACAATCCCTGAAGAAGAGAGAATTGATATCATTGTGAACAATCTAATACCAGAACTCAAATATGAAGTCAAAAAAATCCCATTTAATTCCTTTGATACTATGGTAGAGGTGGCATGTTGCATTGAGGATGTCCTAAAAGAACAAGGAATCTTGGCTAAACCAACAAATAACAACAATAGCCAAAATAACAATACTAATGGTAACAAGGACAAAAAGAACTCCTATTGGAACAAAAACAAGCAAATGGTCAACGACGGAGTTGTTGATTCATCTCAGATCAAAAATGAAGGAGTTCTTAACCTCTCTCATGCAGTTCAAGCTATGAAGTTGCAAACATCGTCAACACAACAAGACAAACCTAAGTATCAAAAGAGATCTAAAACAGAGAAAAGATAATTTACTAAATTGGGAGAATCCTATGCTGATGTTTTTAAGACATTAGTTGCTCATAATTTGGCGCACCCACAAGATCCTACAAAACATCGAATACCAGATCCTTTACCTCATTGGTGGGATGCTAAGGCCTTTTGCGTTTTCCATAATGGGATTGGACACGACATAGAAAATTGTTTTAAACTCAAGCATCTTGTCCAAGACCTTATTGAGAAAGGACAATTACAAGTGGATGGGTTAACTACTAATGCAGACCATAAAGCCTTTAAAGAGCCTTTGCCTAAATATGAAAAAGGAGAGAATTCTAGCAGTAAGAATGGCAAGGTGGCTATTAACTATACATACACACATGCTGATAATGTGATTAACATGCTTGAAGTGGCTGACGATAACATCAACATGGTGAGGAAGAAAGATCCTTATGGACATAATGTGGACTCAACTTCTATGACTAATGAAAGACCCGCTGTGGTGATAAGAGGTCCTCACTCACAAGGAATGCCTCAGTCCCTTAATGCTGTCACTAGGGGTCAGGTCCAAGCACCCATTATCATCAAAGATCCTAGCACTAGCAAGTCTAAACAACCCGTGTCCAAAGGTGCTCCTCCCAAATCTGTCATTGGTCCTGATTCCAATTATAATCTCATTGACCAGCTACAACGTACACCTGCTCAGATATCCATTTTTGAGCTTTTAGAATTATCTCCTAAGCACAAGCGCGTCCTCGAGGATGCTTTGCGAGCAGCCAATGTCCCTAATAACTTAGATATTGACCAATTCCAGAACATGGTCAACCATTTGGCTAGCCCTCATTTCCTCACCTTCTCAGAAGAAGATGGCAAATCCATTAGTCACCCACATAATTTGGCCTTACACATCGAGGTCATGATTCATAAAACCTGTGTTAGGCATGTACTGATAGATGGGGGTGCGGGGCTCAATATTTGTACCCTGAGTTTGCTGCTAGCTCTAGGGTATTCCGAGAATGTCATTGACACAAAGAAAAGAATCACAATCAAAGCATATGACGAAGCAGAAAGAAGTTCTAAGGGATTGGCTGTTTTGCCTATTCGCATTGGTCCCGTAGAAAATGATATATTATTCCAAATTGTTGATGTTGGACCTCTAGCCTACAACATTTTGCTAGGTAGGCCATGGATTCATGAAATGCAGGCAGTCCCATCAACATATCACCAGTGTGTTAAGTTTCCCCATAATGGTGTAGAAATTTGCATCCCTGGAGATAGTGCTCTATCAGTTAATAACATTTCTGCGGGATTACATGTACCTTTGAATAGAGAAGCTGACAATCCTAGCAGTTCACTTGAACAATGCAAGCAAAAATTCAAGACCATGGACCTTGGGATGGGAGATTATAAGATTGATTCTTTTACGAAAATGCCAATCTCTGCTAGGTCTTATGGGAGACCCTCCCCAAATGTGAAGCCCTCATCATCAGCAATGACGTTATTTGGGAAATTTGTTGAGTCTTCGGTCCCCATTCAAGAAGAAAAAGAGGAAGTTGCTGTAAGGGACTGGATATATCACGAGGAGAAATACAAACATAATGAGAATTTTGCTCCTTCACCTGAAACTTATGGGAAAGGGTATACACTGGTTAAAAATATGGGATATCTGAGATTTGGTCCCCTTAGTCATAGGCTGGACGCTAAAGCTGAGCCTCTTGATCATGCTCTTTTTGGACAAAAAAATAAGTCCACGGTCGGCTCAGGTTTTGAGAATAAGAAGAAGAAAGGTGTCCCTATCCCAGCTGCGACGGACAGTGACAGTGATGCAGATTATACGCCTGATCTCTCCAACCAACAAGATGTGTCTGATGATTGGGTGCCTTCAATGAATCTCCTTTGGGGAGATTCCACAGATTTGATGCTTAATAGTCCTACTATCCCAGCTACAACGGATAGTGACTGTGTGACTGCTAGATCGACAACGGAAAGTGTTACTGTCCTAGCTACGACGGATAGTACCAATACAAGCACTAGAGAGGGGGAAACCCTTCCTAACCTTGAGGCTTCTACATCACGAGGCCTAAATGATGACTCAGAGATAGACTCCCATGAATATGAATGGGATTCACTTTCAGACGCAATAATTGATTTAGACGTGGATATTATCCATGCCTATAGTACCCAACCCGATGCGACTAACGATCCTAGTGTCAGACTAGAGGATTGCCCTCCTCAAATCGCCTTAGTAGACGACGCTTCATTTGATAGGATGAGTCCTAATTCAGGTATCTTAGGAGAAGACTTGATGAACTCCGATTATATGGTCACCAGAGATGACACCTTTCGCATTAACAACATCGAACCCACCATTGACTTACCCCTTGTTCACTTTGACCTGATTGACTGGTCTCAGTGCCACCAAGAGCCCACATTCCTCACATTTCACAACGATTACAAAATTTCTTGCTATCTGAATGCTCTCGAACCCGTGGCTTCTTCCACCAGTGAACCAACAACCAGCATGACAGAGCCTGATATTAAGTACCTCAGTCTCAAAACAAAAGAGAAAAAGAAAAATAGGTCTGATGGCGAAAACCACTTTATGGCGGTGTCAGAACCGAAAATAGTAAAAAGAAATGACGCATCCAAAGGTGAAAACCTCTTTGAGGCACCTAAGGATGGGATACTTAATAACTTGCCGAGTTATTTCCAGGATAGATCATCAATATTGATTGAACCAACAAAGCCGGTCAATTTAAGCACAGAAGAAAATCCTCAGATAGTCCATCTTGCTCAATCTTTATCAGAGGAAGAGACCAAGGCATATGTACAGTTTTTACAGAAAAAGAAAATTAATTTTGCATGGACCTACTCAGACATGCCAGGGCTTGACACGAATCTCATAATGCATCACTTATCTATAGCTCCAGGAGTCAAGCCAGTAAAACAGAGATTAAGAAAAATGCATCCACATATAGCTCTACTTGTCAAAGGAGAATTAGAAAAACTTTTGAGAGCTGGATTTATTAGAGCCATCGATTATGCAGAATGGATCTCAAACATAGTACCAGTCTCCAAACATGATGGGTCCATTCGTGTCTGCACAGATTTTAGAGACCTAAACAAAGCCTGCCCAAAGGACGATTTTCCACTTCCAAACATTGACATGATAGTGGACATGACGGCGGGCTATGACATATATTCCCTAATGGATGGTTTCTCGGGGTATAATCAAATCAAAATAGCTCCTGAAGACCAAGAGAAAACAACATTCACATGTGCATGGGGAACCTACTGCTGGAACGTCATGCCATTCGGGTTAAAGAATGCAGGAGCAACCTACCAAAGAGCTATGATGACTATCTTTCATGATATAATGCACAAAAATATGGAAGATTATGTGGATGATACCCTGGCAAAATCAAGACAAAGGGACACACACCTCAATGATCTGGAAGTAATTCTAGATCGTATGGAACAATTTCAACTTAGATTGAATCCAAAGAAGTGCGCATTTGGCGTCACCTCAGGCAAACTTTTAGGATTCATAATATCAACAAAAGGTATCAAGGTTGACCCCGAAAAGGTCCAAGCAATCCTAGATATGCCACCTCCTCGAAATATTAGCCAAATGAGAAGTCTTCAGGGACATCTTCAATCAATTAGGAGGTTTATTTCTCAGCTTGTAGATAGAGCGCAACCCTTCAACAAGACATTGCATAAAGGTGCTTCTTGTGTTTGGAACGAGGATTGTCAAAAGAGCCTAGATCAGATCAAACAATACTTGGCTAATCCTCCGATCTTAATGCCTCCTATTCCAGGGAAACCATTGATCCTATATATTTCAGCTACAGACACTTCCCTGGGGGCATTATTGGCTCAAACAGATGATACTGGGAAAGAACAGGCCATCTACTATATCAGCCGTACTCTAGTCTCTTATGAGATCAATTACAATAATATTGAGAAGTCTTGTCTCACGGTGGTGTTTGCTTCTCAAAAGTTGCGCCACTACATGCTTGCTCATACCATACATTTGGTTGCCAAAATTGATCCCCTTAAATACTTGCTTAGTAAGGCTGCCCTGACGGGTAGACTTGCTAAATGGATGATGGTCCTCACTGAATTTGACATAGAGTACGTTGAAAGGAAGGCAATAAAAGGGCAAGCTATTGCTGACCAATTAGCTAATTTTCCAATCCAGGATAGTATGCCAGTCCAAGTGGAATTCCCAGATGAACACATCTTATATACCACTACTCGCACTTGGACAATGTTCTTTGATGGCTCCCGCATGCAAAATGGATCAGGTGCTGGAGTGTTATTTGTTTCTCCACATGGGTACAATATTTCGAAGTCTTACAAACTATTATTCCCATGTACCAATAATATTGCAGAATATGAAGCCTTAACTAATGGCTTGAGAATGGCTATAGAATGGAATATCACAGAATTACATGTCTTTGGGGATTCTCAGTTAATCATCAACCAAGTCAATGAAGAGTATCAAACCAAGGATGACAAATTGATACCCTATAAAAAGATGGTTGATTCTTTGAGATGCTATTTCACCTTTGTGACATTTCAACAAATCCCTAGGATAGAGAACAAAGCTGCAGACGCCATGGCCACATTAGCTTCACTTCTTTAGTTGGAGACACATGAATCCAGATTTGAATTCCTGGTGGAAGAGCTACACCATCCCATCTTTGACTCATCTGAAAGCCATGTCATTTGTGCCATTATCACACATGAGTCTTCCCGATATGGTGCTATCTATTCATACCTTCGTGATGGCATCATCCCTGACACATTCACCTGCTCCGAACGCCGAAACCTCATCCGTAACGCCTCTCGCCACACCCTCATCTCTGGTGATTTATATAGGAGGGGTTTAGATGGGACGCTCCTTAGGTGCTTGGAAAAGGAGGAATCCAACCAAGCGTTAGCTGACATCCACGAGGGCATTTGTGGTGGACATTCTAATGGTCTTGCCATGGCCCGAAGGTTGCTTAGGGTGGGATATTATTGGCCCACAATGCAGATGGACGCAGTCACCTTTGCTAAGTCATGTGAAAAATGTTAGAAACACGGCAACCTGATTCATGCTCCATGTAGGGAGCTGATTCCTTCTGTTTCTCATTGGCCATTTCAGCGCTGGGCCTTTGATCTGGTTGGGTAGATTCATCCCAACTCATTAGGTGGACACAAGTTCATTATTACTGCCACTGACTACTTCACAAAATGGGTGGAGGCTGTACCACTTTCTGTTGCTTCAGGAAGGACCATTTCTTTATTCATCTTGAATCATATCATTTGCCGATTTGGAGTGCCTTTCGAGATCATTACTGATAATGGAGGTCAATTTAAGAATAAGGACCTAAAGCACCTATGCAAAAAGTTTAAAATCAAGCAACATTGGTCCTCCATATATTTTCCATAGGGAAACGGACACACAGAAGCTTCTAACAAAACCATTCTTAAGATTCTTCATAGAACAGTACACAAGAATGGTAGGGATTGGCACTTACAAATCAATCCAGCACTATGGGCTTACCGAACAAGCATTCGCACACCTACAAGAGCCACTCCTTTCTCTCTCACCTATGGCACTGAAGCAATATTGCCTTTAGAAGTCGAGATACCATCCCTTAGAGTCTCACTCAAAGGTTTGATTACAAATGAGGATTACCGCGCCATGAGGTTACAGGAACTAGAACTTTTAGATGAGAAGCGTAAGGCTTCCTTTGATCATATGAGAGTGTATCAGAAGCGTATGTCCAAGACATTCAACAAGAAGGTTCACCCTAGAGAATTTCAAATAGGTGATCTTGTTTTACGAGAGAACCCTAAGAACCAACAAAACAAAGAGCAAAAGGGCAAGTTTGAACCTAACTGGCTTGGACCATATGTCATCATAGCTGCTTTTGGTACTGGTGCGTATTTACTGACAGATCCTGATGGAGAACAGCTCCTTGATCCCATCAACATTGTGCACCTCAAGAAGTTCTATCCTTGATGCCCATTCTGTCTGGGGGCATCATTTGTACATATTTATTGGTCCTGAAAAAATATCAAAAAAATTGATATATGATGCTGAAAAAATCCTAAAAAGCATAAAAAGTCCTGAAAAAAATACAAAAAAATTAAAAAATGCAAAAAAATTCAAAAAAAATAAAAAAGTGCCTTGGTGAAAACCTAGCAATAGGCACCTTGGTAGCAAAAATCCAAAAAATAAAAAATAAAAAATAAAAAATAAAAAAAAATTGCAATAAATCCAAGTGGTGAAAACCTGGAAATAGGCGCTACTTGAGGCCTTTGCACCCCTATTTGATAGCATGCATCCTCGACACTTAACCACTTGTCATCATGCCTTGACCTTATTTGGCCTAGTCTGGAATTGGTCTTTGTCTTTGTGTAGGGGGCATAACTGTTCGCATAGGTCCTTTTGGTGCATTTGTCTCTTGGGGCATTTCACAATAGGTGTTTTTCAACACCACCCCAACAGTGTTTTTCAACACTACCCTTGCGTCGAGTGTTTCTTAACACTTATTTAGATGTCTTGCCTATAGTCTAAGTATAATGTGATACTGCTCATGTGCAGATGCGATACTCAGAGTCTGACTCTATGACCAACACACACGCACTTAAACAATTAACTCGCTGACGATATGATGACTTTATTTTCTTTGTGTGTTGTCTATGAAGATTTCTTTGGTGAGTGGTCTCTCCCTGAGAAGTTTTCGATGATGCATCGCTAGAAGACTGAGGGAATAAGACCATGTTTTCTTTCTTTATCTGCTTGTGGGTATATTTTGTTGATCCTAACTGTCATGTGCATTTATGCTGGTCCTATTTGACACTATGGATTGACAAGGTATTATCCTTGACTATTTTGCGAGTGCATGCTTTTAGCTATCTTGACTTTCATGTGTCTTGATACAAGCATAATCTCGCCATATCAAAACTTAGGTAATCTCACTGCATTAGTCATCTTGACCTATATGTCTGTAATGCCTAGGTGAGATTTCCACATTTCTATCTGATAAAGGTCATATTCATATCCACATAGTTATGCTAGTGTGCATTGTATGATCTTACGACGCTACCAATAACGCTCGATGATGATAATTAGATGTCTATAAGCATTGTGACCTTGCAAGTCAACCACTTTCATAATAGCTTGCATTTTTAGGGTCATGTTAGATTAGTTTTGCATTTTGCATATGGAAGGAGCTCTCCTTTTCATCCTACATGGACCTGTCAGTCGACTGCGCTCACCTTCTCTTCTTCTTGATCATGTCTTTTGCTCCTTGTCTTTTTCATCTCGAACCTGTTCCTGTTCATCACAAGGGGTTAATCACATCATCATATCTATATCAAAAAAACTGTCATTTTCAAGAAACATAAGTCTATATCATACATATGAGAATTAAACATACATCTATGAGAGAGAACATACATAAGCACATACATAAGCATTTTGAGCAAAATGACAAGACAATATACATAAACTGATATATTCATCACAAGTGAGACAAATACACATGATACATCGAATATCCAGTAATCTCATATACAATGTCATGATATACAATACAATATGGGATCCCAAAATCTGGATCAACAGTCTCAAAATATGTCTAAAACATCTAAGACCTAACCCTAAGACTCGCTACCACCCTCGTGAGGAGCTCGTAGTGCCACATCTGATACCCCTGCCCGCTGAGAGTATGATGGTGCTCTCTCACCCTCTGGGACGACCTGCAGATATAACTCGTGATAATAGGCAGCTCTCGCTGACTCCCGTCGGAGCTCCAGTGCCTCGACCTGTGCCATCGCCTCACGGCGTGCTATCTCTTCTCTGAGATCAGCTATCTACTGATCCCGCTCTGCCCTCAGATTTAGGAGCTGCTGATCTCTCACGGCTATAGTGGTCCGCAGCTGCTGTATCTCTGCCTCCTGAGCTTGTATCTGGGCTCTCAGGTCCTCTCCCCCCGCAGGCTGCTCCTGCTGTACCTCTACCTACCGGCGAGCTGGTCTCACCTCCTCCTCAGGTGTTGCTGACCGCTGTCCCCGTGACCATTTTCGGCCAGCTAATCTCGACCCCTCTCCTCTCTCCATCCTCCTCCCTCTCCCCCTCCTGCCATCTCCTCCATCCCCTCCCTCCTCTCCTCCCTCCCCTCCATCCCCTCCATCTCCTCCGTCTCCTCCATCTCCTCCTGGCGCTGGCATCTGTGCATCTGGCACTGTAAATCGAGGGAATGGTACCCTCCGCCACTCTGCTCTGTAGGCTCCATCAGCCCCTGCGTCTACCACATCTGGGAAATAATCCCAAGGCTCACTCCTGATAGCTGCTGTCTCCGCGACAGCCTGCTGATAATCCAGCATAGGTAGCCACCCATGCCCCTCCTCATCCCTAGCCCTAGCATATGTAGTAGTCTCTATCGAGACTCGCTGCTGCCTCCCAAACTGCCGCCACACCCGAGTGATGCAGAATCTCTCTACGATCTCCGCATATCGACCTACCAGTGGCTGACTGCACATCATGTAGCTCAACTCATCTGCGGCATCCCCCCAAACCTCAACCTCCCTGTATGGCCTCCATGTGAATGAGGCTATCTCATCCAAAATTCATCTATAATAGGTCACATCCCCAGAATGGGCATGTGATATAAACCCGATGTACCTATAAATATAGGGGTACCTCCTCTCCCTCGGCTGAACCCTGGGGCGCACCACATCAATGTGCTCCCATGCCCATACCTGTGCCAGGTTGGCACCGCACGCCCATGTCTGACCGTCCCTGTAGACGATCTCGTGCAGCTCATGATACATCTCTGCCAGGATCGCAGGCCCCCATGCCATCCATTGAGGCCTGCCTACCAAGTCTACCAGTAACCTACCCCATCCAAGCGGGAATCCCTTCTGACTGCGATCAGTCATCAGGATCTGTGAGATGATAGATGCCACAATGCATGGCACCGGATAATCTCTGCCAAAATCATCAAGCAGTCACTCCCAGCTGACATGCTTGTCTAGGATAGTCACATCCTGAAACATCTCCTGAATCAATCGACGCCCCTCAGTGGCATCCTGATCATAGTATACCTGTGACAACACATAAATCATGTTAGTTTTCATCTTTTGGAAACATTACATTTTACATGACTATCCCAAAAAAATGATTATACTTACAGGCTCTCCGTGGCATGGAACTCGGAGGATCCTATAGACATCCTCCAGTGTGATGGATGCCTCGCTTGTAGGCAGGTGGAAGGTGTTGTGCTCGCTGTGCCATCTCTCGGCCAGCGCAGTCAACAACCCATGGTCTACTCGGATATACGGGTACCTCAACAAATACCAGAATTCCATCGTCCTAAGGTCGGCATTACCCGGATCATCCAGATCTCGGACACACCGTAATCCTGTCACCTTCGGCGCTCTGATGATGAGCACCGAAAAAACCTCCTGCAAGCCAAAACCAAGCCCGTTGTTAGCACATATCATGATGGATGTCCAAAAACTTAGTATAAAACATCTTAAAAATGTAACATTGTCTAGACCCATGTCATTTTTGCTCAAAAATGCATTAAAAATCAATATTTTATGCTGGGCGATATTTTTTTCCTGGAAAAGTATCGCGCGATACTTCTCCCTATAGTGGGGCGATAAACCTTATATCGCGCGATACTTCGCCCAGTATCATGTGATACTTCACCCAGTATCATGCGATACTGGTGTCTAAGGTCGCGCGATACTTTTGGGGCACGCGAAGTATCGTACGATACTTCTCCCCAAAGCGCGCGATACTTCTAAAGTATCGCGCGATATTTCACCTAAGAAATTTTTTTTTGAAATTTAAAATTTGAAAAAACGTGCTAAAAAAAGCTATTAAATGCTAAAAATGACCAAAAAGCTTGAGTTTTTCAAAAACATACCGGGGCAGGATAGTGTGGTGGCCGGTTGTGCAACCGGGCGCGCTCGAATCAATGCTTGTGGACGGGAACTCCTGCTTGCTAGGCCATTTTCTCTCTCTAAAGCTCTAAAAATTCTCAAATCGCTAAAAGACAAATGATTTTTGAAAATGACATTTTGACCCCTTTTATAGTCTTTTGACTTTTTGACCTCATTTTCAAAACATCTCAGAATTGCGCGAAAATTGCACCCCTAGCTAATTTCGACGTCCTGGATCCATTTTCAGACTCGAAATCAAAATCTGAGGCCATCTTGATAGTCAAAATTATGTTTCAAAATCTTCCCCCCTTCTGCGCAGTTGGCTGATCTTTTGAGGCATAATTCTTTAATCTTTGGTGGAATTTCTTCCTTCCATGTCTCTCAAATTTTCTAGTCTTTCATCCGCTCTATTTCTAGTCTTCTACTTCCTCACTGGGGCATGTTTTATTTCCTAATGGTTAACCTATTTGACCTTTACCTTCGATTGTGATTTTATTCTAATTTGATAAAATCCTTATCAATTCGCTGTTCTCCTCTCTACTTGATTTCGATTTCGATTCCGAGGGGGCAGTACCTATGGGATTCTCATCCCCAATTGCTTGATTTTTCTGATTCAGACATCTTTTGTGAGCTTTTGCTCAAATTTGAGATTCTTATCTCTTACTTTGAATATGATCTCGAATCGACCTCATGTTCAAAGGCCTTTGTCTATGTGTGATCCCGAATCGACCTCACATCTGAGTTGTTTTGTGATCCCAGATCGATCTCACATTTCAACTTCATTCTTTGACTACATGTGTTCCCAAATCGATCACACATTAGTCAAAGAGGGGCAAATGTATGCACCCTAAAATGGTCGCCTAGACTTTGGGCCCCATTTATTTGATTTATCAATCCTGAATCATTTTGATCAATAATCAATATTTTCAACAATATCAATTTCTTGATCAAATCTTAATTTCGATCATATATTAGATTTTTATCCTATGGGCTAACCATTTATCCTAAGTCTTTATTTAATTAAAAATGAATATTTCCTCCCCTTTCAATTAAATAAAAAAGCGCCACTTTCCTCTTATCCTAAGTTGCACAAAATAAAGCATTATTCCTATTTTATAAAAAGGGAAAAGGCACTTTTGTCTCACATGAGGCTCAAAAGTCAACACTTCACTCTCATTGGAGGATACTTGTGCACATAGATTGCTCCTCTTTCAAGCTCTACCGCTGATTAAGATCTTTTGCCTCTTAATCTCCATGGTTCATTTCTCCTCATTTTTTATAAAAGGAGAGCTCTCTCCTCCATTTGCATACATGTTTTATGCTAATGTTATGCTGCAGGTTTTAGGTGCATTTGGAGTTTGAAGACATTGAAGACTTGTTGCTTTCATCATTTAGTTGCATATTTGCTTTCATAGTTGCATAATAATGGCATCATAGATTAGATTTCCTTTTATGCAATAGAATAGATCTCACATAGCTTAATTAGGGGCTTGGAATCTATTGTACTTCTTTTCATAGTTTAGTTTGCACTTCATTTGATAGATTAGTCTTGCACATTCATACTAGTTGCATTTGCATTTCATTTCCATTTAGATTCTTGGAGACATTGGCACTCTTGCCCTTGTCTTCACTTGAATCTCTCATTGTGTGGTTGACTAGCAAGGTCACCTTCTTGTAGCTCTAGCTGAGAGCAAAACTCATACTCCCTTGCAACTTCATGCATAGAGAGCTATGAGCCGCTTTATGAGGCCTCATTCTTGAGTAACCTTGCATGTAATGATTCATAGAAGTGCATATTTTAGTGTGTGCAACAGTGACTCAGATTATACACCTAATCTCCAAAACCAATAAGACATGATTGATGATTATGCCTTCCACCAATCTCCTTTGGGGGGATTTAGATGATTCAGCAGCTGAAAATATAGACACCAGAGAAGGTGCTACCCTTCACAATCTTGAACCTTCTACATCAAGGCATCCTAAGCCTTCTTGGTGTAAACATCCCAGCAGAGATTCAGAAATAGATTCACATGAGTTTGAGTGGGATTCTCTTTCAAATGGAACAGTTGATTTGGACATGGATGTTGTCCACACCTATAGTACTCAACCTGATGTGACCAATGAACCTAGTGTAGGACTAGAGGATTGGACTCCTCAAATTGCCTTAGTGGACGACACTTTGTTTTGTAAGATGAGCCCTAATTCAGGTATCTTAGAAGGAGACTTGACAAATCCTAACTATGCGATCACTAGAGATAATACCTTTTGTATTAATAATGTTGAACCAGTCATTGACCTACCCCTTGTCAACCATCATTTGATTGATTGGTCACAACTTTGTCAAGAGCCTCAGCTCCTCACTTTTCACAATGACTACGAGATAGCCTACTACTTGAATGCTCTTGAACCCGTAGTCTCTTCCACCAGTGAACCTACAACAAGTATGATGGAGCTAGATATTAAGTACCTCAGTCACAAAATAAAAGAAAAGAAAAAAAAGTGAAATGGTTCTGATGGCGAAAACCACTATGTGGCAGTGTTAGAACCCAAAAAAGTAAAAAGAAAGGATGTATCTGAAGGTGAAAACCTCTTTGAGGCACCTAAGGATGGGGTATTTAATAACCTATCGAGTTATTTCCAAGACAAGTCATCAGTTATTATTGAGCCTACACAATTAGTTAATTTGAATATGGAAGAGGCTCCACAGGTGATTCATCTAGCTCAGTCTCTGTAAGTGCAAGAAAAAGAGGCATACACAAAGTTCTTACAAAAGAAGAAAATCAATTTTGCTTGGACATATTCAGACATGCCAGGGCTTGACACTAATCTCATTATGCATCACTTATGTATAGCTCTAGGAATTAAACCAGTAAAATAGAAGTTGAGGAAAATGCATCCTCACATAGCTCTCCTTATTAAGGCTGAATTAGAAAAGCTCTTTGGAGCAGGATTTATTAGAGCTATCGACTATGCCGAGTGGATCTCAAATATTGTTCCAGTTTCAAAACATGATGGGTCCATTTATGTATGCACAGACTTCAGAGATCTTAACAAAGCTTTCCCAAAGGATGATTTTCCACTCCCTAACATAGACATGATAGTGGATATGACTGCGGGCTATGAGATATACTCTTTAATGGATGGTTTTTCCAGTTATAACCAAATAAAAATAGCTCCTGAGGATCAAGAAAAGACAACCTTCACATGTGCATGGGGAACCTATTGTTGGAACGTCATGCCATTTGGCTTAAAAAATGTAGGAGCCACATACCAAAGAGCTATGACCACAATATTTCATGATATGATGCATAAAAACATGGAGGATTATGTGGATGACACCTTGGCCAATTCTAAGCAAAGGGATACACACCTAGAAGATTTGGAAGTAATTCTAGATCGAATGAAATAGTTTCAGTTAAGATTGAATCCGAAAAAGTGTGCCTTTGGGGTTACCTTAGGTAAACTTCTAGGATTTATAATTTCAGCCAAAGGAATAGAGGTGTATCCCGAAAAGGTTCAAGCTATATTAAATATGCCACCTCTTAAGAACATTAGTCAGATGAGAAGTCTTCAAGGATGACTCCAATCCATAGGGAGGTTTATTTCACAGCTTGTAGATAGAGCACAACCATTCAACAAGACATTGCATAAAGGAACCACATGTGCCTGGAATGAGGATTTCCAAAAGAGCCTAGATCAAATAAAGCAATACTTGGCTAATCCTCCAATTTTAATGCCTCCTATCCCAGGAAAACCATTAATTTTGTACATCTCAGCAACAGAATCTTCCTTGGGGGCATTGTTGGCTCAACTTGATGATACTGGGAAGGAAAGAGCCATCTCCTACATTAGTCATACTCTAGTATCTTATGAGATCAATTATAATAGTATTGAAAAGTCTTGTCTTACAGTAGTGTTTACTTCCCAAAAGTTGCGACACTACATGCTTGCCCATACTATACATCTCGTTGCAAAAATTGATCCTCTTAAGTATTTGCTTGGTAAGGCCACTTTCATGGGTAGACTCGCTAAGTGGATGATGGTTTTGTCAAAATTTGATATAGAGTACATTGAGTGTAAGGCTATAAAGGGGCAAGCTATTGTAGATCAACTTGCTGATTTCCCAGTCAAGGATAGCATGCCTATTCAAGTAGAATTCCTAGATGAGCACATAATGTACATGACCACACGTACTTGGAAAATGTTCTTTGATGGCTCAAATATGCAAAATGGATCAGGAGCTGGAGTATTATTTATTTCTCCTCATGGGTGCAACATACCTAAGTCTTACAAAATTTTGTTCCCATGCACAAATAATATTGCAGAATATGAGGCTCTACCCAATGGACTTAAGATGGCTATTGAATGGAATATAATAGAGTTACATGTCTTTGGGGATTCACAATTGATTATCAACCAAGTGAATGGAGAATACCAAACTAAGGATGATAATCTAATACCTTACAAAAGGATGGTTGATTCATTGCGACGTTACTTCACATTTGTGACATTTCAATAGATCCCTAGAATAGAAAACAAAGCTACAGATGCTATGGCTACATTAGCTTCACTCCTTCAGTTGGAACAACATGAATCAAGATTTGAATTCTTGGTGGAAGAGCTACACCATCCCATCTTCAACTCCTCCGAAAGCCATGTCATTTTTACCTTGGTCACTCATGAGTCTTCCCGTTATGGTGCTATCTATTCATATCTTCATGATGGCATCATTCCCAAATCCTTTAATCATTCTGAAAGAAGAAACCTTGTCCGTAATGCCTCTCACCATACCCTTATCTCTGGTGATTTGTATAAGAGGGGTTTAGATGGGACACTTCTTAGGTGCTTGGAAAAGGATGAGTCAGACCAAGTGTTAGTTGACATCCATGAGGGCATTTGTGGAGGACATTCTAATGGTCTTGCCATGGCCTGAAGGTTGCTTAGGGCGGGGTACTATTGGCCCACAATGCAGATAGATGCTATAGCTTTTTCCAAATCTTGCGAAAAGTGTCAGAAACATGGAAACTTGATTCATGCTCCAAGTAGGGAGCTTATTCCTTCTATTTCACATTGGCCATTTCAGCGCTGGGCCTTTGACCTTGTTGGGTAGATTCATCCCAACTCATTAGGTGGACATAAATTCATTATTACTACTACTGACTACTTTACCAAATGGGTAGAAGCTGTTCCACTGTCTGTTGCTTTGGGAAAGACAATCTCTTTGTTCATATTGAATCACATCATTTTTCGGTTTGGGATACCTTCTGAGATAATCACTGACAATGGAGGTTAGTTCAAAAACAAGGACCTTACACACCTCTGCAAGAAATTCAAGATAAAATAACATTGGTCCTCCATTTACTTTCCACAAAGAAATGGACAAGCAGAGGCCTCTAATAAAACCATTCTTAAGATTCTCCATAGAATAGTTCACAACAATGGTCGAGACTGGCACTTACAGATCAATCTAGCCTTATGGGCCTACAGAATGAGTATTCATACTCCCATAGGGGCTACTTCTTTTTCCCTCACTTATGGTGCTAACACAGTATTACCTTTAGAAGTTGAGATTCCCTCACTTAGAGTCTCTCTCAAAGGTTTGATTACAGATGAAGATTATCGTGCCATGAGATTGCAAGAATTGGAACTTCTTGATGAGAAATATAGAACATCTTTTGATCACATGAGAGTCTACCAAAAGCGTATATCCAAAGCATTCAACAAGAAGGTTCTCCCTAGAGAATTCCAAGTAGGAGATCTTGTCCTATGTGATAATCCTAAGAATCAACAACATCGAGAACAAAAGGGCAAATTTGAACCTAATTGGCTTGGACCATACATTATTACTGCTGCTTTTGGGACAGGTGCTTACTTGCTATCTGATGAACAGGGGGAATAGCTCCCTGATCCTATTAATGTTTTTCACCTCAAGAAGTTCTATCCATGATGCCTATTCAGTCAGGGGGCATCCTTTGTACATATCTTATTGATCCTAAAAAACCCAAAAAATGATATATTGTCAAAAATCCTAAAAAGAATATAAAGTCCTGAAAAAATACCAAAAAAAATTTAAAAAATTCAAAAAAAATAGAAAAAGTGCCTTGGTGAAAACCTAGAAACAGGTGCCTTGGTAGAAAAAATACAAAAAAATTAAAAAATAAAAAAATCTCCAAGTGGTGAAAACTTGGAAACAGGTGCTACTTGAGGCCTTTGCACCCTCGTCTTTTAGCATGTGTCCTCAACACTTAGCCATTCTCCATCATGCCTTGACCTTATTTGACTTGGTCTGGAATTTGTCTTTATTTTTGTTTAGGGGGCATACCTGTTAGCATAGGTCCAACAGGTGCATTTGTCTCTTGGGGCATTTCACAAACAGGTGTTTTTCAACACCACTCCAAACTGTGTTTTTCAACACTACCCTAGCGTTGAGTGTTTCTCAACACTTATCAGATGTCTTACCCACTAGTCTAAGTGTGCTACGATATCGCTCATTAGCAAATTTGATACTCAAAGTTTGACTCTATGACCAACACACATGCACTTAAACAATCAATTCAATTGAAATATGTTGACTTTATTTTTCTTTGTGTGCTGTCTATGAGGATTTCTTTGATGAGTGGTCTCTTCCTAAGAAGTTTTTGATGATGCATAGCTAGAAGACTGAGGGTATGAGAACATGTTTTATTTCTTTATCTACTTGTGGTTATATTTTGTTGATCCTAACTGTCATGAGCATTTATGCTGGTCTTACTTGACACTAGGGATTGACAAGGTATTATCCTTGACTGTTTTGCGAGTGCATGCTTATAGCCATCTTGACTTTCTTGTGTCTTGATACAAGCATAATCTCACCATAGAAAATTTAGGCAATCTCACTGCACTAGTCATCTTGACCTACATGTCTTTGGTGCCTAGGTGGGATTCCCACATCTCTATCTAATATAGATCATATTCATATTCACATAGTCACACTAGTGTGTATTGTCTGATCTTACGATGCTACCAATAAAAGCTCGATGATGATAATTAGATGTCTATAAGCATTGTGACCTTGCAAGTCAACCACTTTTCATAGTAGCTTGCATTTTTAGGGTCATGTTAGATTAGTTTTGCATCTTGCATATGGAGAGAGCTCTCCTTTTCATCTTACGTGGACCTGTCAGTCAACTGCACTCATCTTCCCTTTTCTCGATCATGTCTTTCACTCCTTATCTTTCATCATGATCTATTCCTGTCATCACAAGGGGTTAATCATATCATCATATCTATATCTCAAAAATGTCATTTTTAGAAACATGAGTCTATATCATACACATGAGAATCATTCATACATCTATGAGAGAGAATATACATGAGCATTTATAACATACATTTTGAGCAAAATGACAAGACAATACATAAACTGATACATCCATCACAAGTGAGACGTAAACACAAGATATATCAAACATCCAATAATCTCATATATATAACAATGTCATCATACAATATACAATATGAGATCCCAAAATCTGGATCACAAAGTCTCATGATATGTCCAAAACATCTAAACCTAAGCCTTAAACCTAGGACTTGCTGCCACCATCCCGAGGACCTGGTGGTGGGGGAAGTGGTGCCGCATTTGGTACTACATCTGATCTACCCACTATTGCTAAGTAGGAAGGAGCCCTCTGACCCACTGGTACTACCTGTATGTAGAGACCATGGTAACATATGGCTCGCGTTGCCTCTCTCTGTCTCTCTGCCAGGGCAACCTGTAGGGCTCTCTCTCACCACTATATATTTGCTCGCTGATCAGTGAGCTGCTGCTCTCTAACTACTATGGTGATCCTGAGCTATTGTATCTTAGCCTCTAAAGCCTATATCCTGGCTCTTAGGTCCTCCCCTCCTGCAGGTTGATCCTGCTGTACCTCTGCCTGTCGGCAAGCTGGTCTCGCCTCATCCTCAAGGGTCGCCGATCTCTGTCCCCATGGCCATTTTCAGCCACTTGAACTAGAGCCCTCCCCTCTCTCCATCCCTCTCCCTCCCCCTCTCCCTCCATCTCCTCTGTCTCCCCCATCATCCCCATCTCCACCCTGCACTGCTATCGGGGCATTAGGTACTTTGAAACAAGGGAATGGTGCCCTTCGCTGCTCGGCCCTGTATGCTGCATCAGATCCTGCATCAGCCATATTAGGAAGGTACTCCTAGGGCTCCCTCCTAATGCCATCTATCTTCACCATGGCCACCTGATAGTCTAACATGGGTAGCCACCCATGTCCCTCCTCGTTCCTAGCCCTCGCATAAGTGGTGGTCTCTGCCGAGACCTGCTGCTACCGCATGAACTGTCACCATACCTAAGTGATTCATAATCTCTCGAATATCTCTACATTTCATCCTACTAATGGCTGACTGCACAACATGTAGCTTAGCTCATCCTCTGCATCCCCCCAGCCCTCAACCTCCTTGTATGGCCTCCATGTGAAGGAGGTCATCTCATCCAAGATCCGCCTATGGTATGTCACATCTCCATTATGGGTATGTGATATAAATCTTACATATCTATATATGAACAGATATCTTCGCTCTCTTGGCTGAACCTTGGGGTGCACCATAGTGATGTGCTCCCAAGCCCATACCTGTGCCAGGATGGCATCGCAAGCCCATGTTCGATCATCCCTGTAGATGATCTCATGTAACTCATGATACATCTCTACAAGTATGGCAGGTCCCCATGCCATGCATCGAGGTCTACCTACCAAATCCACCAGTAGCCTACCCCAACCGAGTGAGAATCCCTTCTGACTACGATTAGTCATCAGGACCTATGAGATGATGGATGCAACAATACAAGGGACTGGAAAGTCTCTACCAAAATCATCGATTAATCTGTCCCAGCTCACATGATGATCCAAGATGGTGATGTCTTGAAACATAGCCTGTATCACCTGTCATCCCTTAGTGGCATCTTGATCATAGTACACCTGTGCCAGCAAATAATCATGTTAGTTTTTCATCATATGGAAACATTATATTTAAATGATTATATCTTAAAGCATGATTTTACTCACCGACTCTCCATGACATGGTACTCGGAGAATTTGATAGATGTCCTCCAACGTGATGGATGCCTCTCCTGTGGGCAAGTGGAAGGTGTTGTGCTCACTGTTCCATCTCTCGGCAAGAGTAGTCAACAACCCATGATCAACCCAGATATATGGGAACCGCACCAAATATCCAAATCCCATCACCCTCAAGTCAACCTTGCCCAGATCATCAAGATCTTGGACGCACTTCAGTCCCACCACCTTCGACACTCTGATGAGTAACACTGAAAAGTGCTCCTGCAAACCATTAAACCAAGCCAGATGTCAGTACATATCATGATGAATGTCTAAAAATTAGTACAAGACATATTCAACATAAAATTGTCTAGACCCAGGTCATTTTTGCTCAAAAATACTTAAAAATATCAAATTTTTAACTTGGGCGATATTGCTTTTGGAACAAGTATCATGCAATACTTCTCCCTATAGTGGTGTGATATACCTTTGATTGAGTGATACTTCACTAGGTATCATGCGATAGTTCACTAGTTATCATGTGATACTGGTGTTTATGCGCGTGTGACACACTTGCGACCCATGAAGTATCGCACAATATTTCTCTCTAAAGGGAGCGATACTTCTAAAGTATCATGTGATATATCACCTAGTTCTTGAAAATTGAAATTTTTAAATTTGAAAATTCTTGAAAAAGTGCTAAATATCTTAAATGCTCATTAATGACTCAAAAAAGTGAAGTTTTTTTGAAAACTCACCAGGGCAGCATAGTGTGGAGGCCGGTTGTGCAACTGACCACACTCAAACCAGTGCCTGTGGATGGGAATCACTGCTTGCTAGGCCATTTTCTCTCTCTAAGCTCTTGAAATTCTCAAAATGGCTAAATGACAAATGATTTTGAAAATGACACTTTTACCCCTTATATAACATTTTAACTTTTTGACCTAATTTTCAAAACTCCTTAGAATCGCATGAAAATTGCACCCCTGGCTAATTTCAATGTCCTAGACCCATTTTCAAACTCAAAATTGAAATCTAAGTTAATCTTGATCATCGAAATCCCATTTCAAAATTTCACCCTCATCTACGCAGTTGGCTGACCTTTTGAGGCCTGATCCTTCGATCTTTGTTGGGGCATCTTTTCTTCACCCCCATCTCTTCCAAACTCCTAGTCTATCATTCATTATCACTCACTTCATTTCTCTACGGTTTGACTTAATTTTTATCCTATATCTTTCCCAATCAAACCTAGTCAACCTGGGGCATGTCTTCACTGCTTGATGGTTATCCTATTGTCCTATTCTTTGACTTTGATCTCTAGTGCTTTGATCAAGTTTATCAATTATCTATTTTCCTCTAACTAATTTTGATTTTGATTTCGAGGGGGTAGTACCTATCAGCTTTAATCTTTGATTCAACTTTATCATTCAGCTCAGCTTGAGATTTTTATTTTTAGACTTGATTATCACCTAGCAATGACGGTGGTGATTTTATCTTTCAATTTTATCTCCTATTTTTTAGACTTGATTATTTCCTAGCAGCGACAATGATAGTTTTGTCTAAGGCTTGATTTGTACCTAGCAGTGATGGTGTTGGTCTTGTCTTTCAACTTTTTGCTTATCTTTGTCCTGGCATGTTCCCAGAATGATCACACATCTGAGTTGTTTTGTGATCCCAAAATGAACTCACATTTCAACTTCTTTGACTGCATGTGTTCCTGAAATGATCACACATTAGTCAAAGAGGGGAAAATGTATGCACCCTACAATGGTCGCCTAGACTTTGGGCCCCCATTCAGTAATTTATCAAATCCTTGAATCAATATTTTAAAAAATCAGCATTTTTCAAATATATCAATTTCCTTGATCAAGTCGTGTTTCATCATTTTCAATTATTTTCCTTGGGCTAACCATTTTATCCTAAGTCTTTATTTAATTAAAAGGAATATTCCCTCCTCTTTTATTAAATAAAAAGCTCCCCACTTTTCCTCTTATCCTAAGTTGCACAAATAAAGCATTATTCTTATTTTATAAAAAGGGAAAAAGCATTTTTTGTCTCATATGGACACAAAAGTCAACTCTTATTTTCCTATTGGAGGATATTTGTGCACATGGATTGCCCCTCTTTGATGCTCCACCGTTGATTAAGTCTTTTGCCTCTTAATCTCCATGGTCCATTCTTTCTCATTTCCTATAAAAAGAAGAGCTCTCTTCCTCATTTGCATAATCATTCACTTTTATGCTAACTTTATGCTGCAGGTTTTCTAGGTCATTTGGAGCTCTTTGAAGACTTTCTTGCATCTAAGTTTTGAAGACATTGTTGTTGCATCTCATTTAATTTTCTTTCATAGTTGCATAATCATGGCATTCTTAGTATAGACTTTCTTTATGCAATAGATTAATCTCACATAGTCTAAATAGGAAGGATTTGTAACACTTGTTCTTTCCTTTCATAGATTAGTTGCATTGTTCTTTCATTTCTATAGCCTAGCTTGCATCCTTCATTTTCATAGATTAGCTTGCATTGCATTTCATTTCATTTGATTCTTTGGGGATATTGGCACTCTTGCCCTTGTCTTCAATTTTGGAATCTCTCATTGTATGGTTGACTAGCAAGGTCATTAGCTTAATAGCTCTAGCTGAGAGAAATTTTACAATCTTGCAACTCCATACATAGAGAGCTATGGATTGATTTTTGAGACCTCATTCTTGAGTGTTCTTGATTGTAAGGATTCATAGAAGTGCACTACTTTTGTGTGTACAGGACCCACTTGAAGCCTCTATATATCCAAGACATCTAGACCTTAGATTTAGTCACAACACCACTTGCATGCATGTACAAGGCTACGATACCATAGCTAGGGGCACTAATGCACCCAATGTTACCCTCATGGATATCCAAGGTGAAATTGTGAAAGTCGAAGATATTCCGGAAGAGGAAATAGAGAAATCCTATGAATATATATTCGATGATGAAAATTTCCTGAAAATTTTGTCCTCCATCAACTATCCATAAACCTCATTGACCTCCCACTTGTCTGCCCCGAACTCATAGACTAGGACTAACCAAGTGTTGCACACATTGATGAGTTCCAAATTTAGGATGTGCTCCTAAGATTCATGGGGGCAATATAAAAACAACAAGATTACATGTACACCTCAATGTATGTTTACAAGATAGATCCTAAGGGATACTTTAGGGAAGAGGAATTCTTTAGTTGTAAAATAAAAAATAAAAAATAATAAAATGAGTCCTTTTGTGAAAACACCTCTAGGGTACTTCCTGACTCCAAAAAAGTAAATATAAAGGGTGCATCTTCTGGAAAAAACCTCTCCGAGGTTCCATAAGATGAAGAAATACCTCTTCCTTTTATCCATGACTACATGTCAGAGCAGTCATCAATACTCATAGAAGAAACCAAACCTGTTAACTTGGGAATAAAAGAGTGTCCTAGAATAACATACATTGCAACATCCCTATTTGAGGGAGAGGAAGCAACCTTCATCACACTCCTCTAGGAGGACAGAGTAAACTTCACATGGTAATATGCTCACATGCCTAGATTAGATCATATCCTGGTTGTCCATCATCTCATAGTTGGCCTAAGCACAAGCTGGTCAAACAGAATCTCTGAAAGATGCGCACCAAGGTGGCCTTGCTAGTTAAGGAAGAGCTATAAAAGATTCTACAAGAAAAAATCATCCACACCATAGACTATTCAAAATGGATCTCCAATATGGTGCCACTTTCAAAGCCATCAAGAGAGATCCAAATATGCACCGACTTATGTGACTTCAACAAGGAATGTCCAAAGGATGATTTTCCACTACCCAACATTGATATGATTGTGGACCTTACTATCGAGTATGAGATGCTATCACTCATGGATGTATTCTCTAGTTATAGCCAAATTTTCATTGCAGAATAAGATCAACACAAGACAACCTTCACAACCCCATGGTGTACCTTTTTCTATAACATGATGCCATTTGTTCTAAAGAACACATGGGAAACATATCAACAAGCCATGGTAGTTATATTTCACAACATGATCCACAAGATCCTAGAAGACTATGTGGACGACATCCTAGAAAAGTCAAAGAAAAGGTTATACCAACTCAACATATTGGAATGTGTCTTTAACCATCTACATCATTATGGTCTAAATCTCAATCCCAAGAAATGTGTCTTTAGGGTCACATCAAGCAAGCTCCTAGGGTTTATCATACCACACTGAGGCATAGAGATCGATCCTAAAAAGGTCAAAGCTATCATGGAAATGCCTCCCCCTAGGACACTCAAGTAATTACAAAGTCTACAAGGAAAACTATAATCTATCAAATGATTCATATCATAGCTTGATGTGAAGTGATGAAACTATTCCTAAAAATTGATAAAAAATTATAGATATTAGTTTCAAACTTGATTGAACAAAAATTGATAGAAAAGTGCTTAGTTTGATGAGAATCGATAAAACTGAACCTAGTCAGAAAGGTTATAAACCCTAAGGTTGATCAAAATATATCAATAATTAACTTGATATGAGATTTGATGAATCCAATTATCTGATACAAAGAATGTCAATTTGATGCGGTGTGATGAAACTAACATGCCCCAATTGATCAATAAGACCGAACAATTTGATACAGGTTTTGATGAAATTACTCATTCAAAAATTGATCATTTAGATTGATTAAAAATCTTCCATTATAATGACATTAATGTTTATAATGTTGGAATTCAATTTGAATCATTGATTAGATAGATGAAGCAATCCTGATAAGATTCTTTGATTCAATTGATGCAAGTTTGATTTTATTTAGATGTGATAATTCCCCCTCAAGACCGAAATTGAAAGAAAATTGTTGAAACCCTGGTTCCAAGTAAGTAAAATGATCTAAAAAGGATGTGAGATTGATTAGGATCAAGGAAAAATTGTTTTGAATTGATTATGTGTTGATTTAAACATATTTTAACCAATCTTGACAACTTTTTGACACTTTTGAATGAGATTTGACCAAGTTTGACTTTTGGTGAATGAATAGATTTGATTGAAAATTGATTTGTATTATTTGATATGTTTTTGTGCCCCTATTGAGCAAATTTGACCACTTTTGAGCTCTATTTGACCAAGCTTTGACCAAAATTCTACACTAGTTGACTTATGTTGACTAAAACATTTGGCACAAAATGTCTACCCCATTATTCTATATCAATTTCTACATTCAGTTACATTATTTTTCTTGTTTTCCACTACATTCTGACCCTATTTTGACCATAGTTGAATTTTTACATATCAAGGCCGACTTTTGCTTTTTTGGCTTTTCTGACTGATCATGGCCTTTCATTTTTTATCTCAATCCTAATATGTGCTTCGACAACCAATTCTGCATTCTGACTCCATTAGGTCAAAATGTTGACTTAATTACCCTATTTTGAAAAAGTATAAGGTCAAAAGTTACTTTTTATCCACACATTTTTACTATTCACTTTCTTGATTTTAGAGCTTTGTGTGTGAAAATGGTGGTCCTAGTAGAGAAACATCAATTTGAGCTAGTTCGGAGGCCTCGATGGCCTATGGAGTATGATCCATCTATGAGTTGACTTTATACTTTGTCTTTGCCTTTAACTTTTTATTTTTAGCACATGTTTTATTGCTTTTATTACATTTTGAATTTCAAGTCATTTCTAGGATTTAGAGTCGTATCTTGTCAATCCCTAGTTATGTCTAGTTTTTCATGTTTTCTTCAGTCATTTCTAGGATTTAGAAAGTTGTATCCCATTCTTAATTTTAGTATTTTTAGAAATTTCCCTCAGAAAGTCAAATCTCATCAATGAATAATCGTATTTGGGATATTGAGTCGCAAGCCATTTTTAGTCAGTCATTTCCTATTTTCCCCATTTTCTGAGTCATATCTAAGAAATCTTGAGTTATTTCCTATTTTGAAGTTTTTCTTAGATTGTCTCTAGTCGCATGGTGTATTTTATCTGTTTGTCAACCTTGCTTGATTGTGTTCTTTACTCATTTGCTCTATTGGTCAACTTGTTTGATTGATTTACTTGTTATTCCCCATTTCTGCTCATTTATCAAACTAATTACTCCTCTTGTTGTCTTTATTACAATGATATCTTAGTGTTGTTTCCTTTTGAGGTTTACTACTGAGGGTGATGAGCATGTTGCCTTGACTCTTTGATGAGGAGGCTCATATTATTGGCAGATTGGGTCTTTTCAGTTGTCTAGATTTTCTTGATATTCAGACAAATAGAGGTTTGTTGACTACTTTGGTTGAGAGGTTTCATTCAGAGCACAACACCTTGCACCCACTTGCTAGAGAGATGATAGTGACTCCAAAGGATGTATGGAGGATACTTAGGATTCCTATGGTTAAGGAACTTGTATATTTTGATTAGGATCCATGGGTTGGATTGTTGTTGCATGATGATTATTTCATGATGAGGGGATATTCCTTCACCATATTACATGAAATAATATGCATGATTCTTATCTGGTGCTTCCTTCAGTTGTTGCATGTTTCATTGGAGGGATTCTAGTGCTTGATCGAGCTATGGATATTTTTTTGTGTGGTTGGGCCTAAATTTTGGAGGATATACTAGCTAAACCTTGAAGATTTGTATGGGGATCTTGTATATTAGCACATATGTATAGGGAGCTTCATGAGGTCACATATATATATTATAGATTTGGGCATGGGAGCATATCCCTATCACTCAGCCTATTGTAGATAGAGCACGAGAGTCTAGCCAGCCATTTGTATATTTATATTATGCATATGTGACACAGGTCAGATCTAGATAATCCAAGAATTGATAGTCCAAGTCTACACCAACAATAACAAAAACAAAAACCATAATGGAATACAACAATATAATGCTTCAAATAGAATTTCATTCAACATGCCTGACTCTAAGGCCTTTCAGGTTAGGGTCAAATACAATCACTTACAAATGTATTTCTGCAATCTCCTAGCTAGTTCAGCTCTGAAGCACATCAACAACTAATGGAAACACTAAGGCAGATATAAACTTGAGCTCACAAGACACCAAGCAATCTCCTTGTCTCCAAGCATGCAACCACTAGCTCTGCTATTATAACTATCAGACAAACAATTTGATCTTCAAGATCTCACAAGACCCAATCATTATCCTTCTTAATCTACTTCCACTAACTAACTTCCAATGCCCCTAAACAACTACCAAAACACTTCTTAAATACATTTCCTCAACCACAAGTCGGTTGGAAGAAATAATTAACTCCTAAGCCAAGTTGGCTTCTCCTACAAACAAATATTAAATGCAACAACAGTCGGCTCACAAATAGCCTTACAAATAATTAATTCTCTATGTCGGCCTCTAGATCCACATAGGATAATACAACACAAGATACCAACATTAAATACACCAAGTTGGCCAACCAAACTCCAAGAACTCCAGTCGCTAAACCATAACTACTGAGCACCAGTAAAACAACCGAGCATGCCAGGCATTGCCGAGCAATTACGTCAACTGAGCACCATAAGCATTGTCAAGTACATGTTCCACTGAGCACCAGAGGTTTTATCAAGTTCCTTCAGTGATTGAGCCCCTTCAATGATTGAGATCCTCGGTCAAAGCTACAACTGAGCAACACAAAACCACTTCAACACACCACCATGCAGATTTGTTGAATACCCAATAATGCCACAACATCAGACACCCCAGGTTTGAAAAGATGTTCTCATAGGCTGTAATAATATCTTTTAGGATTTAACACATAAACCTTGAACTGGTTCTTCATATACAAGTCCTTCGAGTCTTCACCTTGCATACTCTTCCATTTTTTCTTACTTTGTCTCTTCAAGTCTTTCCTTGACAATACACATGTTTGTTCTCCATACTAATCAGTCCTTTCAAAAATTTTCAACTCATCTCAGCTACCAAAGCTTAGGTTTCTCCTACCAAGTGTTGTATCCATCAAAGGTATCAGGGAAAACTTCATGTCATTCTTCTCAATAGTAAATACAATCTTGACATAGTCATGCATATCTCTACAATCATACTACCAAGGTCTACCAAGCAATATGTGACAACTACTCATATCCACAATATCACACAACAATTGATCCTTATACTGGCCAGTCTTAAAATCAACAAGACATTGTTCCCTCACTTCCAGAGCATGAACATCTTGCAACCAACTAATCTTATAACGATAAGGATGTATTACTCTATTCAAACCAAGTCTCTGAACCATCTCCTTAGCTACAAGGTTATCAGTACTACCACTATCCACAATCACATCACAAATTTTACCTCCTATCTTGCACCAAGTTCTGAACAAATTACTCCTCTGACAAGGTTCCACCTTTGCACAGAGCAATGTTCTTTGAACCAACAAGTTCTCAGATTCAGGTTCATTTAGAATGTTCTCATTCACCACAACATTCCTTCAATCACCAAACTTCTTTTGTGTGCACTCAAAAGATGTATGTCCTTCTTCACCATAATTATAACAAGTACCCTTAAAGATAACCCTACCTGTCTTCCTTTTTAGCTCCACAGGTTTCGGTTCATCTTCAACAGTCAGTTTATCCTTCACCAAGTGATTAATCTTCTCCTTCCCTCAAGAATTACCATGTTGTCTCCTTTTTAACTTATCTTCTACCTTTAGATCATACTGATAAGAATCTTCAACTGAATCAATCTTCAATATACCAAGCTCATCCTGAACATTGAATCTCAAACCATTCACATACTGAGCTACCTTTTCTTTAGCAAGTTCTCTGTGTCTAGACCGAATATTCAACTTATACAACTCCTCAGTATAGTCCTCCATAGTCAAATATTTTTTCTTCAAATTCTGCAACTTCTTAAACAAGTCAAGCTCATAGTTAGAAGGTATGAACTTAGCTTTCAAGTTAGTCACCATCAACCTCCATCGATTGATCTTCATTTCACCTTCATCTTCTCTATCTCTTTGAAATTTTTTCTATCAAAGAGCAGCATGTCCTTTCAATTTAGTCTGTACCAATCTTAATCTAAGAGGATCTCCAATTTCTTCAAGCTCAAATAAATATTCTAGCTCACCAATCCAATCAATCAAATCCTCAAGTCTCAAAGTACCAGAGAAAGTAGAAACTTCCATTCGGTAACTAGTACTTAACCGAGCTCTAGATCTATGCAATCAACTAGTTTTGTCTTCACCAGATCTATCTCTCTGGTCATCTCCACTAGATCCAATAGGTTCAAAGTCTTCAATAGCTTCCTCATAACCATCTTCAGTACCAAGATTCCTCGACATACCAATAATAGCTCTCATGATCTCAGTGATCATGTCATTCTTCATCAATTCCATCTCAGATCTAAAATCAACTTTAACTTTCTTTGTAATCTTTGATTCCACAACATCATAGAGATCTGCAATCGACCTAGGGTCCAATCTTCTTAGAGGCATCCTTCAAGATCTTTGAAAACCCAAGGCAACAAATCACCAACCCAAGGTCCTGGTGCAAACTGCCTCAACTCAGAGATCAGTTTACACACTCAAGAACTTCAAGCTCTGATACCACCTGACGTAGGTCAGATTTGGATAATCCAAGAATGGATAGTCCAAGTCTGCACTAGCAATAACAACAACCACATCAAAATACAATAATATAATGCTTCAAATAGAATTTCATTCAACATGCTCGACTGTAAGGCCTTCCGGGTTAGGGCCAAATACAATCACTTACAAATTTATTTATGCAATATCCTGGCTAGTTCATCTCTGAAGTACATCAACAACTAATGGAAACACTAAGGTAGATCTAAACTTGAGCTCACAAGACACCAAGCAATCTCCTTGTCTCCAAGCATGGAACCACTAGCTCTGCTATTACAACTATCAAACAAATTACAATCTGATCTTCAAGATCTCGCAGGACCCAATTGTTATCCTTCTTAATCTACTTCCACTAAATGACTTCCAATGCCCCTAAAAAACTACCCATACACTCCTTAAATACATTTCCTCAAGCACAAGTCGGCTAGAAGAAACAATTAACTCCTAAGCCAAGTTAGATTCTACTACAAACAAATATTAAATGTAACAATAGTTGGATCACTAATAGCCTTACAAACAATTAATTATCTATGTTAGCATCTAGATCCACATAGGAGAATACAACACAAGCTACCAACATTAAATACACCAAGTCGGCCAACCAAACTCCAAGAACTCCAGTCGGTAAACTAGAACTACCGAGCACCAGTAAAACAACTGAGCATGCCAGACATTGTCGAGCAAGTACATCAACCAATCACCACAAGCATCACCGAGTACGTGTTCCACTGAGCACCAAAGGTTTTACCGAGTTCCTTCAGTGATCGAGCCCCTTGAATGATCGAGATCCTTGGTGAAAGGTGCAACCGAGAAACATAGAACCACTTCAACACACCACCATGTAGATTTGCTGAATACCCAAGAATGCCACTGCATCAATATGTTCAATAGCCCCACCTGGGAAAGTTAGAGTATCGACGAAAAGTATTATATGACTGTACATATGTTGTTTGGAGAGCCTATGTAGATTGCAAGCCTTGGAGATCATATCATTTTGAGGTTCCATTTTTCTTTCAAATTTGGTATTTGATAGGCCATGATGAGGCTAGGATATGTTGTTCATTTTACCATTAGAATGCCATTGTTTCTTTTCATTCCTATATTATTTATGTCATTATTGTCACTATTTGGTAAGGATAAACAATGAATTTGATAAATAAGGAAGAAAAGCTAAAACTTAAAATATGAATGATAATATTGGCTAATTGCTAACTGGATTGTCTAATTATCATAACAGGGGATCTACAGGTGGAAAGGTACATGGAACGAAGGATTTCTTGGTGCATGAAAGAGAATGACATAGTGAACTATTTTATGTTTGATGGTTTTGATGTAGGCTTAAAATAGCTTATTTGTTTCGAGAGTTGTTATGCTGATGTGAATCGGTGGCATGTGGCCCCAAATTGATTAGTGATTATTATTTTGATCCGCATGAGGAAAATTTTAGTGGTTTATAATCCATATCAGTTAGAGACAATATTAGCAAAATATGGTATATAAATATGTATGGAAACTGATTGAAAATATATCGATGATAATATATGAAAAGTATTGTTGTTATTCTTTCATTTTAAGTGCGTGATTTGGAGTAGCAACTAACTATGATTTTCAATACCTGGTGACTGAGAAGGAAGGGCCCCCTTGCTCACGTTATCAAGTAACTTCTATACAAAGTGTGGTGTGAGTTACTTTTATATTTTTAGTTGGGCAAGTTTTATTTGCTATTTATGGTTATGCTATTTATGGTTATGCAATTTCAATTAAATAAGCTTTGTGTGCATTATTTCTATATTTTCATTTGTACAATCTCTATTTGTTGTTTATGGTCTAATGTTTATGATTGTGCGCGGTTAATTTGGAAGGATCTATGAACACTTGACAATTCATGCAATCATATTTATTTTGATGCTAAATGTATTATCATTTCATTCAAAAAATTCTAAGATAAGGATTAATATATCAATCAAAATATACTGATGCAAATTTATGTTTGGTCTTATCATATAAATTGCAATTCATAATTCCAAGATTCGAACGAGTGATCATTCGATTCAATTAGCAGAAGTTATAATTCTGATATCTTTAGACCTTGTTCCACTTCTGGTCACCACTGTTACATGAAGACAAACCCGATTGTCTTCTCTTCTAAAGTATATATCAGTGTGAAGAAAACAACATTATTAAATCTGAGTAAAAAAATAGTTGATGTTATTGTGTGGCTTGATAAAAAATAGGTTTAATTCTTGAAAGTGTGAATTCTTTTAAATGTGCAAGCGAGCTTCTTTTGAAGTGAGAAAGTAAGTTTAATTTTTAAATGTGAGTTTCTTTCGGTGTGAAAGTGAGTTTGATTATTGAGTTCCTTTGAGTGTGAAATCAAGTTTGATTCTTTTAGAAGCTAGATTTCAATTCACTAGTTAAGAGATTTAAACTTGGCCCTTTAATATAGTGTGTGAATTAGATTGCATTCATAAACACTTAACATAATATCTTCACCCCTTGAGAAAATAGCCATTATATCTCTCATCAGTTTATGAATCCCAAATTGAAACTCATAGGTGTAACTAAGGGAATTATATCCTAAATTAAGCCAAAAAACTAGACCCTAGTTTTACCCTATAGGCTGCAATAGATATATTGTTGAGAGATTTATCTTTTGTTGGGTATTACGTCAGTTTGGGAGCATTTAGGGGATACCTTAGGAGATGGAAATATATGTGTGCATTTGAGATTAGGATTCTACTTGGGGTTCCTATATTTCTTATGAGACTTCATCACAAGAGCAACTTGTTCCTTCTATTTGGTACTATCATGCAGTTGTTCTTGATGTTGGGATGATTGCAAAGTACCAGGCTTATCTACAACAACATCCATTTTTGAGATTGACAACTTTAGAGGAGATAGCTCCTCGTATTGATCCATTGGACTATGATCCTAATGATACTATATGGAGGAGAAGAGGAGGTCAAGGTGGACAGAGAGGTGGTAGAGATCCTCCTCGGTATGAGCATGGAGAGTTAGGAGGAGTCTAAGGTGATGGAGGAGGAGATGGAGATGGTGGAGATGGTGGAGGTGGTGGGGAAGGATATGGTGGAGTTAGTAGTGATGGAGGAAGTAGAGATGGTAGAAAAACTCACTTGATATTCATTCCAGCTTATTGAGATCTTGGTCCATTTTTACCTAGTGTAGCATTGAGACAATAGTAGAGACATCAATAGGCGATAGGGGGTGGAGATGAGAAAAGACAACCACCTTGAAAAAATCCACCTAGACAAGATGGTGATGCATTGAGTCGATGCCAGCAAGAGAGGCAATAATTGACTGCCCGGGTGGCCACATTGGAGGCATAACTAGTATATAGAGATCATAGAATTCAAGAGATGATGACTGCGAGAGATTATGCACAACATGCATCTACATACCAAGGTTAGAGATCAATGTACTATTATGTTTTGTACATTGGTGTTGTTTGAGATGTTGTGAGGGCACCTTAATATTTAAATTTTGTTGTGCAATCAAAGGGTGCTATTCCTCCACCTCCTCCTACTAGAGAAGATGTTCCCCCTCCCACCCTTTGTACTGATGCAGAGGGTGGGAGTGAGTCCTGAGGTGTTGTGTCATTTGTACTCTGATAGATTGATTCTTTTTTATATTCCACCGATGTACTCTAATATATTGATTCTTTTGTATATGATCCACTAATGTACTAAGATATATTTATACTGCTAAGACATTGATGTAGTACACTTTTTGATACATTTATGATATATTAATCACTTGGTCAGATATTTGATATTGATTTCATACTCTTTACACTAATATATGAGATACATGAGATGAAGTTTTGTTGGATCTGTTGGGCCATTTTATTGTCATAGCAAAAATCCAAAGAAAATGGTCTATTCTTGCCACCAAAGGTCTTGTCATGATTACCTGCCAAATTGTTTCAGTCTGCGATGATGATCCACAAGGTTTCATGAATTGCGCCCTTAGCCTGTGATTGTTCAGTGTGTACTCAAGCCCCATTCAAGAGCACATGTGCTAAAATTGAAAAACCAGAAAGATATGGTTGTTTTAAGGTTTGTGAATAGGTCTTATTCCATGTTTCTAGGGTTTATAAAATTGTCTAAGTCCAAAACCCTTGGCCTATTCTATTTCCTTGTTACCTTTTCTAGCCACTTAAGTTTCCATTCAGCACATGTAATATTTCCTTGGTGGGCTATTATGTTTCTATCATGAGATTACATGATTGAGTGTTCACTAGATCTCCAAATTCTCGGGCGGTTAAGTTTTTTATTCAGCAAATGGGCGACTGCATTGGTCACGTAATCTCTTGTTTTCAATGGTTAGTGATCTTAGATCTAGTGACTCAGTAAGCGGTCTAAGTTCCCTTCAATTGCATAGTCTCCTCAAGTTATAAGAATATTATATTTTATTGAGAGACTTAGCAAAATGCCTTTAGTTGGGAAGTCTCCAAATAAGTTTAAGTGCTTCATGAGATTTAGCGACTACAATGGAAAATGTCTTTCAATATAACTATAGTCGTCAAGTCTCCAGATATAATATAGTAGTGATTATTTTATTCAGTCGCTTGATCTCCTGATAAAGTCAAACTCAAGCTAAAGATTGGGAGATTGTGTGACTACCGTTGATTATTCCCTTCAAAGGAAAGATCTTATGGTTGTCTCCTAGTTGCTTAATAAAGGTGATGTCATGCTAAAACTTTAGAGATTAAGTGACTACCGTCAGATCAGGATCATGTGGTTGGCATTTATTTATGATATCTTCAATATATAAAAGGTTTTATTTCAGATAAAGAGAGCCATCAAATTAAGATCTTATGGTTGGCGTGAAGTCGCTAGATGAAGTCAAGATTTAATAAAGGTTTCAGTGATTAAGAGACTTCCTTTAGTTGCTAGATCTCCAGATAAGCTCAATCGCATGATCTCTAGAAAATTTTGAAAATCCAACAAGTATTTAGCGATTATGAGACTCTTTTCAGTCGCTAAGTGTCCCAATATTTCAAATAAGAAAGTAAAGTATTAAGCGATTTAATATGAACCGTTAGATCAAGGATCTAACAGTAGCTGCCAGATCTTGTGATCAAACTCAGGGTTAAAAGATTATCCAGTGACCCAATGAATGCTTTAGTCATGTGATCTCCAGACTAAACATGAGTTAAGAAAAATATCAAGCGACTGGGAGAAAGGCCTCAGTCGCATGTTCACTAGATGAGATGGGTTAGATGCTTGTCGAGGTAGAAAAGGTAAGTCCGCTTGCCGGATATTGCAGATGTGTTTATTTCTGATTGGATACTAAAAATGATGATGTGGCCCGATATTTTAAAGTTTAGTTGACTATTATATAAATAAATAAGAGCCGCCAAATGTGCCAGGGAAAGATGAAATCAACTACCGCGTTTTAAACTTGATCAATTAACTGTTGTGGTCAGGATTTAAACTGCTTAAAGGATTTTTCCAGGGTTTTTTGAGTCGATGAACTAGAGGTGACAAGAATGAATCAATTTGATTTTCCAAGGATAGTTATAGGTGATAAAATAAAAAAACAAGATATCAGGTAGCCGCCCGGATCAAAATTATTTCCCAAAATGCCATACCAGTTAAAAATAGAGGACTGTTACTTTGAGAAAGGTGGTTGAGAGTCTTGTTTGTTCAAATAGGAAGAGGTTGATTAGGTCATTTTGAAAACACCTGGCAGAATTAAAGTTATTTTTGGAGACTGTTACAGAAGACTTGGCGGTCAAACTAACTTACAATTTTGAAGACTGCAACTGATTGCATTTTTGGTGCACTTTGCGTCCTTTGTCATATCTCTGGTATTAGGGTTTGTTCCTAAACCATCTGAAGCTTGTTGCATCTTTTTCTTAAGGATTCCAAGATGGTTTTTCTATATATAGTGAGTTCTATGAATTTAACAAGGGCGGCAAATTTCTTAGTGTAATAGGAGTTTTTGGTTTTAGTGTTTTAATTCTAAGGAGTCTTAGTTTTCTGAATGTATTCACATGGAAGTTTATCAATAAAAATATACTGAAGTTCCATGTCTATTGTTTGTTGTCTTCATATGTGAACTTGATTTCTTCATGTATTTAATCTGCAAGGCATTTTAGGTACATATTTCTACAAGGTAGATAGTGGGGTTGAATCTTGAGTTCCTTTCAAGGGAGGGGTAAAATCTTGAGTGAGGTTTCTTAGATTTTAGTGTTTATGCATGAATTTGATGATATAATGTATGCATAAGAGGATAATTTGTAAGGCATTTTATCTAGGGTTTGGGTTTATTTGAGTTGAGAAGTTTTCTGTAGATGTATGTTTATTGAATCTGATGCCCTAGGATTTGGCACTGGTCATTGCTTAGTTTGCACTATTTTCACCATCAATCAAAATATAAATGATGATTTACTTTAAAGTTTTGTGAGAATTATATGTTTAGATCTGTATCAAGCATACATATAATATTTGTGATATTTGAAGAATTTAATCTGATATGCAATACCCGCCTGTAGCTTAGAGCTCAAAGTGAAGAAGGATTTAAATCCTTAATACCTTAGTATTTATTATTGTTTGATGCATCTATTGGGACTACTAGAGTTAAGAATCCGAGGTTTTCTTATTAGTTTTGATCATCTACAATTTTGAACACTAACAAAATTGGTGACTCTACTAGGGATTGTAAAATATTTCTGCAATAAATCTTGTTACAATTTTCTGTTGAGTCAAAAACTACACAGTTGAATCCTGATAGCAATATCACAATTTGACTTGCTGTGGAAAATATCTCCTACTTATCAATTTTATGTTGACTATTTATTATTGTATTTGAAGACTAGTTTATAAATATATCCCCACAAGTGTGTGGGTGGCGACTCTGAACTCTATGTTTACCAGTTGATGGTTAAGCATATAGAAATTAGTGAGAAAACATGGCAAATTTACTATGAGTAAACAAAGAAACACTAGGCCATACTATAGGGATCACCTAGAAAGCAATATGGGTGATGAGCTCCATGCACCTAGTAGAAAGAAATGGTCCAAAAGAGGAGTATTCAGCCATGACTCTCCTAGGCTAGCTAAAGAGCATGTTCCAACACCAATCCCAAGAAAGACCCCCTCTTTTTTTGAAAATCTTGAACTCCTTAGAAGAATGAACCCTGAGTCAGTTAGTCCTCCTCAAGAAGATGAATTCATAGACATTGGTTTCTTTCCCGCACATGAAAATTTAGACCAGAATGAAGAGACCTCTGTTGCTGAGACTGTTTCTCATGATTTTGAGGAGTTGAGGGATGATGTCATAGCTTTGAGAAAAAAGGACCGAGAACAATTGATAGAAAATGGTAAAAGGAGAGAAAAGCGAGAACAAGAAAAATACGAGTTGCTCATGGAAAGACAGGAGCTCATAAGAAAGACAGAAAAATGAACTTGAGGCTAAAATTCTGAATTAAAGATCTAGGGGTTTAGACTCTAAGTTATTTGGTGATATGGATGCTTTGAGAAAAAAGGTTAATACAAATGGGTTTAATCCTAATAAGGATGAATTTGAGGGTGAAGGCCCAGTCTTGAGGTAGTTGCATCCATCAAAGGTCAAAGGAAATGAGGATCTTAGAAATAATGTAATGGATGTATCTGATAAGGGAAAACAAAAAATGGTTGGGATCAGCATAAATGAATCCAAAAGGATTGATGCTAATCCTAATGCAATATCTCAGGCTAGCTTAGAAGTAGAAAAGGCTAGAAAAGCCAAAGAGGATCTGGCTTTCCAATTAGAGAAGGTGGAATTAAAAGCTGATGCAGATGAGCTGAAAAAGTAAATTGCATTCCTACATGCCAATATGACTACAAGTACTAGTAGCTCAGTCCCTGTTATTGGTGGGACATTACCCTTAAATCAATCAAGTGGTCCTATGACTAATTTCCAAGCCTCAAGCTCTAAGCAAATGGTCTAGGGACCAATTCAAAATATAAATCCCATAGTCCCATTAGTTGGTAGTCTTGCTAGAAGTAATGTACATCAAAATAATGGAGGAGGTGGAGCCCAAGCTTCACAAAATTTTCAAAGGAGGCTAGTTCATTTGGATAGATACCGGCCATTATTTTTTGATGGTATTCCTAGTCAACCAAATGCCATCCCAAATGAGGTAAGAGACAAAATCCCTAAGTTCACTGGTAATAATGTCATTACATGTGAAGAAAATCTTAAATTGTTTACAGATAAGATGAATGACTATGAAATAGAGAAAGAAGATGTTGTTATGAAACTTTTTGTTCAGTCTTTAATAGAGGATGCTAGAGATTGGTACAGAGGTTTGCCTAAAAATTACATCACTTCATGGGATGAATTTGTCAAGAGCTTTAAAGAACAATATGCTGAACATGTCAATTCTAGTTATATGCTAAATGAGTTCAATGATGTTAAGAAGCATGTAAATGAGAGCATGTCAGAATTCAATAGTAGATTTCAAAAGGCTATGTACAAATTATTCCAAGTTTTGAGATTGGATGATGAAGTTTGTTTGACCACATACTTCAATCCTGTAGAAGGAAAAATGTCTTACCTTTTAAGAGACAAAATATCATGTACTCTGAGAGATGCTTTCAAACTATCCATAAATATTTAAAGTAATAGGAAAGCATCTGGTCAAATGTATAAAAGGGATGAAGGTAAATTGTGGAAAGAAACTAGACCACATGTTGTAAATCCTACCAAAGAAGATGAGAAGGTTGACAAATTGGCCAATATTGTCAAAGATCTGTATGCTAGATTTGATAAGGGTGGGAAAAGTTTTCAAGATAATATACCACCATATCAAAGGCAGGAAAGATTTCCTAGATTACATGATAGGCCATATAAAACAAATTGGAAATATGGGAAGCCTATTTTTGACACCCATGAGCCATAAAAGGGCAAGGATACTCCTGATCCTTTGAAGAAGAATGCAACACATAATGTGGAAAATATCTCATGGTGTGTGGCCTGTGACATGCCTCACTCACCTTACCAATGTGTTGTAGCCCAAGCTCTAGGAGATGAGCCATAAGATCCACCTGTAACAAACCATGAAGGATCTAAAAAGCCTGCAGTAAATATGTTCACCACTTAAAAGGTGGAAGAATTTTCCTCTTTAGATGATGAAGAGATATTAGAAGATGTTGACTATAAAAGGAGAACTCTCCTTGTTTATGAGCAACAAATATTTTCCCATTTTGATCATGAAGAATCTAATGATGAAACTTGTCAAACAAATATGATCAGACTAGAAATAGAAGGTACTCATTGGAGAAAGCCCAGCAAAGAAGAAATCAAGAATTTGACTGTGGCTACAATTTCTTAGGCTAGATCCTCATATAACCCGAGAAATAGAAAAGTTGATGCTGATCAAGGAGTCCCAAGGTCAGTCTTTGTTAAGGTTGTCTCAGAATAAGGTTTCTCCTAAACCAAATACTTTCCCAAATAGAGGTAACAACAAGAAGGAACCTGTTGTGGTCCAAAGTGCTCAAAAGAATGAGGAGAATATCATAGAAAAGAAAAGAAAATTTGGTGGAAGAAAAGATTTATCTAATCTTTCTAATGAGGCCCCAACTTTTTACATCAGACATGCTTTGTCTCAGATGAAGGTTTCAATCCCTTTATTAGAGATGTTAAAAATAAAGGAGCATAAGGTATCATCTTTGACTCTAATAAATGAGCAAGATGACATCCCTATTGTGTCAGAAAAGGTAAATCCAGTGGCAGGACCTGAGATAACCAAAGGGGTTTTCAACTTTTGTGTTGGAAATATTGTGACCCAAGAGCCATCCTCCATTGATCCTTTTTATGTTACTTTGATTGTAAATAACTTATTATTGAAGAATTGCATGATAGACTCTGGTGCTACAACTACAGTTATACCTTACCATGCTATGAAGGAACTAGGGCTACAAGTTGATACATCCAATGGTAGATGTTATGCCATGGATAATAGAGCAATTCCTATGGTAGGGACTTTGGTTGGAATAGAGGTGAAAATTGTTGCATTCCCTGAGGCCACTTACAAAATGGATGTGGTATTAGTTGATACCAAACCTCACTATGGTATGCTACTATCAAGATAATTGGCAGCAGCAGTGGGAGGAAAGTTGCAATTAGACTTATCATATGCAACTATACCTATAAATGGAACATAGGTAAAATTGTACAAAGAGCCTTGTTCCTCAGTCTTGATTGAAATGATAGCCCCTGAGGATTTGAATTACTATATTGATATTGATATGAATAACTTCATAGTTGAGGAAATTGTGCCACAACTTCAAAATACTGATCCAATTGTTGATGAGTTGCTCTTACAACAAGATGGACTATGAAAATTGTACTTTGATGGAGGATGCTCTAAAGAAGGCTCAGGAGCTGGTGTTTTACTTATATCCCCATTAGGTACTACTTTTAAGTACTCATTTATATTAACTTTCCAATGCATAAATAACATTGTTGAATATGAGGCTTTGATACTGGGATTAGATATTGCAATAAAGCATGGTATTAAATGTTTGAAAGTTTATAGAGATTCCCAGTTAATTATTGCTCAGATTAGGTCACAATATGCTGCAAAGGATGACAAACTTAAGTTATATAAATATGATGTCTAGGATAGAATTGAATTCTTTGATTCTTTCAATATTCTGTGGGTGGAAAGATCAAAAATATCATGGCAGACTTCCTTGCAAATGTTGCATTGAAAAACAATGATGCTACCCTAACTGGTGTGTCAAAGTTAGAAATAAAGAGTAGACCTGTTATCCCTGATAATGTTTGCAATTGGCAAGTTTTTGAAGATGACACTGACATCTTAAGGTTCATCCAAGGGTTAGATCAATATGATGGTCAACAAATTGATTTCGATGCTTATCAAGAGATTGTTGATGGAAAAAATTGTGTCATGGGAAATAAAATTGCACAACTACCTTCCAACCATATCCCCAAGGGTTTGGCTAAGTTGGAAGGCATGTTCAAAATAAATGATAATCATATGTCTCAGAAATCCAATGCTAAGGTGGATGATATAGAACAAATAAACCTAGGGACAGAAACATCCCCACAGCTAGTATACATTGGAAAGAGATTTAGTAGGGAGGTGAGAATAAATCTAATAAGATTGTTGAAAAAATATAAATATGTCTTTGCTTGGTCATATGATGATCTCAAATCCTATAGGGAAAACCTATTTCAGCATGAAATCCATCTGAAAGAAGATGCCAATCCTTTTAGACAAAAGCAAAGACCTATTAATCCCTTGTTAGCTACCAAAATGCAAATTGAGCTGACCAAATTAAGGGATGTAGGTATTATTGAGCCCATAAGACATTCATCTTGGGTCTCAAACTTGGTACCAGTCAGAAAAAAGAATGGTAACATAAGGTTGTGTGTAGACTTCAGGAACTTAAATGTTGTTTCACTGAAGGACAACTATGGATTGCCAAATATGGAAACTATGCTCCATAATGTGACTAGTTGTGATTTACTGTCCATGATGGATGGATTTTTAGGGTATAACCAAGTACTAGTCAAAGAATCAGAGCAGTTCAAGACAACATTCACTACTCCCTGGGGAACATATGTGTATGTTTAGATGTCTTTTGGTCTTAAAAATGCTGGAGAAACTTTTCAAAGGGCAATGGATGTAGCATTTAAATACCTTATTGATGTTCTCATGGTAGTATATCAAGATGACCTGACTACATATTCAAAAAGGGAAGAGGATCATTGCAATCACCTAGAAAAGATATTGATTAAAGCTTTAGAGTATGGCATATCTCTAAACCCTAAGAAATGCCATTTTTTATCATTAAGGATAATCTGCTAGGGCATATAGTGTCTAAAGGAGTGAGGATTGATCTTGAAAGATTTAAAGCCATTAAGAAGGTCCCTGCTCCTAAAAACCTCAAAAGTGTCCAGTCATTCCTTGGACACATTAACTTTGTCAGAAGATTCATGGCCAACTTTGCAGAACTGGTCAAGCCTATTGTCAAGGTGCTAAAAAAGAATGTGAAGTTTGGATGGAGTCAAGATGCAAGTGAGGCCTTTGAAATTAAAAAAAAAAAAATCCAAGAAGCACCTGTCTTGGTATCCCCTGATTATTCTAAGCCCTTTTCTCTATTCTCCTTTGCATCATTTCACACCATTGCAACATTTTTGTTACAAAAAGATAAGGAAGGATTTGAACATCCTGATGCTTTCTTCAACAAATCATTACAGTCAGCTAAGCTGAACTATGAGCTAATGGAAAAATAGGCCTATGCCTTAGTAAAAGTTGTGAAGGCATTCAGATCCTATCTAGTTTGTGCAAAGGTGAATGCATATGTTCCTCATGCTGCAGTCAAGGATATTCTAGTACAAAGTGAGGTCACAGGCAAAAGATGCAAGTGGATTAACAGAATTCAAGAATTTGATTTGGAGCTTCACATCACTAAGCTTGTTAGAGGTCTAGGACTTGCTAAGCTAATGACAAAAGAAAATATGGACCTAATACAAGTCAATAATGTTGACATAAATGAAGGAACTGTCACCAACATTGAGATGCAGCCTTGGTATACAAACATTGTATTTTTTCTAAAAAATGCTATTTTCCCAAAGGGCCTTAATGAAAATCAAAGGAGGAGCCTTAAGTTGCAAGCCCAAAGGTATATATTGCTACAAGGTGACTTATATTGGAAGGATAATGATGGGATCTTTCTCTTATGTCTAGATAAAGGATAGTCTAAGAGGATTTTAAGAGAAATGCATTCTGGAATGTGTGGAGGACACCATTTAGCCAGAGAAACTGCTCACAATATTTTGAGAGCTGGATACTACTAGCCTATATTGTTCAAAGATACTCATACATTTGTCAGTAAGTGTGAACCATTGCAAAGGTTCTTGAATCAGTTAAACTTTTTAGGAGCATTAATGTTAAACCCTGTAGTTGCAGAAGATCCTTTTGCTATGTGGGGTATTTATTTCATTGGGGAATTTACTGAGAAGTCCAGTAGAGGACATAGTTGGATGCTTGTAGCTACTGATTACTTCACTAAGTTGATTGAAGCAATCCCAACAAAAAAGGCTAAAAGTGCAGTAGTTACTAGATTTTTTATGGACAACATAATTACAAAGTTTGGTGTTCCCATCAAATTAGTAATGGATAATGCCATGTGCTTTAGATCACAAGAATTCAAGGATTTCTATTCAGAAATGGGCATAATAATGTCATATTCATCACCATATCACCCACATGCTAATGGATAAGCAGAATCAAGTAATAAAAGCATTCTGTAAATTCTGAAGATGACTTTAGAAAAGAACAAAAAAACTTGGCATGCAAAGTTAAAATTAGCTTTGTGGGCAGATAGGATCACAGAAAAGAGAGCTATAGGAAAGTCTCCTTTTAAGATGGTGTATGGTGTAAATCTAGGCTTCCTGTAAATAATGTGTTTCCTATTTACAAGTTTATGCAAGAGGAAGAAATAGAAATATGTGATCCATTCCAAAATAGGATGATCCATCTTGTTGAACTAGATGAAACAAGAAGAGAGGGTCAAAAAGAAAACATTGTTAGGAATGGGAACACTGCAAGGGGGGGGTGAATAAGTGTTCACTATATTTTAAATTTTAACTTTAATCTTTATGCAGAACATAAATGCTTAAGAACTTAATTAAACATTCACATAAACATGAAACATGAAATCAACACATGACACCAATATGGTTACGGGGAAACCCAAATAGCTAAAAACCCCGGTGGGACTTGATACCCACTAATAATCTACACTAGTGTTATGTGATCCTTGTTAGAAGATCCTTTACCATGTTAGGAGTAGCTTTACAATGCTTTTAGTATAGTAGACCTTGTCAAGGGTTAGATCCTGTTAGGAGTCTTTTACAATGATCCTCATTAGGGGAGTGGACTCATTGTCCTAGAGCTCATTGCTCAAATGGTGAAGGCTACAACCTTCTGATTTAGATACACACTATATCTGTAGGTAAACTGTTCACTGTGACACTACTTATTAGATCAGTTCCTTTGGTACGTTGATGCTTTGACCTCTAGAAAAGCTCTAATACATCTTATGCTCACTTCACATACCTCTGCTCTACTTATCAAAACTCTATTACAACTTCCATACCGAATACAATGGGTGCACCTTATATTTATGCGCTCATACCAATTATATAATTAGGTTGGCCCTATAACTAATTACAAATAATGCTTCCAAAAGAATTGGCTTAAGCGTGCTTACAATTATACATGTACATATGTCGGCAACCTAAATACAATGGGTGCATAACCTTTAAAACATTAATTTATAATCACAAACCAAAATAGTCATTGTCAACTCCATGCTTTGTTCTCTGCTGGCACACACTGGTTGTGCATCTTCAACTGACTGTAACTTTCACATCTTTGCATATTTACTTATGTGCTCATAGACTAAGCATAAGTATAGTCTAACAACCTTAACTTCTAGGGTGCATACCATAGTTCATCCATACACATGTGCGCTGATGCTCTGAGTCTCTGGTGTTATGTATGTTGTCCAGTCTTCAATACTTAACTGAATTCTGATCTTTACACTTAGTGCACTGACTCCAAACTTCTATATGACTTTTTTTCCATAATGACAACACTATATCTAGTCATATACTTCAGTATAGACAACTTGCCAACAATCTCCCCCTTTTTCATTGATGGCAACAAAGGAATATGGCCAAGTTGCTAACTGTCCCTTAATACACAAACTTTTGTCTTCTATATATCTTCTATACATATATATACTCCATATTATATACACAACTCCCCCTTTGACATTAATGACAAAGGTGCATCAAAAAAATATATGTACAGTTACGTACTGAGGGAAAACATCTGGATCTACAATCTTGAGGTTCTGGATCTCCTTCTTCCAAAAGGTTATCAGTGAATTGACTATCTATAGATGGGCACATAATGCATATTGAAGCTTCTCCATCTTCTCCAATTCTATGCTTGGACCTTGATCATAGGTTATCATAGTCGCATCAATCTCCTTTATGTTATAATTGAGAATGTCTAGTGAGGGTGCAAGAGCATTCCTCAACTGAGTCTGTCTAGACCTTATCTTCTCCATTTCTTTTTCTGCCTTCTCAATTATGTCCAACTGACCTTGATAGACATTGTTACACATGTTTACATCAGTGGATGTGTCTAGCATTGAAATCTTCACCTTCTCAATCATTGCCTCTACATATTTGATCTTCTTAAGATGGGCATCAATGAGCTTATCCTGATCCATGGATTCTACAATGACTTTCCTTCCTTGATCTCAAAATTCCTTCAATGATGCCTGACCAGACTTAAGAGAGTTCAAGTCTAGTGAAAAATTACTCATCAATTCATTGAGTCTCTTCTTTAAGTACTTCTCCTCTGCCACTATGGCCATAGATTCTTCTAGGCTTGAAAAGTTGACTTTGAACTGAGAGATGACTGTGCTCACATCATCAAATGAATGTACATTTACCATCTTCTTATCCTCTAGTAGAAAAATGTTCAAAATATTTACTGATTCCACCAGGAGAGTATTTCTCATTACTTTCTTCTCCTTAGCCTTCTCCATAGCTAGGATGCTGAACTTAATCAAGTCTTCTTCCTTCCAGGAGTCCAAACTGCTAGTGTCAGGTGTGAAACTTGACAACAATGTTGAGGAGGGAGTGATGGGAGTTCTATCCATCACCTCTTGCTTCACCTTGACCAAATCAATAGAATATTCATCTTTCTTTTCTACCTCTACTCCTTTCTTTTCTTCTTCTTTCTTATCATATATATCTTCTATGATTACTTCTTCTTGCTGAGTGGGAGGGATATTGCTGTAGAGGATTTATGCTTCCTCAGTGCTGATAAATTCTTCCTCAAATTTGTCCAAGTCCTTATCAATAGCCGCTATGGCTATTTCCACATTATCTATGATAATTGTGTTGTCTTCACATGATTCTGCCATGGGCACAAACTGATCTGCTTCTGTTTGAGTTTCTGCTATGGGCGTTGAGTCCTGAAGACCTGTCATTAGTACATTAGTGGGTTCTACCACTTTATCTTCCTTGATGGGTGCATGAGTGATGGGCACAGTAGGTGGTTTGATCTTTTGTTCTAACAACACCTTTTCAAAGGCCTTCTCTATTTCCTTCACAATCAACTCATAATCTTTATTCATGACGTGAAGAGTCCTCATCTTATTCCTTAGGTGCGTCTTCACCAAATTCAATATCAATTCCACTTCTTCTTTAGAACATACAGGCAGAGTATCTTCTAATACTTTTTCTCTTATTCTTTGATCTTCCACATTAGCTTGTCTCTTTATGTGTTCTAAAATGTCCCATACATTATTTGGAATTTTTGTTTTCAATTCAAGAACTATCTTCTTGAACTTTATCATATGCTTGATTATCATATTATGAATTTCAGATTTGTCAATCTCATTGTAAGATTGATAATATTTCTCTACTTGATCAATTCTACCCTCATCAATAATTATTGCATTCAAAAATTTAAGACTAGGTCTGAATCCTGCCTGAGGAGGTGCTTGAGTGTTTTTCTTGCTCCTTAATGCTTGTGAGGATGGATGACTAGTGCTAGCTTCTTTCTTCCTCTTGAATAAAGGCTTATACTTCAGAGGAGTATCTTTGGGTGCAAAAGGAGTATTGTCTTCTTTATCCTTCTGACTATCATCTTTTTTAATTTTTATCTTTTTCATCTTGGGATCTTCTTGTTCTTCTATTGCGCTATTCAATTCTAGGGAAATCTTCTTATCCCTTTCTTTATCAAGGTCTTCTTGTGATACACCATGTATTCTTACATTCTCTGATGTGACCTTTGCAACCTTTCTTTTTTTTGTAGCATTGTTCAGCTTAGCATCAACTTCTCTCATTTTCTCTTCATAGGTTCCCCACCTAGGTTCATTGTCATCTTTAGGGGCTGATAGCAGTACCTATGCATAAGCTTCAAGAACTTGTTCTTCAACTTCATACCCAAGTGGATGAATCCACTTAGTTCTAGGTTCCACAGCTTCCATACATGTAGTATCAATCTCCACCATAAAGCATATTGTATCCTTATACTTCTCTACAATACTCTTAGGAATCATGTACCTCATCTGCATCCTTTCTCTGAAGGTCTTTAATTCCAAAGTAATATAGTCTCTTAGTGTGCTTTATGTGGATGCCTTGTTTGATATCTGTGGCATGGTAGGAATGGACTTGTCTAGATACAAGTCTGACACTTTACCAACTATATGAAGGTACATATAGATGATTAGGGACCCAAACCCAAATACCTTAGTCTTGTCATGTTTGATAGCCTTGATGTTATCTATCAACTATGCGTGCAAGATCTCACACAAGTTGAACTCTCCTTCTTGCACAAGATGGATGGCTGCAAGAATAGTGCCCACAGAAACACTATTTACCCTACTAGTGTGATGAAACTTGTAACCTAGTATCATTGACATCAATTTGATGTCTGGTTTCTCTATAGGCTCAATGGTCATGTCGCACTTATCACTCCTAGATTTACACATTTGCTCCACCATTTTCCTGACATCCTTACCCATAGGAAGGATGGTGCCTATCTTAGAAAGGCTTGTCATCTCATGAATTAAGTCTCCTATGATACTTACTGGTACATCTCCAATCCAAAACAAATCATCATGGATTCTACTCAACAATATCTTTATCCATTCAGTTTCATATAATTCATATGCCATGGCATATTCAACAATGGGGTAATCATTCCATTTGGTCTATTCATCCATGAATGTTTTGTCTGGTTTCAACATTGTGTCCATGTGTGCCCTTAACCTATCCAGTCCAACAGGTTCCTTCTTATAATAGATGTAAGCCCTTATGTATTCTACATGCATGATGCCCATCAACGTGCAGAAAAATGCTCCCTCTAAATCATCTAGGGTTGATTTAAATGGGTGCCTCTTGAAAACATACCTCTTCTTCTTAGCAACATCAAAAAAATAGGAGTGGCCATGACTTAATTGATATTTGCTTTCCAAATGATCTCTGAGATGTTCTGACGGCTTTCGAATCGGCGCAACGAGCTAGGGTTTCTTGCAACTGATCAAATGCACTGCAAACACTGATAATTTAATCTCCAAATCTTCAAAACAACTTCCAAGGCTCAATCTGCTCTCCAATCACTCTGAATATGAATGCAATGAGTGAACAAATAACTTTTTGTGTACTTAAAGTAAGAAATTCGCCATTAATGCAACTTTCGTAAACTAGGCTGTCACTTCAAATTTTCAAACTTGAGTTCTGCTAACAATTAGCATGTGCACTCTTGCACAAAGGTTCCTATACACTCCAATAGCTTAAGTCCAAAGGTCCATACTTTGAGGATGAGTATACCAGCTGTGCAAGGGTCTAGAGCTAAATTAGCTCCCCCTATGAACCTGAGGGCCATTTATGTAGATGGAGAGGGTGCATCCACTTGGGATGCATCCAATACATTCTCAACAACATTGTCCTTCTTTCCTTTTGACCAAATCATGCTCGCATCATTTGAGGCTTTCAAAAACTTGACTTCTACTTCAGGATCCAAAACTGGTTCTTCGGCCTTTTTAGGGCTTTCTTGACCTTGCATCCTTGATCTACAAAACTTTGAGATATGTCCAGCCTTGTTATAGGTGTGACAAATCACTGGAGGTCTATTATTCCTTGGTACATTGACATGAGTCACCATTTTGCATGTTCTGGCTAAGTGACCATTATAGTTTACATATCTGACATGTAACATTTTGAGAACTTCTAACATTTGTTTGATTCTGATTTCTTTGATCTTGTTGAGTTCTATTCTTCTTACTAGTCTTGCAATTCATAGCTCTATGACCAAATCTATTGCATGAATAATAGTAGACATTAAAAGGTGTATCATCTTAAAATGGAAGCACTTCCATGGTAAGAGCATTTAGCCCTCCGAGTAAGTGGTTTGGGGTCATGTCGAATGCCTTGAATGGATATTCGACTTGGATCTGGATTTTCCCCCTATTCTACCCCATTTTCCACTTCTTCCTAGCATTTTCTTCCATCCTGAACTGTGAACCTGAGATTCTTGACCATAAGGTCAAGGTCAACCTCGACCCTAACCTAGTTAGGGTTGACCTTGACCTTGACCCTGGGGTTTGGGATCTTCGGTGTTAGCTTCCAATTTCAGGATCTCATCAAAATCTTGCACTTTCCCTCTTCGGGGCCACTATTTCTCGGATTAAGTGTCAAATTCTCAAATTAATATTTGAGGTGGACCTTTCTTGATATTTGTATAAGATTCCTAATTTATTATTGGAGATTAGCCTTTCTCAAGTTTTGTGCCTAATACTCAAATTAACTTTGGGGTTGGCCTTACTTTGAATTTTGTAACAAGGCTCTTAAATAATTATTTTATTTATTTATTAAGGATAGTCTCCTCCTAGAGTTTTGGGTCAAGACTTTAATTTAATTTCTTTTCCATGTGCACCTCTCTAGAGTTTTGTGCCATGGGCCCTTAATTATTGTTTTCTACGAGGCTCCTCTTGTGCCCTAGATCACTATAAAAGGGAGCCTTCCTCTCTCATTTTCACATCACATCTCATCAAGTTTCTCAATCTCTCAAGCTCTCAAGCAAGAAGATCAAGCATTGAAGCATCCAATTCATCAAGGAGATCCATTAGTAGCCATTGAAGGATTCAAGCTCTATGGAGCACTCTTGTTGAAGATTCCTCCATTTCCATTCAAGCCTCTTCCTAGTTCAAGATCCATTCAAGATTGGTGTTGAAGATCTAAAGACAATTGATTGGAGACATCCTACATGTGATTCTACATTCATCCATTCTTGTGGATTCAAGGATTCGAATCCTCCACAAGGGTTTCAACTCAAGCAAGGTGAATTGTTTCATTTACTTTGTTCATTCCTGAAATTTCAATTCAATTTTAAGGTTAATTCCTAAATTGGGGTTTGACTGAGGCAAACCCCCCCAAACAAACAACCAAAAACCCTCTTTTTTTTGTAGGTACAGGTGCGGAACTTCGGATTTGAGAGTAGATTTGGATACCCTTTTCACCGAACTTCCGAGATCTGTGAACAAAGTCAAAGTCGACCTTAATTTTCCTAAGGTCATCCTTGAGCTTTTAAAAGGTCAAAGTTGACCTAATCAAATTTGGGAAAAATATTTCTGGGTTTTGTAGATCTCACAGTTTCGATTCAAGCATACAAGAATCAATAGTTTTTGAGATCATTTGATAGGGTTTTCAGCCGATTTTTTTTTGGAGGTAAGTACCTTTATTTCTTAATTTCAATATTAGTCATCTATATTTACTTTCTATATCAATACAATTTCATGTAAGTGTAAAATATTGGCTTTGGGGTCTCTTTTATGTGCAAGCCATTGTTCTAGGACCCCATACACTATTTTATCCTTTACAAAAGGTTTTACCTATGTACAGTTTCTTGCAATGTGTCCATGCTTGTTACAAGAAAAATAAGTACGTTCTACTTGCTTGCACTCATCCCTAGGAGGACTACCATTGTCTTTGGTTTGATCTTCAGTCTTCTCATCATCAGTAGAGTTCTTTTGTGAATCCTTTCTTGCTTGCATATTCTCAATCTAATTTTGTGCTTCATTGTATCCAATGTAGCTAGTGTCTCCTTTGATTCTTCTTGCATACAACTGTGATTCTACCAACTTAGCACTGGTGTGTAATTTGTTAATGTGATTCTTTGATTCTTTTAATTTAGACTCCAATCTTTCTTTGCAATTCCTTAGATCCAAGATTTCTAAGTTAGCTTCCCTTAGTTCTTCATTCAGTTGAAGGTTCTCCTTGACTTGTTCATTGTAGACATCTTGATTGTTCATCAGTTTGTCATCAAATTTTTCAAGCTGACTCAATAAGGATGCATTTTCTTCAATCAACTTCTTGAATTTTTCTTCAAGTTCACTATTAAAGCATCCTTTCAAATCTTTTCTTAGTCTCTTGATAACTAATTGAGCATCACTAACTTTTTCTTTTAGTTCTTCATTTTCTCTTTCTGAATTGTCCAAGTCTTCAAGAGCGGCTTCAAGATTTTTCTTTAGATGTTTCATTTCTTGTTTGTCCATGATCTCTTCAAGTGGTTAAAATTATGTGCTGAGGACCAGAGCTATGATACCAATTGTTAGGGATGGGAACACTGAGAGGGGGGGGGGGGGGGTGAATCAGTGTTCACTGTATTTTAACTTTTAACTTTAATCTTTATATAGAACATAAATGCTTAAGAATAGAATTAAACATTCACATAAACATGAAACATGAAATCAACACATGACACCAATATGGTTACAGGGAAACCCAAATAGCTAAAAACCCTGGTGGGACTTGATACCCACTAATAATCTGCACTAGTGTTTTGTGATCCTTGTTAGAAGATCCTTTACCCTGTTAGGAGTAGCTTTACAATGCTTTTAGTATAGTAGACCTTGTCAAGGGTTAGAACCTATTAGGAGTCTTTTACAATGATCCTTGTTAGGGGAGTGGACTCATTGTCCTAGAGCTCATTGCTCAAATGGTGAAAGCGACAACCTTCTGATTTAGATACACACTATATCTGCAGGTGAACTGTTCACTGTGACACTGCTTGTCAGATTAGTTCCTTTGGTGCGCTGATGCTTTAACCTCTAGAAAATCTCTAATACATCTTATGCTCACTTCTCATACCTTTTCTCTACTTATCACAACTCTATTACAACATCCATACCGAATACAATGGGTGCACCTTATATTTATGCGCTCATACCAATTATACAATTAGGTCAGCCCTATAACTAATTACAAATAACGCTTCCAAAATAATTGGCTTAAGCGTGCTTACAATTATACATGTACATATGTCGGCAACCTAAATACAATGGGCACATAGCCTTTACAACATTAATTTATAATCGTAAACCAAAATAGTCACTATTGGCTCCATGCTCTTTTCTCTACTGGCACACACTGGCTGTGCATCTTCAACTGATTGTAACTTTCACATCTTTGCATATTTACTTATGTGCTCGTAGACTATACATAAGTATAGTCTAACAACCTTAACTTCCAGGGCACATACCATAGTTCATCCGTATACACGTGCACTGATGCTCTGAGTCTTTGGTGCTCTATATGTTGTCCAGTCTTCAATACTTAACTAAATTATGATCTTTACACTTAGTGTGCTAACTCCAAACTGCTATATGAATTTGTTTCCATAATGACAACACTGTATCTAGTCATATACTTCAGTATAGAAAACTTTCCAACAAACATAAGATTACAAAACAATATGAAGTATCTTTTTGACAAGAGAGCAACTGTCAGGAAATTTCAGCCTGAAGATCTAGTTCTTCAATAGAATGCAAAGAGTGAAGATAAGGGAAAACATAAAAAAATTTGAATCATTATGTTTGGTTCCTTATATTATCTATCAAGCTCATGGAAAAGATTCATATTATCTAAGAAATATGAATGATGAAGAACAGGAATCGCCAGTGCATGGACAATTTCTAAAAATTTTCTTCAATTGAAATAAAAGCTTTTTCATGCACAGTAGCTCTCTAAATATGTATAGGTGTGTTTGTTTATGTTGTGTGATTGTTTCTTGTAGTAGTTTAGTGCTTTTTTTGGTCTTCCTTCCAAAGATTCTAGTTTCTTTCTATGAACTAAATTTCAAGCATCCTCAGATAGAGCCACTATTGGGCCATTTTCTTGTCATAGCAAAAATCCAAAGAAAATGGTCTATTCCTGCAAAAACCCTAAAAGTCTTGTCATGATCACCTGCCAAATTGTTTGATTCTATGATGATGATCCACAAGGTATCATGACCTGCACCCTGAGCCTGTGATTTTTCAGTATGTACTCAAGCCCCATTCAAGAGCACATGTGCTAAAATTAAAAAACCAGAAAGATATGGTTGTTTTAAGGTCTGTGAATAGGTCTTATTCCATGTTTCTAGGGTTTATAAAATTGTCTAAGTCGAAAACCCTTGGCCTATTCTATTTCCTCATTACCTTTTCTAGCCACTTAAGTTTCCATTCAGCACATGTAATATTTCCTTGGCGGGCTGTTATGTTTCTATCACGAGATTACATGGCTGAGTGTTCACCAGATCTCCAAATTCTTGGGTGGTTAAATTTTTTATTCAACGAATGAGTGACTACATTGGTCATGTAATCTCTTGTTTTCAGTGGTTAGTGATCTTAGATTTGGCGACTTAGTGAGCGGTCTAAGTTCCCTTAAGTCGCATAGTCTCCTCAAGTCATAAGAATATTCTATTTTATTGAGAGACTTAGCGAAATGCCTTTAGTCGGGAAGTCTCCAAATAAGTATAAGTGCTTCATGAGATTCAACAACTACAATGGAAAATGTCTTGAATATAACTATAGTCGTCAAGTCTCTAGATATAATATAGCAGTGATTATTTTCTTCAGTTGCTTGATCTCCTGATAAAGTCAAAGTCAAGCTAAAGATTGGGAGATTGTGCGACTACCATTGATTATTCCCTTCAAAGGCAAAATCTTACGGTTGTCACCTAGTCGGTTAATAAAGGTGATGTCATGCTAAAACTTTAGAGATTAAGCAACTACCATCAGATCAGGATTGTGTGGTTGGCATTTATTTACAATATCTTTAATATATAAAAGGTTTTATTTCAGATAAAGAGAGCCATCAGATTAAGATCTTATGACTGGCGTGAAGTCGCTAGATGAAGTCAAGATTTAATAAAGGTTTCAGTGATTAAGAGACTTCCTTCAGTCACTAGATCTCCAGATAAGCTCAGTCACTAGATCTCCATAAAAGTTTGAAAAGTCAACAAGTATTTAGCGATTATGAGACTCTTTTCAGTCGCTAAGTCTCCCAATATTTCAAATAAGAAAGTAAAATATTAAGCGATTTAATATGAACCGTTAGATCAAGGATCCACTACTACATTTGGGGCCAAATTTCGATGGCCCTTTGTCGGATTTGTAATGCTTATTTGTCAAAATTTTGACACATGAATTCGTCACCATTTTTGCGTAGAAGATTATGATAGAAGACCTACTTGTCAGTTTACCAACACCTTCTCACGTCAGAAAGTTGCAAATGAAAATAGCTTCGAAATGGCATTTCCTGCGGTTCATCCATCAGAATTCTGATAACAAGACCTATCAGAAATATACAATCTCTATCAGAATTGACTGTCGAACCATATTAATTCTGATGGTATAACTGTTGGAATACCAATAGTTAGCATCATATTTTGACAGATCTATCTGTTGGTGATATGGCCTCACTGTCAAAAGTTCTCTTTATGACACTTAAACTGTCGAAATAGAGATAGTTATGCACTATTCTCCGACAAGTGTTCCTGTCGAACGTATAGCATTACTGTCACACTAAATGTCAAAAATTATTTTTTTCTGACATTTTGTCTGTCGAATGCATAGCGCTTCTGTCAGAATTAATTATGAATTGTCAAAAAACTGACGGATAGGCACATTAAAGTTAACACAGCTCAAGAGACCATCATAGGTTGTCTGTAGTACCCCTACCCCTAGCCCGATTTTACTAATGTTATGATTACTCTAGGATGTTAGATTATATGTTAGGAAATCATCAGTGCTTATGATTTCACTGACCCCATACTTGGATGTGTATGGTTGACATGTTTGTTTTACATTTCTGTTTGATGTACCTGATGTGGTTGAGGGACGGAGTCGTAATTACTCGCTTGCGAGATCCACACGATCAACCGATCCCCACCATTGTCTTTTATATAGTTGTATATGTATGTACATGCGGGTTTTGTATGCAGGTTCACAGGTACCAGGCATCGACTTCCCTGAATTGTCAGGATGAGCGTGCCCTATCGCAATATCTCAGATGGTAAGAGAGGGGAGATAACACGGATCCAAAACCCAAACCCAAACCCATTTATCCTAGTTGTTGGATAAGTATCTATTGACTACCCTATCCGAATTTGTCAGGTTGGCAAAGTTCATGGATCCCTTTCTGGTGTTGCTTGGTTTTGGTTTTGGTTGGTTTTATGTCATATGATTTCAGTTGATTTGTGGTTATGTGGGTGATTTTTATGTGATTATTCATTTATTGATTATAGTCGATTTATGTTTATATAGATTATTTTATGATTATCAATGTTAGGTGCGTAGTTGAATTTAATGATTAAATATGCTCCTATGATTAATTAAGGAAATTAAATTAAAGTTAATTATTTGAGTATTTGGAAATTAATATCGATTATGTCCTAAGTTTATTTTGATGAAATTCAATTAAAATCAAATAATTGATTATTTAGATTTAAATGATTATTTTATTGATAATTGGATTTTATTATGTTTGTGAGTATTATTAAATAAATAAATATTTAATTGCATATTTTAGGATGCATTAAGTATTTTATTTATTTAATAAATGTATTTTAAATTATTAACATGTGCAAATTGAAAAGGGAGTTGTTGTAAAAAAGTGAACAACTAGTTTTCAAATGTCAAGTTGTGTTGTGCATATAAAAGATTTCTAATTAATTAATTAATATTTACTTTCAATTTTGGAGTTAGAGTTTGATTAGGAGTTGTCTTATGAGTCATTTCTGATTTGGAGTTGAACTGTGAGTTAGCTTTTGAGTTGTCCTTAGGGATTGCATGAATTTGGGAATGGAATTCCTATGAGGGAAATTATTGCATTCATTTGAGATTAGACAGGTTTCTTTGGAGGAGGATTTTTGGAGAGCATGTGTGCTTTGGAATTTTGGGAGATTTGTGGATTGTTGTGGTTGCTTGTTGATTTGTCTTGATTGTGCATCTGGATCTGGTTCCTGTTTTCAGCATAGTTTACAGATCTGCAGGCAAGATTGGTTTTGGAAGAAATCTCTCTTAGATCTTCAACAGGGGTTCATTACAGTTTTTGGCATTGGATCTAAGGTAGGATCTGGAATTCTTGTTGTGTACCTTCTAAAATTTTATCTGGTAAAAATATGCGTTTGATTAGTTATGGTTTAACTCTTTATATCTTTATGATTTATTTGATTTTGAGTATTAGAGAAACCCCAGATCTATTATTTTATGTTTTTATGATTACTTGGCATTATACCATTATGCTGGTAAAATTTTGTTAAAAGTTTGCCTATGGTTTGCTTGTAAATAGAAAAATCAAATCTGCTATATAGTTAGACTATAGACTTGATAGAAAATTAATCCCCTATGAAAAGAAAATCAAATTGTATTAAAAACCCAATTTGGGTAGAAAAATCCTTGCCGATTAAATTTTTTTTATCCTCTGTTAAAAAAATTACAAACACTAGTCGAAAGGAAATGCATGTTTTGAGTAAAAGTTAATAAATGGTCATTGTCAAAAGAAATAGATTCTTTTCATAAGAATCTGAATATAATGTGATTCAAAATTATATTCTGTTTAAAAAATATAACCTGTAATTTGATTGTTTGAGAATTAATTTTTTAAAAAATACACAGTGAGCTATAAAAGACAAAATAGAAAAGTCTATTATTGAAAAACTAAACTATACTGTGTAACAAAAAAATATTATTGTTACCTTATTAATTTAGAATTTCGGATTTTCTTTATTAATAAAAAAATTACATTGCTTTGAAAATGTGTTTGTGTTAAAAGAAATTTAATAAAAAAAAAAATTATGAAAATGTTTATTGGGGAGGCGGGGCCCACACTCCCCCTTACCTCCCCCTAGCACGACATCCTAGGGCCCATGCACAGTCCCTTGGGACTGTGACAACAGTACCAGGGAGTACTGCCGTGGGTGTTGGGTGGGGAGCCGTGGGCCCCCCCACACCATATACTTTGCTTATTCTTTTTTAATTAAAAAATTATTTTAAAATAGTTTTTAGTTGTAATTTGTTAGTTAATAATTTATGTTAATTGTTATTTATTAAATTAATTTATTTTAGTTTAATTTAAATTAATTTATTAATTTGATTTTCAAATTCTTTTATTTATTATTAGATTAATATGTTTTCTATCATAGTCGTGGTAATGAAATATGAGATTTATTTGATTAAAATATGGATTAGTTCTATCAAATATTATTCAATTAATGGTTAGTTGATATTTTGTATTTAATTTATTTTTAATAGAATATTTAAATATCATATTTTGACATTGTTAATTTTAGTATGGAGTATTGGATTACTCTACTTTTAATTGATATTAATATTGATTCAAATATTTTCGTCATTTATTGATTCGAGGTAATTTTGATATTATGAATGATTCCTGTTTAAGAGAATTATATATTCTTTTTATGTACCAGATTATTATGGTTAGGAATTTCTACAATAAAGTTGTTTCAATTTTGTCGAACTTGAGTATAAAAGTTTAGTAAATTTTTCCATGCACATTCATTGTGTTAAACTTGGAAATTGTTCGAAGTATCCTAATTGATAACGTGAATTTTTACAAGTGATTAGTTTTATACTAAATTGGGCATTTTTATTCTATTGAAATCTTAGAACATAAATATGGATTATTCTTCCATTAAGACATTGATGCTATGGTTGTGATTAGGTTCTCTTGGCTGATTTATGTAATTGAGTACTTGGAATCAATCATGTTCAAAATGGAATTTTAATACTTATGGATTAGTTTTCAGTTTTCTATGATGCATTGTGTCTTCTTTGTGCCTGGAGTGTTGTTCTTTTTCTTAATGTGTTTTGGGGCACTAGAAGACCTAAGGAAAGACAGAGGCCGGGGTTTGTATCCATTGTTCTTGTTCTCAGTATTATATTTGGATGTATGTGTGAGATTCGATTATACCCTGTCTTGACCATAAAGGCTCATGATGTTTTGTATTCTGCTTTTGGTACTTTTGTAATCATTTCTAGTTCTTGTATGTGAAACTGGATTTGGGATTACCTAGTTGTGTACCTAATTTGATCTTTGAGAGATCTGTGAGCCTAGGGTAGTTTACCTAGATATGTAGTAGGAGGTGGCTTGCAATAAGCGTCGGGGCCCACAAGTGGCTACCAGGATCACTTATTGTTAAGTATCTTAATCAAGTGATAACTAAATATAACATTGAAAGTTTTATTAAAATGAACCTAATAAAGTATGGTCCTCACCCAGGCGTTAGTGCTAGTACAGGCTAAGATGGTGTTGAGAAGATGACTAGCCCCCTTTTAAGGGACGAGTTGGCATAGTTGATGACTTCATCAGTATGAGAGGTCATTGATACCATGTATGGTTACTTGAGTGCTGGGATCCAACAAGATTACCAGGATGAGACTCAAGGGTTAGACATACATGATGACACCTTCCTATGCATAGTCTAGTTATCCTACATGTGTTGGTTGCCTTTGGAATAGTGAGTCTTTCATGGCATTATTACTTATCACCTTGAGTTAGAGAGCTTTCAGGAATCTTTTCTTTTGCTTGTTTTGTTTTGTTTGTTATCCGAGTGGGATCTGTTGTTATCTCCTTAGAACGGTGGGAGTGGACCTTTTTGGTTCATGAGGTCGGGTGGTAGTGGTTCATTTACCATTTGAGATTTTGACATTCATGCACCAATGCAGGATGATCCCTGTAGCAGTTGTTCCTTCTTGATCTTCATTGTTGGAGAGGTGTTCTTCTTCTTGATCTTCTTTCTTGTGATCTTGTACCTTTGTATCAGTTCTTCAGAGATATCATGATGTTCTTCTTTTCAGTTATTATTTTACATACCCTACGACATGTGCAGTGGATGGAGGTTATTATGGATACCTTACGGTACCAGATGTAATTATGTTATCTTCTAGGTGATGTTGTTTTTATCTTTCATTTTCTTATGTGAGTTTCGTAATTGTACCTAATCTAAGTTAATTAATTAATGTTAAGTAATCTTTGTTAGGGAACCCTTGAGAGTTGTAACCTATGTTGGTTGTTTATGTTATGTGAGATAATGGTAATTGCTTTCGCATTGGTGTTTATCTTGTATGTTAAATTTAAAAAAAAAATTATTATGCAAACTTAGTTGCATGTTAGGTTAAGTTCTTCTGGGTTCCCTAGCGGGGCATTACATTGTCTCTTTCTTCGGTCTATATTATTGACAGAATGTTTTACCTTTCATTAGCTCATCAAATCTAGGGATTTGAAAGAATTTAATAGAATATTTTCATGACAACATATATTATTTAAGTTGACGTTGCATGAATTTATCTACTTCGCACACTTGTAGACTATGAGGATGGTGATAAAGAAGCATTTCCATGGGAGGAGATGCTTCTTTATCGCCATCTTCATAGTATACAAGTGCGCGAAGTAGATAAATTCATGCAACGTCAACTTAAATAATATATGTTGTCATGAAAATATTCTATTAAATTCTTTCAAATCCCTAGATTTGATGAGCTAATGAAAGGTAAAACATTTTGTCAATAATATAGACCGAAGAAAGAGACAACCTATGATGGTCTCTTGAGCTATGTTATCTTTAGTCCTAGCTACCTGTCGATCATCGAGAATAATCACCACCTTGCATTTATGTACACTGTAGAAATTGATCACAGTCTCACAAAAACATTTTAAACTTGTAGATCTTATCAATACTAGAGGCCTAAAGTAATTTTATACGATCACTAGCACATTTTGTGCATGGATGAGAAAACACTATCTAAAGTTTCTAGATAACTGTTTTTGAGAAGAGGAATGAGTGGAGGCCAAAGAAAGGATAATTGTGAAGGTTTTATAGATGTAGGTTACTAAATCATCATCTCTGCACTGGTACTCAATCTGGCCTCCACTCCATATATATCTTCTCAGAATCTAAAAACTCTCCATCAATGATTCTCGTCATTTTTTCAACATCTCTGTGGACTGAGACCTTAAATTATTGAGCTTCTCTTTGTTTCAAGAATAGTTTAACATTCTCTACTTAACAAGGCCAACCACGTGAAGGTGGAGGCTCACCTAGCCCCTCCTAGGAGCCTCTTATGACCCTTTATGACATTTTAAGACCTCTAAGATGTATTCTTAGGGATTGTAAAGGGTCATAAGGGGTCCTGGGACACAACAGCTGAGAAACATAAATCTAGGCATCATGGTCACAATTTTTTGGAGACACAACATAATTGAGTGGTTTTTCGAGATTATGCAAAGTAGTGGTTGCTTTGAATCATCTGGGAATAGCACTCAATTATGTTGTGTCTCCAAAAAATTGTGACCATGATGCCTACATTTATGTTTCTCAGCTGTTGTGATATGTACATTGCAGTCTATCATTATTGCAACAACAGAGCCTATATTCCACAATAAAAAGGAAGATATTTAGCCTGGGTCTCGATCCTACCCCAATTGTTGAAGGATCCAGGGCCAAGCTCGAAAGATGTCTTCCCATTCTATCTGCAACATTGAGTCCATCCATGATCTCAGGAACATCATCTTTCCACTCTTCATTTGCCAAAATATATTGCTTCTTCAAGCTTGCAGAGTAATCTTATTAATAAAAGAACTCTTGCCAACATTAGGGTACCCACAAATCAAAATAGTTGATGTTATTGGTGCTTGTGCTCAAGGATATTGATTCACTATTTTGAAATGGCCAAATCATTTTTATTTTGGTTATAGAGAAAAGGAGTGGGAGAAAATGAGCGGGTGAAAGCTGATCGAGAGTGAGAGAAGGCATTGCATTTTATTTGATCATCAATGCTCTCTGAAATGACCAATCATGTTTTCTATTTGATTCCTTTTGGTGTTTTTTTTTCCCATATTTAGTAGATAAAAATCATGGTGGCAGCCACTTAGCCATCTTTTTGATGTTCCAGGTATTTTACAAAGATACAGGTATGTGGATTTATCATTCAATTGCTTGCAGTTATTGGTCAAGTGCAAATATTTTGTCACGTTGGAAGGGCAAGATATCAGTTTGGTGTTTTTGGTTTATGTTAAAATTTGATTTGGTAAAATCCTCAAAAAACACACTACATGTTCTAAAATGTAAAGAAGTTTAATGTTAAATGTAAGATATATATCTCATCCATAGTAATCAAAAGAAAGGACATGAAACTTATAAGGAGATTTACCAAACCAAAAATATAAGCAAATAGGAAACATGGATTGGTACCTTATGAATTGGTTTTTGAGGTGCACAATCTTCATTAATCTCCTTAGAACAAGACCCCTCAAGAAAAATGCATTTAACACAAAAAACAAATCTACAAAATTGAACCAATGGCATGTTTAGAAAAAAGAAATAGATTGATAATAATATGCTAAAAATTCTATAATGTTTAATACATGCAAAAGGACTAGTCCCAACAATTCTCAAACATACTTTATCTGATATGATAATAACATGCTAATTAAACTGATAAAGGTGTTATCTACATTTAATCTTCCAATTACTAATTACACAAAAAACAAATTACAAAACTGAACCAATGGCATGTTCTTCGTGTGGTACAAGGAAGATTTGGCTATGAAAAAAAAAAGTGAAACGGCCTCATGATTTTTATTTTGATTGGATAGAGGAGGGAAAGATGAGCACCAGAGAAGGCATATGATTTCTTCATCTTTCAAGCATCTGGCATCATATTCGACTACAAATTTCAAATGCATTGCATTTTATTTGATGACGAATGCTCTCTGAAATGACCGCATTCTATTGGTATCATGCCCTAGCCCGTGCTTTATCTCCATTATTTGATATTATTGGTGCTTTTTCTCAAGGATATCGATTCACTATTTTCAAATGTTTGGATCGTTTAGACAGTTACATTTCCTGACTATTCCTTTAGTACACAGTCAGGAAATGTAACTGTCTAATGATTATATGTAATGTTGAATGGATTAAATGCTTTATTCTTGGTAGAAGTGAATGGAAGGAATAGTGTGTATTAAATACAATCCAATCACTTATTGAATGCTTTAGAGACTAGTGGTTTGACTGTTCATGCGCTACCAGTGACTGAGATTCACTAAAGGATACAAAACCCTTCATTTTGGGGTTATTATGTGTGGATTCAAATGTAGGTTTGATTTGGTTAATGTTTAGAAGAGATCAATAAAGTATTTAAACAAAATATTACATGTTTGGAATGGTTTGAGAGGCACTTATCATGACTATACCCTCACAAACATTGGCATAGACTGGTTTTACTAAGTTTCCTTTCTCTATTTTGAGGTTTCCTTTCTTTGCCGTAGGGGTACAATCAGAGGGTTCATTGAAAAAATGATCCCTCTAATGGTTATTATGAATATGAATGATTTGATATAGAATATTTCTCATTTTACTTGAAGTTTGGAATAGCTTGTGCAAGGGTGAAAGTAGTTTTGATCATTTTAGTCATGATTGTTCCTCTACACAGTCAGGAAATGTAACTGTCTAATGATTATATGTAATGTTGAATGGATTAAATTCTTTATTCTTGGTAGAAGTGAATGGAAGGAATAGTGTTGGTGTTAGGTTTCATTTATTATTGAATTCAATGGTTTCCAAGATGTGTTGAGGAGTTTGCTCCTTGTTTAATGTTAACTGTTCTTGCACAATCCACTCATACAACAGTGAAATGCTATGTGGAAGGGATGGTTGATAGTGTTCCTTAAGGGAAGGGGGATTGTGAAATACTTGTTATCATTGTATTGTGTATTTCCAATATGTTTGGTTGCAGGGCAAATCGGGAGAATGAAGGATCACTCACCGATTGCATGATAACCCAGTTTTGAAGGGTCACTGGTTGAGGGGACAGTCAAGGTCCCGATGATTGGGCCATTGGAGGACCCTATTTCTTTGTATTAATTTCTATTCAAATTAGATGCATGGATTTCTTTTGAACTAGTAGTTTCTATGTATCCTGCAACTGCATCTGTAAATCTGCATATACTTCTCTACGGTTGTAAGCCTCTTACATATCAAAATAGAGAAACTAAATCAAAATCATTCTTAGTCCTATTTCCTTTTAACAAAGTCTCAACTATCAATGATACAGGTTCATTTGATGCCCTAAGCTATCAAATATACAAATGGCAGCTACCTAGAAGCTCACCAAGAGAATGAAGGATCACTCACTGATTGCATGATAACCCAGTTTTGAAGGGTCACTGGTTGAGGGGACAGTCAAGGTTCGAATGATTGGGCCATTGGAGGACCCTAGTTCTTTGTATTAATTGCTATTCAAATTGGATGCATGGATTTATTGTGAATTATTAGCTGCTATGTATCCTGCAACTGCATCCGTAAATCTGCATATACTTCTCTAGGGTTGTAAGCCACTTAGGGATCAAAATAGAGAAACTAAATAAAAATTGTTCTTTGTCCTATTTCCTTTTAACAAAGTATCAACTATCAATGATACAATACATTTGATGCACTAAGCTATCAATACAAATGGCATCTAGCTAGAAGCTCACGGGCTGTCCATTTGATAACCACAGTCAACATTTCAAAAAAATGGATATCCTTGAGCACAAGCACCAATAAAATCAAATAATGGAGTTAAAGCACTGGCTAGGGCATGACACCAGTAGAATGTGATCATTTCAGTGACAAAAATTTACAATGCGGTCCTTTGGCATGTATTAAACATAACAGAATTTTCAGCATATTATTATCATTCTATTTCTTTGTTGTAAACATGCCATCGGTTCAATTTTGTAACTTCACTATTGTATGAGTGGATTGTGCAGGAATAGTTAACATTAAACAAGGAGCAAAATCCTCAACACATCTTGGAAACCATTTCCTATTTCCAATTTTGTGGAGGCATTTTTTAATTGCAGAGGCTAGCTCATCACAAGCACTGAAATCAACAACTAGGTCCTTGTCAAAGGACTCCTCTTTAGGGACTGCAGGTTCCTTTCCCTTTTTTTGCTGACCACCTATCTATGACAACAATATTACTAACACTATTATGATTAATCTGAAATAGTGATGAAAAGAATATAATTAAAAACTTTATTTAACATTTTTCTTCTATCTAATTTGTAGTTCAATAACAAAGAGGTTTACCTGCTAGGAAGAAGTGCATGCATGAACATCATTGTCTCCACTACGTGGTTGCTCCATATTGTGGTCCTGTGTTATTATTTAAAGTTAACCAATAATTAGAAAGGACTACATTAATAAATTTCATTAGAAGATGATGATGGAGATGAGGTGGATGGTGAGGAGACTCTCTAAATGTGGTTGGCAAAAAAACTCAATTATTTAATGGTACATAGTATGTACTGCACCCTAATGATAGTGACATCATTTGTATCTATGCAATTCAAATTGTAATCAATAAGCAACTCTTCCCCTGCACTTATTGATTTTATCGCATATACAAATACATAATTTCCCTCGTGCACCTCAAATATGTAATTGGGTTGCTTAATAGTTGACAGAGGTCACGTGCTATTTATAAAACCTACAATATTCCCAGATGCTTTTGGCCTTCCATCAATTTATATAGCCACTCTTTGCTCATTATCTTTTCGTTGAATATAATTTGCCAAGAGTGCATACCTACACATACTTTTTTTATATTGAACAATTTGCATCCAACTTTTGTAATCGTAACAAGGTCCAACATACTCCATCAATTCAACAACTTTGTTGTAAGAGACCTTTATGCCATCCATGGAAAATAAGCCCAAACCATGTATTGACGATGGTGCAATACGATATATCTTATCTTTAACACTAAAATCAGTGTTTATTGGAGGAAGTTCCTTGGGGACCCATTGTTTCTGTAGATTTTGGTACCTAGAGGGCACCTCAATGTCACCTTTTCTCTCATCATCATAAGAACATGACCTCCCTTGAGCAAGGAAAAATTTCATGCATCTATTGAATTTCCTTCTAGTCTTTTGACCTCTAGTTGATCTTCCTAATTCAGACATACTAAATGACTCACTTTCTTTGCTCGAGGAAGACACATCTGACAAATACCTATTTGCTACTACCTACACTCCATCAAATGAGAGAGATAGCAAGTAATGCGAGATATTTTGCAAAATGTGAAATACATTAATCTCTATAGGGTGTATTGACTTATACCTGTCGATCCATGAGACTGTGTGGGATGCTCATGAAAGGAGTCTGGGTACCTACATATGTAATTCAATTATCTAACGTTAGCTAAAAAACTCATGATACATATTGTGAGTTTGAAGAGAGTTCGTGCCATGTGTGATAGAACCTACTTTATCTAATATGGTGCATTGTTAAAAAAATTAAGGGTAGAGTAGTTATTACTTAGTTTTTTGTGGGGGACAATGAAGATATGTCTGACAAATAGCAGATCTTCTTTAGTATTTCATGAGTTTTTACCACATATATTGTTTCAAGCCTTTGAGTCTTGGAGAAGAAGAATGGTGTCAGTTGAATAGATCAGAGTGAATGGGGTGTTGAAACATGGTGAATAGACCATGATGAGATGATACTTGATGTCATGACTAAGATTCCCTCACAAACATTAGCATAGACTAGTTTTACTAAGTTTCCTTTCTCTATTTTGAGGTTTCCTTTCTCTGCTGCAGGTGTACAATCAGAGGGTTCATTGACAAAATGATCCTTCCAATGGTTACTATGAATATGAATGATTTGATATAGCATATTGTTCATTTTACTTGAAGTTTGGAATAGCTTGTGCAAGGGTGAAAGTAGTTTTGATCATTTTGGTTGTGACTGTTCCTCTACATAGTCAGGAAATGTAACTGTCTAATGATTATATGTAATTTTGAATGGATTAAATGCTTTATTCTTGGTAGAAGTGAATGGAAGGAATAGTGTTGGTGTTAGGTTTCATTTATTATTGAATTCAATGGTTTCCAAGATGTGTTGAGGAGTTTTCTCCTTGTTTAATGTTAACTGTTCCTACACAATCCACTCATACAACAGTGAAATGCTATGTGGAAGGGATGGTTGATAGTGTTCCTTGAGGGAAGGGGGATTTTGAAAGACTTGTTATCATTGTATTATGTATTTCCAATATGTTTGGATGCAGGGCAGACTGGGAGAATGAAGGATCACTCACTGATTGCATGATAACCCAGTTTTGAAGGGTCACTGGAAGAGGGGAATGAAGGATCACTCAGTGATTGCATGATAACCCCACCAAGAATTCTTTCCTTTAATTTTCCACAATATCTCAAAGTATGATCATTATTCTTTACTTTCTTCTATATGCTATTCTTTCTATGGTTTTGTTATCTCAGAAATATATCCAAAACATTGCAGATGTGCATATAAAAGTAAAATATTGTCCTTGAATTGCTCCACATTGAAGCATTTCCTCTTTGGAGTATTCTCTTCATTTGTACAATATCTATCAAAAATGGTTCCTGTATTTCTTCAAGATCTATTTTAATCTTTATATTGTAATTTTGATTAGATTTGACCTATAGTTGATTTCATTAGTATTTTATAACATATACTCCTAATGTGAAATGTGGAGAGAAAGAAAGAGACACACTAGGTATGATGTGATATCCCCCGTCTATATTAAGAATTTGATAAATAAATTAATAATAATAAATTAAAAAATAATCAAAAGTATATTAAATAAATATATTTATCACATTAATCAATGTTATTAACAAATAGATAATTGTATAATAATATATATATATTGAACATTGAAATAAATAATTATCAATCAATGAATATATAATGAATAATTATCAAAATTAATAATTAAAATAAATATTAATCAATCGTATATCAACAATATATTAATAATGCATAGATAATTATTAATTAAACAAAATTAATAATTATTCTAAATTAATATTAGAGTGGGATGGAAAGATAAAGAACAGTGATCTTGTTGAAGTCAAACAAAGTCAGCAAGGACAAGTTGGTAGAAAAGGTGCCACATAAGTGCAATGACAAATACGATTTCATAAAGTGGTGCAGAATTTAGACTAATAACAGTGATTAGTATTGATCAAGGAATGATATACGATTTACGAAGAGACATGAGTCGTGTCTTTTACATGACTACTCATCCTAAGCATAAGATATAAGAAAGCACTCTCGATCATTAATTTAGGCATCGAAGAAGAGAGAATATAAAATATATTTGTTACCCTACGTAGGGAAGAGAACATTATAGAGGAAAATACTGACAGATTAATAAATCTATATTCAACATCTGGCAACAAGTTAGACAACCAGAACACATAGGATTTAACTTTATGTATATATATTATACAATCTCACAACTAATGGGGGAGATATAAGGGAATGAATATCATACATTATATATATATATATATATATATATATATATATATATATATATATATATATATATATATATATATATATATATATATATATATATATATATATATATATATATATATATATATATATATATATATATATATATATATATATATATATATATATATATATATATATATTCTCATAATGACAATCAATATATATCGTTATTGATAATCAAGATTATTTATATGTATTTATATATATAGCGCTCATAAATGAGTAAACATCTACATTGATAATATATATATATATATTAATTAAAATAAAATAAGAATAGATATATAGAACCTATTACTATTTAGCTAAGAAGGAAGACTAAAGTGTTACCAAGGAGGGGCTTGTCTAAATCCAAGCAATGGCTATCTGTCCCAAAATAAGGTGGGGGTCAACGTCCCAATACTTTGGGCTTGGACTTGTAAAATTTGAGGGAGCCCATTGCAGTTGGTCTTTAGGCACCTTGGATAATGTTTACACTTCCCTTCATGGAGTTAAAATAGTAATAAGGTTGGATATGAGTGTTAAAGATAACTAAATCTAATGAGATAAAATGACTAATCCTATCATGGACATAACAATCCAAAACCTAATTGATAAATTTAGGATAAATTAAGTAAGGTCCTGATAGGGGACGTTACATATGAATTACATGATATACCCATCATCACTTAGCACTTAAATAATAAATTATGGATAGGGAACAACCCCCTAACCTTTGGATGTTTGTTGCATGTTGGCCTCTTATTATATGCAAAGGTAGGCCTATCTTAATTAGGCTAACAACCACAGTGTAGGGGCCATAAATTATGGAACCCAAAATAGTGCACACTTGTATTAAATTAGGTTAAATAAACTACAAGGGAATGGAAACCATGCAATAGTGCCTCATGGGGATGGAAGAAACCCTTCACCAAGAAGATGGTTGTGTCTGCAATATTTACTAGAGGCAAAGAACATAATTTGGTTCCAGCAATTACTCCTAGAAGATAATGGCACCCACAAAACACTTGGAAAAGATAGCACTCACTATATCTTTTATGACTCTTTTAAAGATGGGACAATAAATCTCAAAGATTGATCAACAAATTCTTGAACACAAAGAACCATTAACAGATATGATTCATGTGTACAATAGCCAACAACTAATTGTTCCAATCATGGTGTCCAATAATTATGTTAGAAAAAGCATCTACAAATCCCTTACACAACCATAATAGATTCAAACCATGAACTATAACAACCTAACAATGGGACTAACAAAGATACAGCCTAAACAAATCTTGATCATATTCCACCCTATTGTAAGGCCTAAGAAGTAACTCTATCTTAAAGCTACACATTCCTCTAGATGAAGCTCAAAGGTCAGGTAGCTGAAGCATAACAATACTTGAATGAATATAGGAATAATTTGATGCACAATCATTTGCTAGCTTGGTTTGTGGGTTTTCCACATAATATTTTCCCTTTAACCACATTTATAGTTTGAGAAAATCAGAAAAAATTGTTTCAGATTTATATTATCCTTTTGAACTAGCACACAGCCATCAAAATGCATAATCATTGGTCATCTCAAGAAAATTCCTATTGATTAGTAGGATATCCTTATAAAAATTTGATGCATGGATTTCTTGTGAATTATCGACTGCTATATATCCTGAAACTATGGAAGGAATAGTGTTGGTGTTAGGTTTCATTTATTATTGAATTCAATGGTTTCCAAGATGTGTTGAGGAGTTTGCTCCTTGTTTAATGTTAACTGTTCCTACACAATCCACTCATAAAACAGTGAAATTCTATGTGGAAGGGATGGTTGATAGTGTTCCTTGAGGGAAGGGGGAATGTGAAAGACTTGTTATCATTGTATTGTGTATTTCCAATATGTTTGGATGTAGGGCAGACTAGGAGAATGAAGGATCACTCATTGATTGCATGATAACCCGGTTTTGAAGGGTCACTGGTTGAGGGGACATTCAAGGTCCGGATGATTGCGCCATTGGAGGACCCTATTTCTTTGTAGTAATTTCTATTCAAATTGGATGCATGGATTTCTTGTAAATTATTGGCTCCTATGTATCCTGCAACTTCATTCGTAAATCTCCATATACTTCTCTAGGGTTGTAAGCTACTTAGGGATCAAAATACAAAGACTAAATCAAAATCGTTCTTTGTCCTATTTACTTTTAACAAAGTCTCAACTATCAATGATACAATATACATTTGATGCCCTAAGTTATCAAATATACAAATGGTGCCTACCTAGAAGCTCACCAAGAGAATGAAGGATCACTCACTGATTGCATGATAACCCAGTTTTGAAGGGTCACTGGTTGAGGGGATAGTCAAGGTCCAGATGATTGGGCCATTGGAGGACCCTAGTTCTTTGTATTAATTGCTATTCAAATTGGATGCATGGATTTATTGTGAATTATCAGCCGCTATGTATCCTACAACTACATTCGTAAATCTGCATATACTTCTCTAGGGTTGTAAGCCACTTAGGGATCAAAATAGAGAAACTAAATAAAAATCATTCTTTGTCCTATTTCCTTTTAACAAAGTATCAACTATCAATGATACAATACATTTGATGCCCTAAGCTATCAATACAAATGGTGCCTAGCTAGAAGCTCATGGGCTGTCCATTTGATAACCACAATCATCATTTCAAAAAAATGGATATCCTTGAGCACAAGCATGAATAACATCAAATAATGGAGTTAAAGCACAAGCTAGGGCATGACACTAGTAGAATGCGGTCATTTCGGTGACAAAAATTTACAATGGCATCATTAAACATATATGCCAGTAATATCAACAAATGTGAATCCAAACATTTGAATACAGTGAATCGATATCCTTGAGCACAAGCACCAATAACATTAAATAATAGAGATAAAGCACTGGCTACGGCATGACACCAGTAGAATGTGGTCATTTTAGAGAGCATTCATGATCAAATAAAATGAAATGCATTCAAATATGATGCCAGAGGCTTGAAAGATGAAGAAATCACATACCTTCTCCCGTGCTCAGCTTTCACTCCTTTTCTCCCGCTCCCTCTATCCAATTGAAATAAAAATGATGAGGCTGTTTCACTTTTTTTTTAAATGTATACCCTGAATCTTTCAGAGTTTCGATGGTCAATTAAACACCCATCAGAATACCAACATCATTGGGGCCTATTACAAAAAAAAACACCAAATTCGTAAGAAAAAGTTACCCATCGGAAACTTCTGTCAAAATTTGGCCCCAAATGTAGTAGTGATCTAACGGTAGTCACCAGATCTCATGATCAAACTCAAGGTTAAATGATTATCTGGCAACCTAGAGAATGCTTTAGTCATGTGATCTCTAGACTAAACAAGAGTTTAGAAAAATATCAAGCGACTGGGAGAAAGGCCTCAGTCGCATGTTCGCTAGATGAGATAGGTTAGATGCTTGTCAAGGCAGAAAAGGTAAGTCTGGTTGCCAGATATTGAAAACATGTTCATTTCTGATTCGATGCTAAAAATGATGATGTGGCTCGATATTTTAAAGTTTAGTTGACTATTATAGAAATAAATAAGTGCCACCTGATGTGCTAGGAAAAGATGAAATTGATGATTGTGTTTTAAACTTGATCAATTAATCGTTGCGGTCAAGATTTAAACTACTTAAAGGGTTTTTCCAGGGTTTTTGCCAGGGTTTTTTGAGTCGGTGAACCAGAGGCCACAAGAATGAATCAGTTTGATTTTCCAAGGCAGTTGCAGGTGATAAAGTAAAAAGAAAGATATCAGGTAGTCACCCGGATCAGAATTATTTCCCAAAATGCCATACCAATTAAAAACAAAGGATTGTTACTTTGAGAAAGGTGGTTGAGAGTCTTGTTTGTTCAAACATGAAGAGGCTGATTAGGGCATTTTGAAAACACCTGGTAGAATTAAAGTTATTTTTGGAGACTATTACAGAAGACTTGGCGCTCAAACTAACTTACAATTTTGAATACTGCAACTGATTGCATTTTTGGTGCACTTTGTGTCCTTTGTCATATCTATGGTATTAGGGTTTGTTCCTAAACCATCTAAAGCTTGTTGCATCCTTTTCTTAAGGAGTCTCAATTTTCTGAATGTATTGACAGAGAAGTTTATCAATAAAAATATACAGAAGTTCCATGTCTATTGTTTGTTGTCTTCATATGTGAACTTGATTTCTTCATGTATTTAATCTGCAAGGCATTTTAGGTACATCTTTCTACAAGGTAGATAGTGGGGTTGAATCTTGAGTTCCTTTCAAGGGAGGGGTAAAATCTTGAGTGAGGTCTTTGAGATTTTAGTGTTTATGCATGAATTTGATGATATAATGTATGCATGAGAGGATAATTTGTAAGGCATTTTATCTGGGGTTTGGGTTTATTTGAGTTGATAATTTTTCTGTAGATGTATGTTTATTGACTCTAATGCCCTCGGATTTGGCATTGGTCATTTCTTAGTTTGCACTATTTTCACCATCAATCAAAATATAAATGATGATTTACTTTAAAGTTTTGTGAGAATTATATGTTTATATATGTATCAAGCATACAGATAAAATTTGTGATATTTGAAGAATTCAATCTAATAGGCAATACCCACCTATAACTTAGAGCTCAAAGTGAAGAAGGATTTAAATCCTTAATACCTTAGTGTTAATTATTGTTTGATGCAGCTATTGGGACTACTAGAGTTAAGAATCAAAGGTTTTCTGATTAGTTTTGATCATCTACAATTTTGAACACTAACATGATCCTTATATGATATTCTATGCACATCTCTATTTTATTTTTATCATGCTATGGATGGATGAGGCAATAAATGTTTCTTTTTGTGTTTTTCAATGCATAATGCAATGGATAAATGAATGGTATGAAACAATGTGGCTTTATTTATTTGATGGATGTAATGAAATTGGTGGTACTAACATGTTTACGTAGGTGATCTTGATATCAGTGATAGGAGTACTCAATCATTTATTTAATTTGTCTTGATTATGGTCAAACTTGGATTTTGTTATTTCTTTTCTCTTCGAGATGATGATCTTAATTAATATTTGCACTACTCTAAGCCAATTCATCAATGCAACCCTAAAATGTATGCAATTAAGTGGACTCTAGGACAATCACTAATCCTTTAGGTAGACTATTTTATCATCATAGATAATTTTAGTGGAACACTTAGGTTAGTACAATCCTCACTAATTGATTTTCAATAATGAGAATCTGAATACTACCCAATCGGATGCAATGTCGAAAGTGACCTGAAGCATCAAGGTATCAAAACTAGGATGTCTTGAGTATTGCTTTCTTTTGATTTATAGTGTATTCTGATTATGTGCAAGAATAAAAGATGTTATACCCGCAATGACCCTTTACCGTTCATATCCTTGGGTAAAATGTTGCTAGTTGTACCTTAGTAAGAAATTACTCTCTTTTAGAAAATAGACAAGAAAATTAATCCAACCTCACCATCACGTTCAAATAAAGTGGGTTGAGGTATGTGTGATGTTCCACCTAAATTGGAAGTAATTATCGATGAGTCAATAATTTGACTTTATTTTCTGATACTTTTATGCTTTGGTTCAGACATTCCTAAAACACTTGTTATGTCTTTTCAATATTTGAGCTTATGAACATGCTATAATTATAGTCAAACCAACAAAACTTGTGGATAGATAATAGTTGATATAATTTTTTGAATATTATATATGAGTTGCACTATTTCATATAATTGTTTGAATGTGTGTTCTAACATTTGGATTAAGTTAAATAGTTAAATACTTGAATACATGCATGAATTAGTTATATATTATCTTGTGTGTTCAAATAAGCATCAATCCTCTATATAAATGGATATGATTGTTAGATAGAAAGTTAGTCATATGGTTGTATTTTTGCTATAATATGAAGCAAAGTTACTTTTCCAGTTTCATGTGTTGTTTTATGATATGTAATCAGTTTTCTAGATATACAATGAGGAAGTGATTTTGAGTTCTATTATGTGTTGGTAGCTAGCAGAAGCCGACCAAGGGGGGCCACTTGGAAGGTGGATTAGAGTAGACTAGATTAAGTTGTTTAAGCATTTTCAACAGTCCAAGTAGAATTCACTGTTCTTTCCTGTAGTGCTACACACTATGTATGTTCTTGCAACACTTGCATAAATAATCATTGTGAATGCTTTGGGTTAACATAATAGGTTAAGATTGAATTTATAGTTTTCAACATCATTTTCAGTAGTAAATGTGTGTGTGTTTACTTTCCTGCAGCAATAGTGTAAGTTTCTTTCATGTATTTTCCTTCCTGCAACTTAAGAAAAATGACTCCATGAGAGACTTAGTGTACAAACCGTGTTGTCCCATTTCAAGTATACATCCCTAGGTTGACAATTTAAATACACTTCATGATAAGGAAAATGATACTTAGTTTTAATATACTATTCCTAGGAGAAGCTTTGGCATGATTATTATTACCTATTATGCGGTTGTTCACTTATCATAGACACCCAGTTTATTTTGCATTTCAAGGTCATCAAATAAATCACCACAAAAAAAAATCAAAGAAAACACCATGCCCCCAGTCCTTGCTTCTCTAGTTTGTAAGCATCATTGAGTTACTCGGGAGACATGAAAAGTGAAAATCAATGTGCACAAACAACATTCCAATAAAATTTCCATATCATCATCATCATCATAGCTCTAGTTTTGTTGACATCATCGAGTTACTCTAAATAATATGATCAACATAGCTCAATCTTGTATTGATTTAGTGCATTTTTAGATTTTTGATGTCTGCTTGTGATGGAGTTTCGGTCTATTTATCTGTGTGGCTAGTGTTAAGAAATATTTTTTTATTCATGGCCTCGTGATTAGTGTTCAATTAAGAAGAGTTTAGAAACACCATTTTAATTGTTTTGGTAGGTTCGTATTGAGAAATACTATTGTATTTTTATTTAGTACTAGTGTTTTGATATATTAGTGTTGAGAAACACATGTAGATGTGTTAGTGTTAAGAAACAATTTTATTAGTGACAAACCAATTCCTAACCTAGAGCCACATGTAAATAACATTGGTGAAGGGATAATAACTAATTGATAACTTCCTGAAACTACTAGGAAAACAACGCTTAGATAAAAAGCATCCTAGAATTTAGACATAGACCGATTCTAAGCTTTGATATTGATGGTTTAGGATTAGTACTCCATCGAATTGTGTAGTGTCACAAAAGTGACTAAAATATGTATACAAGCTGAAAACTAAAGTAGGTCAAATAGCCAAGCATTGTATTGATAGATGGAGCATTGATTACAAGTAGTGCCAGTTTACCAAGTTTTCACCACTTGGCCATTTTTTCTATTTTTCCTACCATTGTGCATGTTTACCAGGCTTTCACCAAGGCACTTTTCTTGTTTTTTAATTTTTTTCTACTTTTTCTCTTCTTTTTTGTCCATTCATCAAGGTGCCTATTTTCCAATTTTTCACCAAGATGATCATTTTTTAAGGATTTTTTCTAATGTTTTTGCTTTTCTTTAGGATATTTTATGTTGTTTTTTATCCTTTTCAGGAACACTTTATACTATTTTGATCTTTTTTCAAGAACACGTTACACTATTTTTTATCTTTTATAGGAACACTTTATACTATTTTATATCTTTTTTCAGGAACACCTTATACTATTTTTTATCTTTTTTCAAGAAAACTTTATAGTGTACAAAAATTGTTGAGCTAAGAATATCATGTGTAGAAATTCTTCAAGTGGATGGTGTTGATAGGGTCAAGGAGAAGATCTCCTTTTGGAGTAGACAGTTGATAATCTCTAGAGCCAAATGTCACAGAGATAACAAAGGGACCCAACTAGTTGGGTTCAAATTTCCCTCTTTGTTCTTGATTTTGCTGATTCTTTGGATTTTATCTAAGTACAAGATTTCCTACTTGTAACTCTCTATGATGTACATTCTTGTTATATCCTCTTGACTTTATTTTCTACTAGAATTTTAGATGATCAAATGCTTGTTGTCTTTGCTCATCCAACAATTCAAGTTCTTGGATTCTTGAGACTCTGTATTCTTCATCTATTACAAGACCTCTTAATGATACTCTCAATGATGGAATTTCAACTTCAATAGGGAGTACTGCCTCTGATCCATAGACAAGAGAAAAAGGTGTGTCTCTTGTTGGCATTATGATATCTGTTCTATATGCCCATAGTGTTGGATTCAATTTTAAATACCAATCTCTACATGATTTGTTCAATGTTTTGTGCAAGATTTTGAGTATTATATTGTTTGATGCCTTAGCTTGTTAGTTACCTTAAATGTAATAGATTGAGGAACAATGTTGATTGATGTAGAACTATGCACACAACTCATCCATATATTTATTTTTGAATTTCCCTCCATTGTCTGTTACAATTAAGGAGGGTACCCCATACTTGCAGATGATGTAATTGAGGATGAACATGGACATTTGCTTCCCTATTGCATTGATTAACAGAACTAATTCGACCCACTTTTTGAAGTACTCATTGGTCGTGATGATATATTTGTGTTCATTTGATGAATTTGGATAAATTTGATCAATAAGATCAAAGACCCATTGTTGAAATGGTCAATGTGTTTTGAACGGCAACAATTCTTTTGCAAGACCATGAATTAAGCTCCCATGGATTTGACATTTCTTGCACAATTTGGAAAATTGCACTGTATATTTTTCCATGTTTGGCTAGTAGTATCCGATCCTTAGAATTTTCTTATCTAATGAAAGACCACTCAAATGTGATCCACAAATACCTTCATGGACTTCGTGTAATGTGCATTTAGACTCTTCATTTTCTAAACACCTAAGGAGAGTACCATCTAGACCACACTTGTGTAAGTCATCAGCTATGATTAGATAATGTGATGCATTTCAGACAAGGTTTCTTTTTTCATTTCTACATAAGCCAATGAGAATAATTTGGTCTTCTAGGTAGGAATAGATTTTTCTATATCCCAAGGAATCATGCCCAATGATTGTGCATATCATCTGAGAATCAAATGAGTCATAGGTAGGAAAAGGTAATTCTTCCACTAGAAAGTCGTAGTAGAGTTGATGCTCTTCTAATTGTAGCATTAAGGCTAGAGTAGCCATAACATCTTCTACTCTATTTTATGATCTTGGAACCTATTGGAATGTGATGTAGACAAAATACTTCTTCAGATCATCCACCATTCTCTTATATGGCATCATCTTTTCATCTTTTTTTTTTATACTGATCATTGATCTGATTGATTATTAGTTGTGAATCTCCATAGACATGTAACTCCACAAATTTCCATTCAATTGCTAGTTTTAATCCATTCACTAAAGTTTCATATTCAACAATATTGTCGGTACATAGAAAGATCATTTTGTATGATTTAGGAATTTTATATCCTTGGGGAGTTAACTATACACCAGCTCCTAACCCATGTTGGGTGAATGAACCATCAAAGAACATTTTCCTTGGGTATTATGATATATGCAGAATTTGCTTTGTCAGAGAATTCAATTGTCATTAGTTTTGTATCTTGTAAAGGTGCATCTGCTAAGTGATCAATATTAACTTGACCTTTGATTATCTTTCTTTCTATGTATTCCATATCAAACTCATTGAGGATCATGACCCATTTTTCTAATTGACCAACTAACGTTGCTTTGTTTAGTAAGTATTTTAATGGATCAATTTTTGCAATCATCATTACTCTATGAGCCAACATATAATTTCTGAACTTCTATGAGGAAAAAACCACTACTAGGAAAGCTTTCTCAATGATAGTTTAGTTAAGCTCATAAGAAAATAATGTTCTTCTGATATAATAGATGGAACTTTCTTTCCCTGTGTCATCCTCTTGTGCAAGTAGTGCTCCAAGTGACGTGGTTGTAGCGGATATATACAATAAAAGAGATTTTTCTTGTATAGGTACCATCAAGATAGGTAGATTTGTTTAGTACTCTTTTATTTGACTAGATTTCTGCTCACATCCTTCATATCATTTGAAAGTTACTCCTTTGTGTAATATTTTTGTAAATGGTTGAGCTTTATCAACTAGTTGTGATATGAAATACCTTATTGATTGGATCTTTCCTTGTAATGTCCTCATTTAACTAATGTTTCTTGGTGGTTTCATCTCCATGATTTAATTTACCTTGGATCTACTTCAATGCCTTTTTCTAAGACAATATAGCTAGGGATCTTCCTAGATCTTATGCCAAAGACACATTTTTGGGGGTTTAGTCTTGCTTTAAACTGCTCCATTATGTCAAAGATCTTTCCTAAGTCTGTCAAATGAGTTGTTCTCTTTGTTGACTTGACCAATGTTCCATCTACATAGTCTTCCATTTTTTTATGCATTATATCATGGAATATAGTTTTCATTACTCATTGGTTTGTAGCACCTTCTTTCTTAAGTCCAAATGGTATTACGTTCTAGTAGAATGTACCCCAAGCACAAGTGAAAGTTGTCTTTTCTTGATCTTTCACTGCTATTTTTATTTTATTGTAACTTGAGAAACCATCCATTAAAGAATACATTTCATATCCACCAGTGAGATCAACAATCATGTCGATGTTTGGGAGTGGAAAATCATATTTTAAACAAACTTTGTTCAAATCTCTAAAATTTGTACATACCCTGATTGACTTATCTTCTTTAGAAATTGGGACAATATTAGAGATCCACTCAGTATATTCAATGGCCCTTATGAAACCAGCTTTTGGAAATTTTTCCAGTTCAACTTTAACCAATAATACCAAGTGAGGATGCATCTTTCTAAGCTTTTATTTTCCTAGCTTAATTCCTAGTGCTATGGACATGTGATGCATGATTAGGTCAGCATCTAACTTAGGCATATCTGAGTATGACTAACCAAAGTTTATCTTCTTGTCCTTGAATAATTGTTTGATTTAGTGTCTCTCCTCTTCTGACAATGATTGTGATATGTGTACTAGCTAAGGTGCTTCTATTGTTCCAAGATTAATTGGTTTTGTAGGTTCGCTGAGAATTGAAGATATCTCTTGAAAATGATTAGGAAAGATATCAAGTTCCTCATCTTTCAACACCTTAGAAAGGTTTTCACCATTAGATACATCTTATATTTTTACTATTTCTAGTTCTCATATTTCTACAATGTGGTTTTCACCATCAAACCTTTTTATTCTTTCTTTTATGAATAAGAAACTTGATATCTCCTCTATCACGTTCACACTCGTTGCACTGGTGGAAGAATAAAGGGGTTCTAGTGCATTTAGATAGCAAGCCAAGGTTTAGTAATTTGGAAAATTAATTAGGTTTTTTGGCTCATTCTGACTCCATTCAATGAGGTTAGGGTGTAAAAAGGATAATGAATCATATGGTTCAAGGGATAGCATCATGTTATCATGAAATCTTGTGCCTATTAAGACAAGTTCCATTAGGTTACTTTCTAAAGAATTTCTTAGACTATGAAGAGTCCTAACATCATCGCTAGAGTCATTATTAGTATTATGTGAACCTAATCCGAATGACCTAGCATTGGAGCATTGTCCCTCTTCTAATTGATAAGCATACTTGTGAATTACATCTATTTCAATGTCCATTGTAGCATTAGAAAGTGAATCCCATTCATATTCACATGAATCAGTTTGAGTATCATTTGATCTACCCAAGAAACATGCTATAGTCATTGGTGTCTCTCCTTCTTTGTCAGATTTATTTTCTTTTTGTTGATTCTCATCTTCTTGTAAAGGTGCTTGTTGATATATGGATGTCTCCATTTGATTATCATAATGAGGCATATCAATAAAATTAGTAAAAGTGACTTGTTGACCCCAGTTAGGGTGTCTCTCTTCTTATTCAACTTCTAATTCTATCTCAGATTCATGAATGGTATCTTATTGAGGTGTAGGGGTTTCTATGGGAGGAATAGTATTTAGGTTTGATAAAGTATATCCTTGTAAGAGTAGTAATCTTTCATATGATATTTTTTCTCCTTCTACTTCTTATTCATTAGCAAAGGAATCATATGCCTTATCAAATAAGGGACCATCTCTAAACATAGGGTGAGATATTTCTTCTCTAAAACCCAAACCAATTTTATCCTTAGGATTATGGAACTCCATATGCATTGGTTCTATGAATCCTTTTTTTTCCAATTGGTCCTTTACCTTTGTATCCCATTTGTTTCATGATCTTATATCCCTTTCCATATTTTTTTTTGATATCACAACATGTTTAACATCTTCATCCTATTTATCTTCTTTGTAAAACCATTGCAAGATGACTTTTTCTTAATTTTCCTTTGATAGAGACACCTTGTATTTGACCATCCCCATTTCTTAATGGATTGTTAATAATTTAGATTTTGATGGTGTGAAGGTTGATGAAGGTCTTCCATGAGATCTAGGAGATATAGGGAAATCTGTCATGGATATTAATGAGTCAAGTTTATATGCCCCCATTCCTATGTCTCAGATTCTCAATTTCTCCTCCATATCCTTTAGGGAAGTTTCTTTAGAGATTTCATATTATTTCTCTCTTAATGCATATTTATTGTGGGGGACCATGCTATTAGTTTGTTTCACTATGTTTCAAGAGTAGTTGGTATTTGTCAAGATTGTGACTTCTACACCATTGTGTGGTAATTTTATGCATTGATGGTACATTGATGGTGTTTCTTGCATGTCATGAATCTGTGGTATTCATAGCAATATGTTGTATTATAGTGGCAAGTCAAGGACTTGGAAAATCACATCTTTTTCTACTGGCCCCACTATGATTGGTAGAACAACTAGTCCTTTGGAGGATCTTTCTTCTTCATAAGATTTGATCATGATTTTTCTCCTTGGGCCTATTGCATGCTTTGAGAATCGTAATGCTTTGACAAGATTAAATGTACATTTATTCAAACTAGTGCCTCCATCTATCAAGATGAATTTGACTTGATGCTTATGGATTAGGACCTCAATGTGCAAAGGTTGGTTACGCAGGTGATTCAGAGATTTGTCCTCCTCCTTTGAGAAAGATAGGTAGTGTAGTGAAGTCAAATGGTTTAACATTACTTTGAATCGATCCACACCTAAATATTTTGGAATGTTAGATACAAGTATGCTTTGTTCAAGAGTCCCCCTATGTTTAGAAGATATTTTTTGTACTTCAAAGATTGATACTTGGGTAAAAGTTCTTTGTAACTAATCCACCAAGTTGTAGGATGATGAGGAAGATGGCAATTATTTTTGTGTATAAGGTTTTGATATTGATATTGTTGGTTGTTTTGATGAAGAACAAGCCCCTTTGATTATGAATTTACCTTGGCTTCTCATAACTATGTTGGATGATTCACCTTCTTTGTTTGTACCTTTAACGATAATGCCATTCACTGATTAGTCACTTGATTGTAAGTCTTTTGTTTCATTATACCTTTCCATTTATTGATCAAATATAGTATCATCATGAGGAGTAAAAAATTTATTATTGAATTTCTTGTTAGGTTCAAGCATGTGGATCACATTATCATTATATGTGTAAGTGTAATTGATCTTATTACCTTTGGGATTTAAACTGTCACCTTTCTTATATCGAGGTAATGGTTCTTTAAATACCTTGTGATTATTATTTGATTGATGACCATCCACCTTGATATTGTCATTGTCTATTATACATTGTATCACATGTTTAATGTTCATGCATTCATTCATCTTATGACCTTTTTTTTTATGGAAATCACAAAAATGATCATCGTTCCACCACTTGCGTTTAATGTTTGGTTCCCATGGCCTTGACTTTGGTAAAGTGATTATCTTATTATCTAATAGAGTCTTGAGTAATTCTTATAGAGGTTCTCCAAGAGGAGTAGAATTAAACTTGGGTTTGGCCTTCCAAGGTCTATCTCTATTTGATTCATTGTTCCCTCTAGGCATAAATACATTATTGTTGGTATTATTAGCCGCTTGTAGACTAGTTGAGAGATTGAAGATCCCTATTTTTGGTTTATCATTGAATGATTCCATGAAACCATCATTAACTACGTGCTTGTTCTTGTTCTAGTATTTGAACTTGTCTTTATTGCCATTTTTATTGTTAAATTTGGTATCCTTATAAATGATGATCTCGCCCTTTTTTACTAGGATATCTTCAATCTTAATGGTGCTTTCTACCATTTTTTTCAAAAGAAACATGTGTTTTCATTTGCAATGCATAACTCATCTCAGGAATCAAAGTGTTGATGAATATATCCATCTTCTTGCTCTCAGGAATTTGTCTCAGATACCTTGCAAATATCTTCCTCGATCATTGATAGAATATGAAAAAAGGTTCCCCACTTTGTTGTTTGGTGTTGCATAGGTCCAACATAGTAATATTGTGTTGCATGTTGTAGGAATAATGATGAATTAATCTTTTGAATAGCTCTTCAAAGTTTTTTAAAGTAGGTGTGAGATTTGTGAACCATTCCATGGCTTGTCCGCTAAGACTTCGAGGAAAGAGTCTCATTAGATATGTCTTCTCTGAAACATTAATGCCATCAAAATGGAAGATCTTTAATCAATCTAAATCATTAATTTTTTAATGAGTAATTTCATCAAAACTCATATCAAATTTCTCAGCCTTATTGATCAATTGGGGCATGTCAATTTCATCACACCACATCAAATTGACAGTGTCTATATCTGATAATTGGCTTCATCAAATCTCATATCAAGTTAATTATTAATATCTTTTGATCAACCTTAGGGTTTATAACCTTTCTGACCAAGTTTAATTTTATCGCTTCTCATCAAACCGAGCATTCGGCTATTAGTCTTTGTTCAATCAAGTTCGGAATTGGTATTCATTCTGGTGTCTCTATCAATTTTCATTCAATCAAGTTTGGAATTGGTATCAACAATTTTTTTTATCATTTTTCAAGAATATTTTCATTTATTCACATCAAGCTACTCCCTAATCCCCTCTAATCCGATAACAATTTATTATTTAATCAACGCGCTACTCGTACATCGATTCAAAGAGGGGAAAATGTAATCACCTAAAAATGTGCTAGTTTAATTGAGAGGCCTATTTTCTCTAAATCAAATCAATTTCTTGATTATGTTAGTACATAAAATCAACATGCTATCATAATTCATCAAAAAACATTGAATCAAGTAATCAAACCTATAAGACTCTTCAAATGGATCAATCATTAATTAATGCTCCTAGCTTAATTAATTAAATCAATCTCATTAAATCCTAGAGCTAGAGTATTTAATTAATTCAATTTCCTAACATGTCCTAATTTACACATTCACACTAAAAGACAAAGGGCTTAATTCCCACCAATCAAAGGGATGCTCACATGGATCAAGGTAAAATCAATCCTAACCACTCTTAAAGGAAATATGTAAACCATCCATTTCATTCTCAAAACTATAAGATGAACTCACTCTAAGCTCAATTCACTTAGTTAATCTGAATTCATACTTACATGTTTCCATTTTGAGAGCTCATTGCTATCAAGTTAATTGCATCCATATCTTCTTTTGTCAATTTGCATTTAGATTACCATCTTGATCATTCATAGCTTAGATCTAGTTAATGGAATTGTCATTTCATAGATTAAAATTATGTTAAATTGCACAATTTCATAGATTGAATCTCTCATTCTAAGTTGTCTAGTCATTGATTTAGATTGAATTCTGAAAGAAATTTGATGATCTAAACATACTCTTCCTAGTTAGAGAGAAATGAGATGATTTTCTTGAGTTATTTTCTTGGTTTGCTTCATTGGAATTGAACTAACTAGGGATTTATTGTTTTATTGAGTGTTTATACTTGCAAACATGTATAAATTGTATATACACAGACATACTTTATTTACATTATGTGGAGGATTGGTATGGTTAATGTACTTAGTAGATTAATTTTCATGTACATGATTCTACATCAAGGAACCCTTGGGAATTGTAATTTGTAAATGAGTTACATGTATGAGTATGTATTGGCTTATGTTATATTGCTTCCACTTTTTTATTTTTTATTTATTGTAAACTTTTAAGAAAAAAAACTATTCTATAAACTTAATTGCTTGTTTTAGGTTAATTTCTCCTGGGTTCCCTAGCGAAGCATTACACGGGGTCGAGGACCTGAGGTTAAAATTGTTATGGAAATGTATGATTTTCATTCAAAACCAGTCAAATTGAATAAGATTGTACATGTACATGCTAAAATGAGGCATAACCGAAAAATAACTTGTGTAGGGATGCAATTTAAATGCTACAATACATAAGGCAAATTAGCTTCTTTTAACATCATTTTGGCCAACTGTTGAACAATTCTATTATTTCTTTCCACTATTCCAATTTGATGAGGAGTTTTAAGAGTAGATAAATGCCTCTTTATTCTTCAGTCTTCATAAAACCTTTCAAATTCATTTGAGGTAAAGTCACCTCCTCTATCAGATCTTGGACATTTCATTTTATTATTCATTTTATTTTCAACCATTGACTTAAAGATTTTAAACTTATGAAAAGATTCTTATTTTTATTTTATAAATGTAACACATGCAATCCTACTAAAATTTTCAATGAGTAATGTGAAGTACCCATCACCTTGAATACTTGTTTCTTTGGTAGGTCTATATGGATCAGTATGAATTCGTTCCAATGGTTTTGTAGAAGAGTGTTGCTTGCTCTTGAATCTTGTCCTTGTTTTCTTTCCAATATGACATTTTTTTCATAGTGTGTTTGTAGGTTTGAATTTTTTTGGCATATCTCTAATTGGATGTGTGAAGTCTATCTTCACAAGGATATCAAATTTTATGTGTCCCATTCTCTTATTTTATAGCCAACAATTATTATTTTTGTCCCAAAAGACACTTTCTCCCATTAGCCTTCTTTAGGTGTTATACATTTTGTTTAGTCCTAGATCCTTCTACTACCAACTTTCTAGAGTTTTCTCTTTTGATTTCACATCCTTTGTCATGAAATATGAGATTGTATCATTTTCATCCATATTTGACTACCACTAAGAAGATTGTGCTTGAGACTCTTAACATAGAGAACATCTTTTGTCCTACTCTTTCCATCAATTATTATTGTACTTTTTTCAGAATCCTTGTAGAGGTATCATCCTCAAACTTGACTAATCCCCCTCCCATTTTGAAAGATTGATAAACTTTCTTTTATCATCAGTCATGTAGTTGGAACAACCACAATCAATCACCTAAGAGTTTGTCACTTCTTGTGAACGAAAAGTAGTCCATGCAATTATAGACCTTTTAGTTTTATTATTATCTTCTAAAGTGACATCTTAGTTGGATTAGGGCTTTAAGAATAGTCTTCTTCACACATTTTTTAGGGTCAACAAGATTATTTCCAAAGTTAAGTTATGTGTAAAGAGTTTCTTCTATAAAAGAACAGTAATATTCTTTGACATATAGACTTCTTTTGAATTTGTTTTCTCTATGATTCTTGTAGCCATTATCTTATTCTCTCAAGGTGCATTCAGAAGCATAATGACCAATTTTTCCACAATTATAACATTTGAAGATACCTTACCTTTCTATTTGTTAGTACTCTTTTTTAGCCTCCTCATAAATTTTGCTTATTCCTCATTAGAAAAATTGTTCTATTCAAATACATCGATCTTCTCCTTCTTCCCAACTTTGAAATTTGCTTCTCTTTTTGGACCTCTATGAAATTCTCTTATTTCAAAAGCAACAAGTGCACCATACAATTGATCCATTGAAAATTTGTAAATCTCTAGCTTCCTTAATAGAAGATACTTTAGGACTATAATATTCTGGAAGAGATATAAATACCTTTTTTTTTTATCACAACTACTTCTTTAATTTCTTCATCAAGACCTATGATGGTATTGACTACTTAATCTACTTGGAGCAAATAACTAGCAATATCTTCATCCTCTGACATCCTCAAGTTTTCAAATTTGCCTTTTTATATTTGTAGATTTTCTTGTCTTACTCCAGTGTCTCCTCATAAATTCTTTTTAGCTTTTCCCACATATCCTTAGCAATGCATCAGTGCATTACTTTAGAGTCTTCTAAACGAATTAAAATGTAATTATTTTCCTTGCTAATGTTATCATACATTTTAAATTTAATTGGATTAGTTGGAGGACCAGTAGGAGGAATATAACTATCATTTATTGATTTTCAAACCATGAACCCCAAAGATGTCAAGTGGACTTCCATTTTCAATTGCCAAAAAATGTATTTTGTTTCATAAAACTTAGGCATCTTGTATGAGTGATAACCATCTTGTTGCATCCTAGATCTTCCTCAATCTACTAGGCTTTTAGCTAAGGAACCTAGCTTTGATATCAATTTTTAAACATGCCTAAATATTGGGTGGGGTGGGGGGCGAGAGGAGGGTGAATTATCACTCACTTAAAACCGTAATAATGAAAATGGGTGATCAATAGTAGATTCCACTTCCTACATACATTGGAATACAAATCCTCTAACAAAGTGAATCCAATTAGCAAGACCCAAGAGTAAGGTTGTCAGTTCATGATCTACAAAATGTAGGGTTTTGGCTTCCTTATGAAAGAAATGTTAATGATATGTAAATATGATATATAAATGCGATAAATGATTAAAGAAAAGTAAATCCAATCTATGAAAGTATGTGCAAGAGGAAAATAGGAGCAAATGAGCTAGCCTTGAAGAAAGGAGAGGCAAATGGACCTTCAGATTTAGTTTTGACTATCGTAGAGATGTTGAAATCAGGTAAAACTCTAGATCTAAGCTTCTCATGTTTGTATCTAATTTCTATGAAAAATATTAGCCTAAAAGGATGAGGTTGACCTAAATGACCTAGTCCCAAATGATGTTCTAGAATTTTGAACTAGTCTCTGAAGCTCCAAATTTGACAAAAATTTTAGGGGTTATATTGCAACTACATCCAAAGCTCCTGAATCCAAATCTAAAACTCTACAACTTGATCCTGTACGCATAAAATAAGTAGAAGAAGGTTGATGGGAGGGGTTTTCCTTAGTCAAACCCCTATTTAAGAATCAACTTTGAAATGAAATAAATGTAATTGAAAGAATATTTTCATGTAGTAGAGATTAGATCTAAATAATTGAATATATCATATCATGTAGATGAAATTGTCTTTAAGTATGTGATCAAGTATGTTGACGTAATAGCTTTGACTCAACACAAAAACTAAAAAGGAAATCATGAAAAAGATGAAACCTTATGAAGTAGATGTTGTAATTCACCACAATGTTGTATTGAGAAGAAGAAAACTTGATAGATGAATGTAGATCACCTTCCTTGATTGAAAACTCCTTTTCTTGACCTCCAATAGGGGAAAGAGATAGATATATAGAAGGAAATGCCTTGAATGCATGATGAAAATGAAGAATTGAATGCTTAAAGACTATTGATGACTTCCTTGCAATTGAATTATTGATGAGCTTGAATGCTTGATAATGGATGCCTTCAAATGGATGCTTACTTGCACTTGAATCTCTTGAATGCATAATGAATAATATCTTGCATGTGTGTGCATGTAAATTATGGATGTAATCCTAGATGTGAAAATGAGAGGAAGAGTTCTCCTTTTATACACATTTCAGGGCTCAAATTTCATAGGCCAACCTTAATTAAATGTCTAGGAAAAAAACCCTTGCATCAGCCCCAGAATAAAACAAAGCACAAAGCTATAGGAAAAAGCCGACCTAGACAAAATTATCTATGAAAAGGATGACCTGTTCGGCCTTGTCCAAGAAAATAAAATTCTTCCTAGTACTTAAAGGAGTGTACCAAAAAGGGGTGGTGAAAGCCACAGTCCGTTAGGAAATTAGGGCAAGTCCCAAAATTTGAAAATGAATCCATAGGACCTAGGTGAAAAAGGAATGATGTGAATGAATGTAAAGATGGAAAATCGTGCATAGAAATTAGATCCAACCTCAAGTTTAAATATTATTAAAGGAGAAGGAGGAATTTTAGTTTAATTGAATATGCATTTACATACAATATGAGGTCCTACCATAAGAAACACACCAAATCAGGCTAAAAATGGTCCCAAAATGAGCACAAATTAAGTTCTTAATTTTTAGGAAGGTACATTTAGCCCCCACTTTAGCAGGAGTATGAGAGACGCTCATACTCATTGTAAAAGAAGAGATATAAGAAAGAAAAATATAAAAGAGAGGTGATGATAGGTGAATTTCAAAGAGATAATAAAACACTAAGTCTAAGGACTAAGCTCCCAAACCTAGAATCTTAACTCCACATCCATGCACAAGGGAACAAAAACAAAGCAAAATGGAAAAACAAAGACAAAAGACACAAAATGGGTTAGTGTTAAAATATAACTCCAAATCAACTAGTGAAAGATACCTCGACCAGAAATGTCTCATCCACTAATATCATGTCTGTAAAGATATTACAAGAGCACAAGTAATCACATAGAAAGAACAAGAGAATTGCCAAAGATGATACACACTCCATGGTCTAACCCACTAGCAGAGATATGAGAGCATAGAGAGAGAGAGAGACCATGAATTCCATAGACTTATAAAATTATGTTATGCTTAGGTGATCCATGGGGAGAGAAGAGAGAGGAAGGGTACTTGATGGTCTAGAAAATTTTGTTATTCTAGTCAACTCTATCTTGAGAGATTTTCACCTCTTGGTGGCTTAAACATATCTTTGCACCTATTGGAGGCTTAAAAGTGATGCACACTCAATGGTGGCCTAAAAATGTTGTGCACCTAATGGCAGCTTCAAAAATGTTGTGTGTCTACTGGCGGCTTAAAAATGTTGTGCACCTAATGGCGGCTTCAAAAATGTCTTGTGCCTATTGGCAGATTAAAAATGTTGTGTGCCTAATGGTACCTTAAAAATGTTGTGCACCCAATGGCGGCTTAAGAATATTATGCACCTAATGATGACTTAAAAATAATGTACAAGGGAAGGCATCATAATGAATATAATCAAGGATACCTACTTTTGATAGTAAGAAGAAATCCTTAAAGCAACAATGCATGTCATAAACTTAGCTAAGAGAATTGACTCTTATGAGATAAGAAAATAGATAATCATGAAAGGATATTCCGCTTGTGGAAAGAGACCCTTGAAAGGAAGAGATCTTGGAGACAAGACATCTACCTTGAAGAGGAGTTCTTGAACAAAGATAGCATCTTCAAGACAAAGAGGGGGAAAATAAGAATAATGCACCCATTTCTCCCCATTTTCGCTAGGTGAAATAGGGATTCTTGATGAAGGATAACAGAATTTGAAATGTAAAGTAAGGAAAGTTGTTTATGATGAACATAGTTTTTTCAATAAAGAAGAGGTTATGATTAAGGATTCACACCTCTTGTATAAGAGAGAATCCTGAATCAAAATGAACAATTCTTTATAAGAAAATAATGTCACATGATAAACAAATGCCACTTTACTAAGGAAAGTAGATCCTTAGAAAAGAGAGAGAAAAATAATATACATGAAAGATTATCCCCTGAGCATGAAGGCAATACAAAATATATGATACATCCCTAATGATAGTCACTTCATAATAGATATATACAGTCCCAAGAAAAATTAGTTACAAACCAGAGAGAAATCCTAATGTAAAACAAATATATTAATGCTAGAAAAGACATCACATATAAAGTAAGCAAGTCATCAAGGAAAGAGATGAAATGATGATATGGATGATTATTAGATGATAGACATGCCATTTGAGGCATGAAAATGATTTGTTAAGAAAATAGGTTAGGATCTTGAATGAAACAAAGTATATCATGCCAAAAAGAATGTGTCATCATAAAATAATAGCTAATCCATGAAAAAGAAGAAGAAAGAAGGATGGCACATTATGTCTACTTAGTGGTCAACCCATTATACAAGATATGTGCTTCCAAGTAAGGAAGAAATTTTAATGAGGATACTAATCCCATTTGGGAGAATGATCTTGAATAATAAGTCCATAGATGGGAGGAAATCATGATATAAAAGAGATGAACAACAAAGAGATAAAAAATCCTTTGAAGGAGAAAAGATGAGATAGAAATATTAATCTAATATATGTCCTAAGTGATAGATCTTTAATAATAGACACACACTTTCAAGAAAGCATGAGGTTGCAACTCAGGATGAAGATCTTTTTGTGAAACAACAAATCCATGCAAGAAAGGACATCATACTATGAAAGATGCAAGGTCACAATGGATATTGAATGAATTAAAAAAGGGAAAACACATTAAGCTCCCTAAGTGGTTTCTCATGCATAAAAGATATGTGATCTCAAGCAAGTATAAGTTTGCAACTCGGGATGTCAATATCCACATGTAGAACAAAAAATGTAGGCCAAAAAGGATGTCATTTTATAAAAGAAACATAAAAACAAAGGGATAAAATGGATCCCTGGAAGAAGGAAGAAATGATGACCTTGTGCCCCCCAGTTGAGAGAGCAAGAGGGATTTTATATTATGATTCTCTCAAGCTCATTACACAAAGGGCTTCACATAAAGGAAATAAACATAATAGGAAAAGAATGGATAAGGTATTTATCTGATATGAAGAAAATGTATAATATCTGGTGTTAAAAGAAGAAGACATCTATCAATTAAGTCTTGAAAAAATTGTCTAAATTCAACATAGTCACTAAGAGAATGTTTATTAGAGTAATGGAAGAAGCATAAGAATTCACCATTGATGCAATTGTGTGGGTTTTGACGGAATCTATAACTAGAATTATATTTGATATTTAGATAGATTCATTTGGCCAAAGCTTCATGGTCATCATAAGGTGAAGGATCATGAGATGGTGTTGGTAAGATAGAAGTTTGTGGTGGAGAATAATGGTTAGCATGAGGAACATGATATTCCTTAGGAAGATCAAGAGGATTTTTAAGGCTCAATCTTGGATATGTATTCTCTTCATGTGAGGATGATTCAACTTGATGTTTGTGAGTAGAAGAAGTAGGATTATCCAATATTCTCAGAGAGAAATGATTTAGAAAATGTCTATCATCCATATTATGAATAATATTTTGATATGAATCAAATGAATTAGCAACCTCTTTTCTACTATGTATGAAAGGAGGTTGAGGAAGAGGAGATCAAGGTCTTGCTATCACAAAATCACTATGGATTCAGTCTTGGGGAGGATTGGTGGGCATTTGAGAAGTAGGATTAGGAGGATTAACATTATCATTAGACTCATTCACAAAGCCCTTTATGCTATCTATATAATAAATTCTTTTTGTTAAAAGTTGAAGAATAAATCCACATGATATATTGATAAAGGTCTTGGAATATGCTTTATAAGAAATGGATATATTTGTTAACCTCATAATGTCGTAGGTGAGAATTCCATGAAAGAATACAATCATCATCACATTCAAGAAAGTATGATTGAATTCATGAGATTGATAAAGAGATGTAAGAAGGAATGTAAGCACATAAGTTATAGAACACTAATCCAATTTAGAAAGTTCCATGATGAACACAAACTAGATCAAGATCTTGAAAAAAGAATGAAAACAAGAAGATCTATCCACTAAATCAAAGAGAACTAGATGGATAAATGAACCTATATCTAAATACATACAATGTAGCCAAAATGTAAATATTAACTAACACAATGCATACAAAGTAGATCTAGATATGTAATTGTAAGAATTTAGTACTACAACCCACAAAGAAGATCTAACTACTAACTCAGAAAGTATAATGCATGAAAGAGTTGGGTTCCCAAAATGTAATGGTGAACCTATATATCTAGATGCATACAATGTGATAAATCTATGAATGAAAACAAGGAGATCTAGACACCAAATCAAAATAGGGATGTAATGTGTCAAGTTCACCAAAATGTAATAATGAAAATGGGTGGTCAATGGTAGATCCCCACTTCCTACATACATTAGATTACAAGTCCTCCAACAAAGTGAATCTGATTAGCATGGCCAAAGAGTAAGGGTGCCAATTCGTAATCTACACAATCTAGGGTTTTGGATTCCTTATGAAAGAGATGTTAATGATAAGTAAATATAATATGTAAATGTGATAAATGATTAAAGAAAATTAAATCTGATTTATGGAAGTATGTGCAAGAGGAAAATAGTACAAAATGAACTAGCCCTAAAGAAAGGAGAGACAAATGGACCTTTAGATCTAGTTTTGACCGTCACAGAGATGTCAGAATCAAGTAAAAGTCTAGATTTGGGCTTCTAATGCATGTAACTTCTTTCGTTGAAAATCTCATCCTAAAAGAACAAGGGCGACCTATAAAACCTAGCCTAGATTGATGTTCTATAATTTTGACCTAGTTTCTATAGCTTCAAATCTAATGAAAAATTTAGGGGTTCTACAGCTGTATCTAAAGCTCCCAAATCCAAATGCAAAACTTTACAACTAGCTCTGCACACAAAAAAGAAGGGGAAGAATTTTGAGAGGGGTTTTCCTCATTCAAACCCCTGTTTAGGAATCAACCTTGAAATGAAATAAATGTAATTGAAAGAATGTTTTCATATAGCAGAGATTAGATATAACAATTGAATATATCATAGCATGTAAATTTAATTATCTCCAAGTATGTGATCAAGTATGTTGATGCAAAAGATTTGACTCAACACAAAAATTAAAAATAAAATCATGAAAAGACAAAACCTTATGAAGTAGATGTTGTAATTCGCCACAATATTGGATTGAGAAGAAGAAGACTTGATAGATGAATGTAGATCTCCTTCCTTGATTTCAAACTCCTTTTCTTGACTTCCAATGGGAAAAAGAGTTGGATCTATTGAAGGAAATTCATTTAATGCATGATGGAAATGAAGAGTTGAATACTTAAAGATTCTTTATGACTTCCTTCCACTTGAATGCTTGATGATCTTGAATGCTTGATAATGGATGCCTTCAAATGGATGCTTACTTGCACTTGAATCTATTTAATGCACAATGAATGATAGTTTGCATGTGTGTGTATGTAAATTATGGATTTAATCATGGATGTAAGAATGAGAGGAAGAGGTCTCCTTTTATACACATTTCAAGGCTTAGATTTTGTAGGACGGCCTCAATTAAAGGTCTAGGATAAAAACCCATGCATCGGGCCTGAAATCAAGTAAAGCATAAAGATCTAGGACAAGGCCAACCTAGATGACCTTTTCTAGGACAAAGCTAACCTTGTCTAGGCAAATCAAGTTTTCTTTAGGATTTAGGGGAGTGTGCCAAAAAGGGGTGGTGAAAGCCACAATCTACCAGGAAATCAGAAATCTAATAATAATGCATATGATCTAGGTGAAAAATGAATCATGTGAATGGATGGAAAGATGGGAAATCATGCATAGAAGTTAGAGCCAACCTCAAGTTTAAACAAGATTAAAGGAGAATTAGGACCTTTATTTGAATTGAATGTGCATTTAAGTGAAATATGAGGTCCTACTATAAGAAACACACCAAAGAAGGCTAAATACTCCCAAAATGAGCACAAATTAAGTGCTTACTTTTTAGAATGGTACAAAAATGTAAACCCTTTAGCACCACTAAAACTCAATTAGATAAGCAATAATAAAAATTAGAGCATTCAACACAATTACACATGGAAACACTAAATTTACATGGAAATTCCCACAAGGGAAAAAACATGTTGAGTAATCTCACACTAAAAATAGGATTACAACTTTGTTTTAGGAAATTAACCTAAGGAAGAAACAACTCCTTGAAATATTAGATTTATGGCTAAAACCAAAGGAAGAAATCACACAATATAAATAAGATTACAACTATGTTTTAGGGCATCAACATGAGGAAGCAACAACTCCTTGAAATATCATATTTATGGCTGCAACCAAAGGAAGTTCACTACTCCCTAAGAATAACAACATTTACAGAAGGAGACTACAACCTCGTAATCATGGAAATTGTTAAGCTTCCACTGTAGCACAATTACACCATTAGCAACCTTTGATTCACTGCCTTTGGAACACTTTTAGGCTTATTCAAATGTAGATACGTTAAACTCACTACTTCTAGTATGCATTAAGAATATATTTGTATCCTTGTCAACACTACACAACTTCACATACCTTCTACAACTAACAATTGATTTAATTTTTCATTTATATCATCCAAAAGCATCAACAATTTTCTCCAAGTCGCCCAAGATGAAATGTGTAATAAATAGGACCCAAAACACTTTAACATACCTCTCATCTTAGCACAAACCAAAAGGTACTAGCACAAATATTCCATGTCGACTAGATAACTAATTAACCTTCTAAACACCTAGTCTAGTCAACAAATAGAATTGAAAAGACTAGGGACCATTGTATGGAGCTCATAACAACATCATATACATTTTAACAATATTCTTGTACCATTTGTTTAAATTGTCATGTCCAATTAAGCTGGAGCACTACACCAAAATTGAAACACTAGCATCATATGCAAACCGGTCAATACAATCTTGAGATATTAGAATTAGATTCATAATTATGGTACACCTAAGCACCTAAAAATTGAGGTGAAGTTAGATACATAAAATATGATCAAACTCCCCAAACTACAAAAATAAATATTGAAATGTGAAGAAGTTTGGAGCATTCTTCATATCCATCCTGATAGGAAATAATATTGTCTTTACTCAAAAAACTTCTAAAACTTTTGTCTTAGCTTGTGACATGAATTGAGAAACATACAGACAGCACAATCTCCTCAATCTAACTTCCAAATTGCAAAACCATAACTTCAAGGTGAAGAAATGAGATACACTTCCTTGAGCTAGAGACATCAACACATATGACATCCAACCATGAACATTAGACCAACACATTTGACATCCAACCATGACCATTAGATCAACTTACAAATCATAGGTTGATATCACTTACAACACACTATCACACAAACTTCTTTCTCTCATGTGGACAAAACAGTCAAGTAGAAAATAATTAACAATTCCTTCTTCTAACTTTTCCCCTACGGCTAAGGCTTCTCCTTGTTCGTCGACAACTGTTGTTGTTCATGGTGTAGAGCTTTTCGATGGGGGGTCATCTGTGTCAGTGAAGTCTACAGACTCCTCTCTTGTTTCATCTTCATAGGTTTCATCCTCATTGATGGTGTTGATGGTCTCCTGCATGATGGTGCCTCCTTTGCTTGCTACCTCATTTTCTTGTTGACGACGACATTGGCTCGTCATGGGCCAACCATTCTTCGATGTCTGTTACTACTAGGTTGTCAGTAGAGCCTAGTGTTCCTGTGGCAAGGGGATTTCTAATTTCTAATCACTCTGGGAATATTTTAAATAGTGCTTCCTCCACTTTGTAGGTTTCCAAGGATTCTAGGGTTGTTGCTTGTGTGGGACCTCCAAGTGCCAATGTTAATAGGCCTCAAGCTGAAGCTAGGTCGTCTTCTCCAACAATTGACTCTCAACCCCCTATTGCTGGTGGATTCTCTGAGGTCAATGTGCCTCTTGGGGGATCATATGTGTCTTGTCTGGCCAATGGTAGGGGCATGGGGCCTAAGATAAGAAATATTGAGACTAATTCATTCCCTATATGTCAATCGACTGCTATCAGTTTGGATGAGGAGACAATAACTAAGTTGATCAATGTTCCTCTGATCTTTCTTCTCATGTGGTTATCTACAGGTTCAGGGGTTTTTGTCCCAATATTCCTAGGGTCCATGCTTGGATATCTAAGCATTGGGAACCTATCATTTCAGACTCAGTTTAGATTTCATCTATGGCTAGGGGTTTCTTCATTGCCAAATTTGAAAAGATGGAAGATAGAAAGATCATTTTATGTGAGCATTTCTTCACTTGGAAAAATTGTTTCCCTTTGATGATTAAACCCTAGCATAAGGATTTCAACCCTTCTTCTGAATCCTTCTATAAGATGCCAATTTGGGTTAGAATCCCCTATCTCCCACTTCATTTTTGGGTGGATTCACTCTTAGAGGAAGTGGGTGAGGCACTTGGTGACTTTTTGATGGTGGATTCAAAGTCTTCAGATATTCTCCACTCCACCTATGCAATTATTTTGGTTGATATTGATGCTTTTAAGGGGTTTCTAGAGGTGATTAAACTTATGACTCCTAAGGGTTGTTGGATCCAAACTCTAGACTATGAAGGGATCCCCTTCAAATGTAGAAGATGCTTCAATACTAGACATGTTGTGGCTAAATGTGAGCTACAAAAAGAGAAAGTGAAAAATCTCTCATCATGGTGGCAGGGGGGCTCTACTCATCATTATATGGTATTAAAGAGCTCTTCCCAAGGGTTTGAGCAAGATATTCCCATTAATGGAGTGGGTGAGGCTGGGTTGATTCTTGCGGCTTTTTGGATAGACTCTCAAGTGGTTTTCAGTGCTGGTACTTTTGGTGGTGATTCTCAGTTGGAGGATTTGTTGGATCTTGGATCTGCTCTAGTGGTTTCTGGGATGGGCTCTTAAGAGGATGTAATCGTTGGTAATACTGTTGGTGTAGTGCATGCTTATGATATGGTTTGTGCAAATTTTGCTAGTGTTGTTTGTGTCAGAGATTTTTCTAGTGATTCTACTGATGTTGTCCCTGGAGCTATTCCCGTCTCTTTGGAAGTGATTGGCTTTGGTTCTAGTGGTTCTTTGCAGTGTACTGGCCTCTCTTTAGGTGCTAGAACTTCTATGTTGGATTCATTGGCTTGGCAGGATGTGGTTGCTAAGGTGAAGATGGTTGGTGTGTGTGTGTGAATTGTTGTACTTGTTATCCTACAAATACAACACTTCTATAACTCATTAGATCAATTGTTAGTATATGGAAATCAATCAAAATCATAACAATTGAAACTGAATTATAGCTTCCTAGTCATAGAGAGTATGATCTAATTGTTAGTGCACTCAGAATTGTGCATAAGATCAGTGACATTACGACTATGAAATGAAATATTCAAATAAGATGCATTTAACATGAAAGCATAATAGAAGAATTAAGCTAGAGATAGAATGAAGAAATGATTCAAGAAATAGAAGAATTGATCTAGATACAAAATAACAACATATAGTTATGATAATGAGTTAGATGTGAAAACTCAATTTAGCAACATTTCCTTATACAAATTATCTAGATGATAAAATGAATAGAATGAGCTTGGTTATATAGATTTCCTCTTGGAGGGAAAGATTGAATTCAAATTTGATGGTTGAGATTCATCCATGATGGATGGTTGATATTGATTCTCACTTGATCCATGTGAGTGATCCTTGTGACTAGCTCCCATTGGTTGGAATAAACTCCTTTTTCCTTTTCTGATGAGATGGATAATAAGACAATTAATTAATTCAATTTAATTAATATCACTAGCCATAGGTATTTTTGAGTTTGATTTGATTAAATGACGAGGATAATTAATTAATTAATGATTTTTGATGAATGATCATTGATGCTTGATAATTGATGAATTATGTAACCAAATTGATCTAACTTAATCACACAATTATGCTTGAGATTTGATGTGGTTTGTGAATAAGATGAAATTGTATCACCTTATTGAAATATGTGGGAAATATGAGATCAAATACTAAATCCAAATTCCCAAAGGAGAGATCCAAATTGATCAACCAAAAGGTTAATGCACAATTGAATCAATCTATGAAGAATATGAATAATGAAGAAGATATTATATTTTGTTATGAAGAGTATATGTTTAAAATCTGAAAATAATTGAAAGACAAGTACTAACCTCAAAATACGGCAGATCTGGAAAATACTGATTTCTGGTGTCTGTGTGCAGTTTTGGGCAATTCTGCAACTTGTTTTGGACTGGAAATGCCGAGGTGAAGAAAATCCAGAAAAATTTTATATTTCTGACAGCGGGTAGTCTTTGACCCCGATAAAAGATCAAAGACTACTTTGAGATTTTGAAGGTCAAATTTGATTTTGTTCACAGATCTTAGAAGTTCGCTGGAAAGGGTATCCAAATCCAAGCTCACATTCACAGTTTTGCACCTGTACCTGCAAGAAAAAGAGTGTTTTTGTTGTTTGGATGGGGGGTTTGCCTTGGTCAAACCCTGATTTGGAATCAACCTTGAAATTGTAATATGCATAAACAAAGCAAATGGAACTTTTCACCTTGCTTATGTTGAAGTCCTTGTAGAGGATTTGAATCCTCCAATCCACAAGTAGGGATGCTCCAATGAATGTAGAAGTATGTAGGATGTCTCAAATCAATGTCATTTGATCTTCAACACCAATCTTGAATAGATCTTTGCATATGAGGAGGCTTGGATGAATGTGGATGTAGAAATCTTCAAGGAGGCTCCAAAGAGATTGAATCCTTCAATGGCTAACAATGGATCTCCTTGATGAATGCTTGAATGCTTGAATGGATGCTAGGCTTGAGGATGAATGAATGATTTATTTCTTTCCTTCTCCTTCTTGCTTACTTGATTGCACTTGAGAGCTTGAGAGATGAGATGTGAATAATGGATGAGAAAATGAGAGAGGAAGGCTTCCTTATATAGTGATCTAGGGCACAAACCTCTAGAAAAGGTCGACATTGGGGAATTAAATCTCAATTAATCTTAACCCATAGAAATGGACTCATATTAAATGCAATTTAAGGATTTACCATTTCAAAACCCGAAATGGCCGACCCAAATGCAGGAAAACAAATATTTCTGAAACCCAACATCCAAAAATCATGGGAACCTGAAATTTGAACCTTGGGTCAAAGATGAGGTAGACCCCACCCTAGGTCAGGGTTGAGGTCATCTCTAACTTAGGTCAAGGTCTAGGTCATCATTGACCCTCAAGTTCATTTTTGACCTTGAGGTAAAAAAACCCAGGACCTCAATCCAGAATGCTAGGAAATGTAAAAAAATTGGTGGAAACAGGAGTAGAGAACATCAGAATAGGGGGGAAAGCCAAATCCATGCAAATATTCGATCAAGGCACTTAACATGACCCTAGACCACTCACTTGGAGGGCTAAATGCTCTTAACATGAAAGTGCTTCCATTTTAAGATGATACATTAAGCCCCCACTTTAGCAAGAGTATGGACTCGATGCAAACTCTTGGTAAAGTAGATCAAAATGAAAAGATAATCTTAGTGTAATCAAAGGGACAAAGAGAAATGTCAAGCCCCTAGGGACTCAAGTCTTCATCAACTCCAAGATCACAATAAGAGAGACATCTCTAGAGAGAGAGAGTGTGTGTGTGATTATCTCACCCAATGAGAACTTATGTCTTATTGTGAACCACAAAAGGAAACGACCAAACTGAAAAGATGGAATTGAACCGCCTAGTGTATGTGGCTACTCACTAGTCAACCCATCAAGGAGTCACCCTTAGGAATATTCTATTCTATAAGAGCATAACCAAAAGCAAAAAGAGATCCAGTCTTAAGGACACCTTCGACCTTAAGAGATCAAAAATTTGAAACTAGCGGGATCAAGAGATCCTAATATATAAATCCATGCTTTAAGGATTAGTCACTAATCCAAAAAGGGCGAAAAGTATCTTGAAAAATAATATATACGTATCGAGAAGTGCGTGTGTGCAACATGTGAACAGAGTGTATGACCCCACGTTAAAGTCATTGCTAACACTTTAACAAGAGCAATGGCTTTAACGGAAACATAAACAACTCCACTGATTACGTTTCCACTACGAGATGCCCCTAGATGAAGACAAATAAAGGGAAATACCATAGAAACATACAAAGAACACATAAGGGATCTACCTACCGTGGGGTCAGTATGATCATAAGATAATATATATAAATGATATTATTGCAAATAAATTGACATCATTCTCCAAAGAAAGTAGAACTACAATCACAAAGGAGGAAAGATCACATAAGAGATACAAAGAAGAATCTTTTTGGACCATGACACGGAGACCAAAAAAAAAGAAGTGATACCACGTCTCGAATCCAAACAGATTACAAAAGGAAAAATACATGAACAATAGCACAATTACAACATAATATGAAACAACATATAGGAGAATAGAGATACATATAGAGGAATTGTACAATAGGTTTGATTCCTTTATCACCTTGCACCAACAGAGTGACAAGGGTCGTATAAAAAAATCTAACAACATTTAGCAAACACATCATAGGAGAAGCACAGTACAATAGGAAAACACGCAACAAAGCTACCACAAAGGACAAGCCGATCAAGCATGCCACCTACTCTCCCCATCTTGTTGTATATCATTTAGGGAAGGTGGGTAACTCGCAAGAGGGACTATATCCAACACAGTAGGAATGATAGCTAGTTCCAAACAAGGATCCTCTTGAGAATCATCATGTTCGATACTAGGTTTAAACGTTAATTATGATGAAAACATATTAGGTAAATCAATGTCAATGTCAATAGTCTCATACTCATCATTAACATCATCAGTATCATCAAAAGTATCTTCTTCATCCAAATTAATCAAAATAGGATCTAAGATACGAATAGAATCATCATAATCATGTATCTTAACATCATTATTAGTAACAACATCATGGATAGTTTTATCCGAAGAAGGTAGAGATCTTTGAAGAACAGAATTATGAGCTTTAGCATGAGCACGATGCTTCTTACAATGTTCATTAGCAAATCGATTCCATTTTTCTTTACTTGAAATAAGTTGAGAACTAGGAGGAATAACTGTAGGATCCTTCACAGATTCTTTAGGAAGATTAATAGGATTATCAGGAATATTAGGAACTTGATTAACAGAATTAGAAGCCATAGTTAAAGGAGGTATAGAAGGTGTAGGCAAAAGACCATGATTAAGATCAATAGGAGGTACACTTAATTCAAGAATCTTACGATGTTTATAAGCTTGATATGAATGGAAAAGATTATCAGGTTAAGGAGGACATGAATTAGGTAATGAAGGCCAAAAGAAATCAAGAGTAGCACAATCTCTAGGCCTAGAAGGTTGATATAAACTATGATTAATCATCTTCACTTCGTCATCATGAACAAATTTAAGACATTTATGGATAGGCGAAGCAACAACATGCATGGCATTTAACCATGACAAACCAAGCTTAACTTGAAATTGATCAGTTTTAGAAACAACAACAAAGGTAGTGTTCACAATTTTTCCACAAAGTTCAATCAGCAAGTTAATAGAACCAAATGATGGATAAAGAAAACCATTACAAGTTTGAATCCACACATCTGATGTATCATAAGAATCACGTTGCAAGTTTTTCATAAAAATATTTTCTTCAGTAATAACATTGACAAGGATGTAGGCTCAACAAGATAACCAAGAGTAGGTATCTGGGAAATCCTAGCATAAATGTAAAGGGGACCATCAGGAGCTTTAATAGTCTCAGAATCATCAAAGGTAATCGAAAGTTCCTGAGGTCTTTTATGCTTAGATTGTTTTCGAGGTTTAGGTTGAGTTTTCAATTTAGGCTTAGGTTTTGGTTGAGGTTGAGATTGAACTTGAGGTTGAATCCGAGGTTAAGGTTGAGGTGGAGATATAATTTGACCAATATGCTCCACTTGATTAACAATGTGATTGAGATCATCCATCTTTGAATCATACACAATTTCCATAGAAGATGGTTGAGCGATGGTATTAGTATCATGCACAAGTAAGGGATTCATGTAGATTTGAAGGTTTTGATTAGGAGGAGAGACAGATTTGTTTCCACTACCATCAAGATTATCCACAGATAAGGCATTAGAATCAATTAAGTCTTGAACCTTATGTTTTAAAGAATAACACTTCTCAGTATCATGACCATTCTGACAGTGATATTGACAAAAATCTTTAGGATCAAAAGATTTAGATGCAATCATAGTAGCTAAAAGAGGTCAAATAGGAGGTAAACTATCATATTAGTAGTTAACAACCTATTCATAATAGCATGTAAAGATTCAGAAAGAGGAGTAAACATATGATTTAATCGAAAAGAAGTGGATGCAGAAGTGGCATTGTGAGATGCAACAACAACTTGATCAGCAACTACATTCGCTTGTTTGTTTATCTTGACATAGCTGTTGAATTTTTGAAATTTATTTAGATTAGGAGTAGCATCACTTTTATCAACTGGAACAGGAGCCATTGGAGTGGTGCTCTCAAATTGACTCACTTGTAATTGATAATGATGAAGCGTTGCACAAAGTTGTTGAAAAGAGGTAAATTCAGTAAGCAGAATCTTATCTCTAATATCCTTTTGCAAATTTGAAATAAACATACGTTGAATACCAATATCAGGAACAGGATAGGAAATCTAAGCATGCAAATGCTTAAATCTACCAATAAATTCAATAATTTTTTCCTTAGCACTTTGTTTACAATGCATCAAATCAATCAAAGACAATTGCGGGCCAATGTTGTTTTGAAATTGTTGAATAAAGACATTAGCAAGTTGTGGAAATGAATCAATAGATTAAGGAGGCAAGGAACAATACCATTGTAAGGCCTTGTCACGGAAAGTTTAGCAAATAGTTTGGCTAAAATCCTATGGTCATGAGCATAATCACTACAAAAGATTTGAAAAGTTTTAACATGATGAACGGGATCTCCTTTTCAGTTATAATTCTCAAGACGAGGCATATCAACTTGCTGAGGAACATGAGTACGAATAATGTCTCACGACAAAGGACTTCCCATGTCACATGTAGGAACACTAAACTTGTTTTGAGTTAAGGAAGCAAGTTGTTGTTGTAGGGATTACACAGTTTGAGCCAAACTGATGATTGTTGAATCATTAGAGGAAATAGGAGGAATAGCAACATTAGAAACACTAAGTAAAGTGTAAGAAGCTACACGAATAGAAGACACAACTGAAGGAACACTAGGAACTATAGTTGGAATTGGATTGGAATAAGTAAAAGGAACATTATGATAAGAAGGTTGTGATGTAGGAAGGGACATAGGGGTAACACTCATAGGAACAAAGGGAACTATCACAGTCACCAAAGAAGGAGTATAGGTAGGAATACTAGGTAAAGGATTTGAAGAAGGTTTGACACTAGTAACAGGAGGAATCAACCCTAAATCTTGAGCTTCTTGAGCTAAAGGTTTAACATTTGAATGCACAAGGTGAGTAATACCACACAAGAGGTTAATACCTTGATCACTATCATGAAGGACTTTCTTAAGAGCCTCTATAGCTTGAATAGAATCTTGATTATGGTTTTCTTGAAGAAGCCAATTACCCATTTTATCAAGTTCAGTGGAAAGTTTTTGGACTTATTCAGGAGGAACTCTTAAAGCATCATCCTCATCATGAGATGAGTGAGAAGAGTGTTGCTCCATAATAGGATTGGAATCATGAAGAATTAAATTATCATCCGAGATCCTAAGGAAAGGAGAAGAAGATTCAAGATCAAAGGCACCCATGATTCAACGACTTCTTCTAACCGGAATGCTATAAGTAGGACTAAAGGTAGTAAAGCTCATAAACTAATGCAATGCAAATGAACTAAACTAACACAAAATATTTTGATTTTATATGAGATGTAGACACATAAAAGGAATCTAATACATGCAAGATCTAACACCATAAAACATAATAAAACATCTAATTCCACAAAAGAAAGGAGAGTAGGTATGTCAAGTTCACCAAAATGAATGAGGTGAAATTGTATCACCTTATTGAAATATGTGGGAAATATGAGATCAACTACTAAATCCGAATTCCCAAATGAGAGATCCAAATTGATCAACCAAAAGGTTAATGCACAATTGAATCAATCTATGAAGAATATGAATAAGGAAGATCTTATATTTTGTTATGAAGAGTATATGTTTGAAATCTGAAAATAATTGAAAGACAAGTACTAACCTCAAAATAGGGCAGATCTGGAAAATGCTAATTTCTAGTGTCTGTGTGGAGTTTCGGGCAATTCTGCAACTTATTTTGGATTGGAAATGTCGAGGTGAAGAGAATCCAGAAAACTTTTATCTTTCTGACAGCAGGTAGTCTTTGACCCCGATAAAAGGTCAAAGACTACTTCAAGATTTTGAAGGTTGACTTCGATTTTGTTCGCAGATCTCGGAAGTTCGCCGAAAAGAGTATCCAAATCCAAGCTCATATCTGTAGTTCTGCACTTGTACCTGTAAGAAAAAGAGTGTTTTTGTTGCTTGGATGGGGGGTTTGCCTTGGTCAAACCCTGATTTGGAATCAACCTTGAAATTGAATTGAAATTGTAATATGCATAAACAAAGCAAATGGAACTTTTCACCTTGCTTATGTTGAAGTCCTTGTAGAGGATTTGAATCCTCCAATCCACAAGTAGGGATGCTCCAATGAATGTAGAAGTATGTAGGATGTCTCAAATCAATGGCATTTGATCTTCAACACCAATCTTGAATGGATCTTTGCATATGAGGAGGCTTGGATGAATGTGGATGGAGAAATCTTCAAGGGAGCTCGAAAGAGATTGAATCCTTCAATGGCTAACAATGGATCTCCTTGATGAATGCTTGAATGGATGCTAGGCTTGAGGATGAATGAATGCTTTCTTGTTTTCCTTCTCCTTCTTGCTTACTTGATTGCACTTGAGAGCTTGAGAGATGAGATGTGAATAATGGACGAGAAAATGAGAGAGGAAGGCTTCTTTTTATAGTGATCTAGGGCACAAACCTCTAGAGAAGGCTGACATTGGGGAATTAAATTCCAATAAACCTTAACACCTAGAAATGGACCCATATTAAATGCAATTTAAGGATTTACCATTCTGAAACCCGAAATGGCCGACCCGGAAGTGGGAAAACAAATATTTCTGAAACCCGACATCCTGAAATCATGGGAACCTGAAATTTGAACCCTGGGTCAAATATGAGGTAGACCCTGACCTAGGTCAAGGTCAAGGTCAAGGTCGTCCCTAACCCTCAAGGTCGTCTTTGACCTTGAGGTCAAAAAACCTAGGACCTCAATCCAAAATGCTAGGAAATGCAGAAAAATAGGAGCAGAGAACAGGGGGGAAAGCCAAATCCATGCAAAGACCCGATCAAGGCGCTTAACATGACCCTAGACCACTCACTCGGAGGGATAAATGCTCTTACCATGGAAGTGCTTCCATTTTAAGATGATACAATTTGATCACTTGATTTGAGATTTAGGGCAATTGGTTTAGCTAGACCATTTTGAGGTGATTACATTTGGATTCTGGTTAAAGGGAAACATTCCAAGAAGGGTTCACTCTCGTTTGCTATGACTCTTTGTTCCCATAAGAAGGGTGCTAATAGAAAATCTTAAGATTGTAGTTGTATTTTCTAGGTTGAGGGAGCCTGGTGTTTAAAACCCTTAGGGGCAGTGGGAGCTATGCTTGTCTATTATTTCTTGATTGTCGATGGTTTGTGGGTTGTGTTGTTGGTTTTGACATTTTGTTTAGTGGAGTGCATAGCTCGGTCAATGGTTGGCCTTTTTTTAGGGGACTGTTAATGCTTAATCCTTTTTCTAAGCCTTGTATAGGGTTTCGGGCCCCCTTCAAAACCTGCTTTTCCTTTAATTAAAAAAAACATTGTCACACAAATGTAACAATCTCCCCCTTTGGATAGCTAAACAATATTGTCATCAATGACAACACACACATTGCTCCATATCTGCAACATTCTCCCATATCATGAGTTGACATCAATGACAACACGTTGCTCCATATTTGCAACAATCATATCATAGGTTGCAACACCAAATATAAAAAATAAGATATAATTTTATAGTGAATGTATGTTGAAATATTTGAGCATCCAAGTACATAAAAAGTAAAAAGTCATAGATGAAAAATATAAATGGTCAAAAAAGAGATGTAAGCCATAAAATAAGATATATGTGGAGAAACCCCTCTAGAAAAATCTCTCCACCTAAGATTTACAAATCTTATATTAATTCTTCAAATGAATTACACCAATACAACTTGTCTCTCTAAATTTTTGTAGCACTTTGTGACTACAACCTATAGAACATTTTTTCCCTTCAAATAAAACAATTAATATATAGGCATGAGGAAAACCACAAATAATGAATGATTCTAAAATCATGTGCTAGAAACCACTAGCTAATATAAACATTAATATCAATGCATAAATCACCTTGCATTCTTAATTGCAAGTAATTAATAAATATGGTCAAATGTGCATTGGGGTTGGATACACAATGACAAACCACAATGCCCAAATTAGGAGTAAAATAAAAATTGACTTCCTTGATCTTCTCCAAGTTCACACTTTACACCCTCTCATCCCGCTCTTTCTATCAACAACTAAGAGATAACATCAAATTGTCAAATTACAAACTAAAAGTAACAACTCATACCACTTCAACTGAGTGTAAAAAATTAAATAAATACTTCTTATATTAAAATATCATTAGGTTTATAAGGTGTATGACACCTATATATGTGGACAAAAGTAATAACTCTAGGGCAACTTGAAATTCGATACTTGTTTATATAGAAACCCAAGAATGCCCCCAAATTGCACTAGGATAGCTCAAGATTAATTTGTAGAGAAAAAAAAGTGTATAACACTTTTGCATTGAAATTTTCCAATATTAAAATATTATAAGGTTTATAAGGTGTATGACACTTTTCCCAATAAAAACCACTTTGCAAACTTATATGTGGATAGAAGTAATAACTCCGCGGCAATAGCACTTTTGTATTGAAATACTTCTAATATTAAATATTATAAGATTGATAAGGTCTATGACACCTATCCCAACAAAAACCACTTGGCAAAATTATACGTGGACAAAAGCAATAACTCTAGGCAAATTGAAATTCGGTTCTTGTTTATATAGAAACTCAAGAATGTCTCAATGCTCCCAAACTGCACTAGGATAACTCAAGATTAATTTGTAAATGAATTCAAGAGGAAAACTATGTATACCAATTAACTTGTTTATGTCTCTTTTTAAGGAATTGGGTCTGCAATTGTGTATCACTTTTATTGTCTCCTAATGATGGATCATGGAGGATTATCCAATCCATTGATGAAAAAAAGCAATTTATAAACTTATTCTTGAGAAGTTCTTTACAAATTCATGACATGAACTGTAGAAATATGATGTCTATAACTTGAAATTATCCAAAGGCATTCATTCCACAATGCAACACACTCAAATCATCCTCAATTTGATATGACCTATCAAGCAAACTTGGTTCTTTGTATAGAATCCCAGAAATGCCCTCAACAGTGCACTAAAACTCAAGATTAAGTTCTAAATGAATTTTAGGAAAAAACTGTATATAGCATTTTCACATTGATGTTTCTGAAAATGAATGAAGATCAATTAGAGGAGAGGAAGTCATGCACCCTAACTTTATGTTCTCAAAATCCTACATGGAACTTTCAAATCACCCCCAATTTTTTACAACAGCTTACTTGGCATGTCCCCTATTTATATAACTAAGGTTTCAGGGCCACATCATCAAATGTGATACCACATCAGCATGTTTTTTTGTCAAGGTGTCTAAAACAGCCCAAAAAAAAGTAAGACCAATGGTCGTGCAAAAGAGACACCCATTAACACTTGATTGGTCGCTTTTAAGAATAAAGGATACATTCCATTCAATTATGGGTAGACATCATCAGCAATAACAACTTTAAAGTCATGACAATTGGTACAGTGTTAACAAAAAAATATTAGACATTAAATCAATTAAAGTTTGTAGGTATCAAATTAACAACTCCTATCTCAGCCATTAGAATGAGCTTTAGTACTGGATCCTCTCCAATAATTTGTTTATGAATCCCTTTTTAAGAAGGTTATGAATCCCTTTTAAGAAAGTGGGCCTGCAATTGTATATAATTTTCATCCACTTCCTGATGATGGATAATGACATAATCCAATACATCGATGAAAAAGCTATATACACTTATTCTTGAGAAGTTCTTTACAAATTCATCACATGATCTGTCGGATTATCATATCTGTAACTTGCACTTATCCACAACAAACACACCCGAATCATCCTCAATTTGGTTTGGCTTATCAAGCAAATTCAGCACATGGTTGTAAATAGTGACCGAATATACTTGCATATATGGTGGCCGAATATACTTCCAGAATGGCCAAACCAGAGTTGTCTGATACTTATTTTGACAACCAAGTTCAATTAGAACATGGCACTCATGTCATAATCAAATTATAATGTTCACGAGATATTGATGGATATTATACAGGGAGCAACAGAGTAAAAACAAATTTGAGAACAGCCCAGTCAATGGCCCAGGAAGCTGAGTATGAGAAATGACAAATTTTATTGCTCGTACAGAGTACAAGGAAAACAATCGAATCAAAGAATGAATGAAATCAAATGAATGAATGACTGTAAAACAAACGATGGGTGCAGTAAATTTAGTAAGTATATTGTATAACAAGTAGTCTGTCTACTGCTGTGATGCTGCTGCTTCTGGTGAAGAGGATAGAGTGAATTCGGGTTTAATTTCCTCCAGCCTGTGTACAACTTCATCCATATCTGGCCTTGATGATGGAGTAGGATCCACACAGTGCATAGCCAACTGCAGTGTGTTAAGCAATTCATCTCCAGAAGTGGTTGCATCTTTCATCAACTCCAAGTCAAAAACTTCATTAGTCCACTCCTCTTTCACAATAGAAGCAACCCATTGAGGGAGATCCATCCCACTGTCTGCAGTCATGGATTCCCCTGGAGCCTTGCCAGTGAGAAGCTCCAGCAGGATAACTCCATAGCTGTAAACGTCTGTCTTGGTGCTGGCTTTCTTCAGCTTTGTCAGCTCGGGAGCCCGGTATCCAAGAGCCCCTGCTGTGGCGATCACATTGGAATTGGCAGCAGTTGTCATCAGCCTGGACAAGCCAAAATCTGAAATCTTGGCATTCATTTCTGCATCCAGGAGGATGTTGCTGGATGTGAGATTTCCATGGACGATGTTCTCCCTGCTGTGTAGATAAGCAAGTCCTCGTCCTGCACCAATTGCAATTTTCATTCTTGTATGCCAATTCAGAGGTGTTTCTGGGCCTCTTGCTGCAATGAACAAGACAAATATTCTGTCAGCAGATTCTTGGCTATAAAGACAATTCTCTTAATTTGTTTAAAGATCTTTTCCAATTGCACGAAGTAAAGAGATCAGCCAATGCCACATGGTCACATACACTTGATGGTCAAACATAAAGATGGGAAAGTTTGAGTGCATATACACTGCAGTAAAACCTCTTCTAAGTAGAAGAGAGGGTATGAGAATCTTTTGTCAAAAATGGCAAGGCTCCCTTGTGAGAAAATGTTACTTAGTAATGAGAGATTTCTACAATTCATATTATCAATGCTGTTTCTGGATTAAATTGTGTTTCAGATTTTTGAATCAATGCTTCAGATCATACTTCGTGATCTATTATGAGAATGAAGAGAGGTGAAGGAATCCAAATAATAGATCATGAAATATAATCTGAACTCTTGATTCAAAAATCTGTAACACAATTTAATCCAGAAACAGCATTATCATGTACCTAATTAACATTACCAATCCATTTCCACCTCTATGGAGGTCTTCCAAAGAGAGCCTAATCACTTAGTCTAAGGGGGTAGGAGCCCTAAGTATTGCCAACTACCTGCAATACTTGAACCCTATAAAATTTAGAAATTCATGAAGAAATTTGAAAGTGCGAACTTAAGAAGCACACCTAGGCACTGAACTGTTAGTTTAGTTATTGAAAAAATCCATATGGAACTGTATATAATTCCCTAGGCCAACACAATTCCCTAGTCACAGTTGGAGTTGGGCAATTGGGTCTATTAAACATTGCACTTTGTCCAAAATGGTGCAGATGAATGTTTCCATATGCCATTTCATAAGGGTACTGATTATACCAGCTGGCACATCAAAGTAACTCTAAAAATCTAAACTAAAAAATCCATACTAAAAGGCCAACACAACTCCCTAGCCATATAGTTGGAATTTGGGCAATAGGTACTATTAAATATTGCACTTCGTCCAAAATGGTGCATTTCATAAAGGTACTGATTATACCATATGCCCTTTCATAAGGGTACTAAGATACCAGCTGGGAAGAGATTACTGATTGACTGAAATGCACATCAATGGATCAAAATAACCCCTGCCAGTTTTATCGATTCGATAGAGAACCAAAGTGGAGCTTGTCCCATTTCGTTTCTTTTGGGCCCTACTGCTTATAAGATTGATTCTTATGGAAACAAAAAGAAAATTTAACCAACAAACATACAAACAAACAAAACAAACAAATTGACAACAGAAATAATAGCAGAATCACAAGCCATACGGGTGTTGGCAGGGATGGGGAAACATGGTAGTCTCAAAGCAAATACATTCATAAAAAAATGATGTTTCAGTGAGAGAATTACCATGAAGGAATGCTGCAAGGCTTCCACCTGACATGAAGTCGAAGACTAACAACTTTTCATCTTTAGGTCCCCAGTAATAAGCTCTTAGAGCAAGCAGATTAGGATGCCTGATCTTTCCAAGTGCATTGGCTTCAGCCTCAAACTCCCTTTGATTCTTGGCAATCCTCTCCCTAAGCCTCTTCACAGCCACTTGATTCCCATCCTCCAGAGTAGCCTTATATACAGTTCCATAGGTACTCTTGCCCATTACTTCTGCAGTGGCACAAAGCAGATCATCTGCTGTGAAAACCAGGGGGCCATCAAAATGTACAAGCTTTCCTCCTACCTCTCCTCCTTCCACCCCAGCAGACGGAGGAGTAGCACTCTTCTCACCACCAGATCTTGCAGCAGGCTGTGAAGATTTTCGACAGAAGAAACACAGGAGCAGAACCAGGCAGATGATCACTATCAAGCCAAGGGCACTTCCAAGAATGATGAAAACCAGTGCTAGAGTTTTGATTCTTCTGTTCTTCGATTTTCCCATTGGAGTTGTTATAGGGGATCCACTTGGTGATATAGATGTATTGCAGGGATTGGAACCACTGAATCCACAAAGCCCTAAGTTCCCCACAAAAGAGCTGGAACTGAATTTCCTTGCCAAGGAGGATGGAACAGAACCGCTGAGTTCATTGTCGGATACATTGAACCTTGAAAGATTTTGCAGTTTCCCCAGTGTGGATGGAATGCTCCCATTTAATCTGTTTAGTGATAAATCAAGAGAGGAAAGACCAGAGATATTTCCAAGCGATGAGGGAATTCCCCCCGTCACATTGTTCTGTCTCAAGCTGAGGGATACCAGCTTGTGAAGCTCTCCCACTCTGCTAGGAATAGTATGATCAATCATATTGTACTCCAAATCCAGCTGGTTGAGAGAAGTAAGATTGCACAGTTCTTCGCTGAAACTTCCATTCAATCTATTATGAGAAAGATCAAGGGTTTGGAGATGTAGTAAATTACCAAGCTCAGTAGGAATGCTGCCTTGAAGCTGGTTGTGACTAAGAACAAGCTCTCTGAGATTCCTCAGATTTCCAATGGAATGAGGAATGCTGCCCGAAAAGCCATTGTTTTGAAGATTCAGAGACTGGAGCTGAAACTCGTGCTGTCCTCCATCCCATGTATCAGGCAATGGGCCACTAAGATTATTATTCTGGAGGTTTAAGAATGTCAGAGAGGGATTCCGAGCCAGGTCCACAGGAAATGCCCCAGTGAGGTTGTTGAAGCTCAAGTTCACTCTATACAGTTTAGTTGAGTTCCCAATACCCCTAGGAATGGTCCCAATTAACAGATTGTTGCTGAGATCCAGAGCTTGAAGAGCAGGAGAGTTACCAATGCCTGAAGGAATGTTACCAGAGAGTCTATTATTAAACAGATACACGCCTCTTAGATTCTTAAGGAAGCCCAAATAAGAGGGCACGGGACCCTCCAAGACATTGTGATGCAGGTTGAGCTTTCTCAATTGAGAAAGCTGACCCACTTGCTCTGCAATGCGCCCTCCAAGAGCCCTCCATGGAATCTGTATAGCAATCACTTGGCCTTTAACACATTTGATACCCACCCACCCACCAGAGCATGCTCCAATCCCACTATCATTCCAGCTCCTCAGAACACCCCTGGGATCATTCAGTGCATGCTTGAAGGCCTGAAGAGCTTGATAATCCTCCTGGGTGACAACAATCCCATCATATTGACCTGAAACACTGAGCACCACAGTCAGCAAACACAACACCCACTTCACCATCGCCCCTTGTAATTTCATCTTCTCTACTCCCAAAGCCCTCCCACTGCGCTCAAACTTCAAGTCTATCTAAGAATAAGCACACTCCAAAGCTATGTATTATTCAATCTCCCAAGCTCCACCCTGCTTCACCTAGAAAACAAAAAACAACTCCAAAATCAGAAACCAGCATTATAGTCCATCTGCAGTTCAACATTTTCATTTTGTATCAGAAACCAGCATTCCAATCACTATGAAGTCCAACATTTTCATATAGTATCATGAGCTCATACAAAATGCAGCATTCATCATGTTCATTTTAGATCCTCCCATTTATGTACATAACTTGCAACCAAAAAACAATCTTTTAGATCTATAAATGCTCAAAGGACACCAAAAACCATTTGCCTAACCATTGTAAGTTCAAGATAGAAAGTATAACCCATTACCTTCTGCAACTCATATCTATAAACAGAAACAGCTCAGAGAGTACTTACATTCACAGGCCGTGCACAGCAACTTAAACAGACAAAAATCAATGCTTCAAATCCTCATAACTGCCATTCCACTCAAAGCATCTTAAATCTCAGGAAAAGCAGGACAAGAAGAGTCCCATAAAGAATCAATCCAAACTTTATCAGTACTGAATACAATTTTACCTCAAAATGCTCAAAAATTAAAAAGATGGGCATATATTGAACACTCACCCTCTACCAGTCCTAATGATGCATCTAGATGTGGAAGCCAAGTTGGGGTGTTCAGAAAGTGTTGGGCTCCTGACTGGCTGAGAAGACGGAAGATTGTTTTTTTACCAATTTCCAGGAACCAGACTGGGTCAATTGACAGGCCCACGTACTATTTTGGCATCGTAAACTGCGAAGAAATATTTGTACTCGCTTCCCCAGAGGCATTGCTTGATGTTGTCATCAAAATGGGCTGATAAGTCACGAGTTGTCGTTAATAACGGCTCTTTTGTGCTGCCCCTAACGGCTATATGACTGCGCAAATCCAACGGGCTACTGCATGTAGTCACGCGGTTCAACAACTTTAATTGATTGTTTTATTTTAAAGTCTAGGGAACGTTTAATTGTGGAGAGGGTTTGGTCTAGCCAATGGTCGTATGGAGGGGGCTACCAAACCTTAAAGGTGTCTTATAATTTGTACTCTCACCCTCATCAATTTTTTATTTTTTATTATTTCTTTTTGGGGTTGAGAAGAAATTCTAACTAAATAAGGGACCCAAAAAAGTAAAGGCACTTTAATGTAATTCTTGGGATGTTACCTAAACTTGGCCTCACTTTTCAATAAACTACAAATTGCATACCCATGTCGCTTTCATTTAGGTCTTGGAGATATTTTGTTTGCAATATTGTAAATCTATAATCATGTAAGAAATTGGGTCATAACATCATATATTCAAGGTTTTTTTAAAATTATTAATCTTAAAATTTATATTTTGTTTTAAACATATTTTTGCCATTTTATATAAGAATTACAAATACAAATATGATCCTAGCCATTTCTATTATGTAAATACAAACCTTTTATTTTTTATTTTATAATTCAAATTAGTTGTTGTGGCCTACTTGGTGCATGCTATATTGATTTGTGTGCTTAGTTGTTATGTTTAAAAGCATTTATTCATTCATTTGAAAATGATATAAAGGATCACCTAGGACTTATGCAATAATTCATGTATTTATGAGAGGATTTTAGCGTATTATCAAAGCATTGAAAATGACATAGAAGATTGCCTAAGGCTTATGCTATAATTCATGTATTTATGAGAGCATTATAACATATTATCAAAACATTTTACAATGTATCACATCATCTTAGGTTTATTACATGTGTTCTTGTTGTCTTAGATCATTTTTGTTGACAATTATAAAGCTAGTTTGTTATAAGTTTGTGTAAAATTTGGTTATGAAGGTAGCCACCCAAGATCTAAAAGCCAAATGGCAAGCATGTAATAACAAGAGAGAGAGAGAGAGAGTATGATAAGAATAAATTGTATTCCTATCAAGAATGCAATACAATCAATCAACTAGAATTAATTAGAATGAGATAACATGATAACACCGCCTAAAGTGGAAAATCTCCTATGTGGCCCTAAGTAAACATAATTAACATGCATGACTATGTCCTAGGAGAATGAAATACTAGGTGTAATAATTAAACACACCAACACCCCACCACCCCACCACCCCTAAATACAACCTAAGGATAATGTATACACACAATGTAAGATGGGTCCAGGCTACTAGTCCATGTTAGGTAATCATGCACAATGCAATGCAATCTCTCACAAAAGGGGAAAGGGAGAAAACTTAGTGGGGGAAAACTCCTCCCCAAAAGAGAGATGGAAACAAAAAAATCATGATGCAAGAAGGACTCAAGACCCCCCAAGGACTACATACATCATGTATATACAATCAAGTATCCCCCTATATGAAGGGAAAAGAGAGAGTAGATATCTCCCCCATAATGAAGAATGTCTTGCAAAAATAGTGAGTGTTTGAAGGTAAAACATAGTCCACTGCCTAAAAATAACATTTCTCCCCTTGAGAAGAAGAGAAACCAAGTGCAAATTTAGGAATGCTTCACATTCTTAATAGGAATTAGGAAGTGGAATCCAAATGTAGGATGGTGATGATGATGATGTCATTACATCTAGGTGATGCTCATAGAGGTGAAGCAATGAGTGTTAAGAATTCCATTCATTCTCATGAGAGATGGATTCTTGTGGACCACTACTCATGAAACATGGGTCAATGAGTTTGACTCAAAAAGTACATAGTTGAATCCTACTAGAAATAACACAATTTAACTTGTGGAAAATCTATCATGCTTATCAATGATTCAAGTCACTTACACATGTAAGATTAAAAACCCTTCACTTGTAAATTTTATAATTTAATTCTTACCTTGTCAACCTTTTCATTAGTTGTTGTGGCAGGCTAAGTGCATGTTATATTGATTTAATTTTTTAGTTGTTATGTTTAAAGATAGGTATTCATTCATTTGAAAATGGTATAGAAGATCACCTAGGGCTTATGCACGAATTCTTGTATTCATGAGAGAATTATAGCATATTATCAAAGCATTTTACATCACATCACATCATCTTAGGTTTATCGCATGCTTACATGTTGTCTTAGATCCCTTTTTTTAGAATTATAAAGCTAGTCTATTGGAGGTTTGGAGATTTGAAAAAGGAGAATAATTAACAAATTATCAAATGTTTAATTTTTTAACAATGTTACATTTTAAGAAAACAAACATTAGAATTAGAGGCATGTGAAATACATTATGTGGTCTCCTATTAGTTTAGGTCTACACCCATCAATTTAGGTTTAAAAATGTGGAGATTATATCTACACTCACAAGGTTGAACCAAGGTGAAGAACATTCAATCTATAGATTCAAAGATCTTTTCATAAATCAATTATAAAGATCTAGACCATTTGAAAATTGGTTCCTAATATAGATGGCACATTACTTTTCCATCATTGGTTATCAAGCGAAGCATTAGATTCAATTTATTTTAACTACATCTATTTTAGTATTTGCCCAACTCATACTCTATGATACGTTTTTATTTTATCATTGTGATGTGATTAATTGTCCTAGACTAATTTAGGTAAGTGACATTTTTCCCATTCAATAAATGTTAATTCATGAGCTATGATTTGACATTGTAAATTAAGTTTTTAATTACTTTTCTAAGTTCTTTCCTATTTTCAAATTTAATTAAAGTTTAATTTTCCATTTGTATTTATGTTGCATAGTTTTGTTTTCTCTAATATTTGCAAGTCATTATGTTGCCTTTCTTTTACCCACGCTACCCACTTTTGTATTTCCATTGAGGGTTTTTTACATCTAATCACTAATTGACTTTTCTAATTTTACAAATTCATTAGTAATTTATATTGCTTCATATTTTTGTCTCTCTTAGCCAATTGATTTGTTTATGTCATTGGCTACCCAAGACACTAATACTCCTTTCCAAAGAGATGCTTATTTGAACCTTAACATGGCCACCCAATCAAGAGCTAAATAGTTTCAAATGCTCATGTTGATGGACATTTGGAGAAAGAACAACATAGTCATGAACATGATGTACATATAAGTAAGCAATATCTCACTCTTAGAAAAAAAACACTTGGTGATGTACTTGATAATGCTTGATATCCTAAACAACTAGTGGCTCTTTTACATGACACTAAAGGGTGATCTATTTGAAATAAATAATCATCATAGTATTGGTACTTATTTGGCTTCCTCCATTAATATTATATCATCATACCCTTCATCCTCTTCCGATCCTTTTTCCACAATGACTCCTTCAATACTACCACTCATGTTGTCAATTTTGGTGTGACCCCTATCTATTCCAAATTATTGATTATCTAGTGTTTCACTCACATAACATCCTACTACACATATAACATTAGTATTGATCCTCAAAATTATGGTACTTGTGGAATAATATTACTTCCTCTCCCATTTGTCCACTCCATATTATAATATGATCCCTCCTTTTATAGTCATGACACCACCTCCTCTTATATGGACCTTCATAATATTTTATCTTTTCTTACCCACACTCCTTGTGTCACTAGTATTCCTACTTCTACATTAGATACATGATTCAAGATTTTTCCAATATTAAGAAAAAAGATGGATGATATTCCTAATAATAATGATCTATTAAATATAATCCTTCTTATCTTTGAATTTTTTACATATATATTGCCTCCTAGTTTTTTCACATCTATATTTGAACTATATAATGGAAAGTTGCCCCAAATATTCATTTAAAATATTTTACCATTACATGTTTGGATTTTTTATACGAGGATACAATCTTATCCAAATTATTTTCAAGAATGTTAAAAGAATATTTTAGTAGATGGTTTTATTCTTTGACTCCTTGTTTTGTCAATTCTCTTGTTGAGAAACCTACGACATTCTTCAAAAATGTTATGTTAGGTGGACTTAAAAATAAGTAGAAATTATTTGACTAAGTATTCCCAAACGTGAAATGAGTCTATCAATGATTATGTTATTCACTTCCAATAATTATATGGCCAAATTAAGCACCAATTTAATAATGATGATCTACAAATTATATTTACAAATTTACAAACTTTCTTATGAAAGTAAGAAATTACTTAATGAAGTGTATAAAAAGAGGATAGAAGGCCAAATAAATTTAAAAGATAAAGCTAAGATGGAACATTATCATGCCAAGCTTACTTCACCTTCTATTCCACCTATGACTAATAAGGTTCTATATTTAAAAAATTATGATTGTAGTACTACTTCATGGATTCCAAAAAAAAAGTGTTTCAACAAATGAATTTATATTTTTAAGCAGGACTACCTCCAAAGAATCATTTTTCCAACTCATTATGATTTCTTCTGTGTTATGTGTGACTCTTATGCTTCATTTGAATCTAATATCCTAATATGCTTCATGTTCTTTATCTATTGTTATAGTTGTTTTCTATGTTCCTAAGTTCCTATTCTTTTTTTGTCTTACATCACCATATTGATCATGATGTTAACATGTTCTTTACATAATGTTCATACGATGTTACTTCCATGATATGCTATAATTTTTACAACTTTAATGTCATGTATATTACCCTTAGCAAGCTTAAATCCTTTGATTATATATTATGGTTCTTACCATGTCTACATCTTTTGGTTCTATGTCTTATGATCCTTATCATACTTAGACTTTATAGTTGTATATTATGATTTTATTGTTTCTACATTTGTATTCCATGTTTTATTATCCTTATCATGTCTACACCCTATTCCATATTTATTGTTTTGAGAATGATTCCACCTTGTGATTATAAGTGTTATTACTCTAGTCACATCCATATTTTTTTTTCCATAATATGACTATTGCCAAATCCCCCCCCCAATTAAAATTCCAATGTCTTGTCTCTTTCAAACTTAAATGAATGTGTTTGTGTCTTTTCTCATGTTGGTCAAAGTTTTTGGTTAGTTCTCAAACACCTATCAAACTCCAACAAGTTATGTGGAACCCTTTTAAGTTGGTATTTCTTTGATAAATCTTCAATTTGTTAATGCCTTGTTCGAGTTCAATCCTCTGTGTTGAACCTCAAAAAGATTTTTGGAACTCATTTGTACCTTTATTTCTTTGAAAATATGTACTCCCATTCGAGTTCCACTTTTGGTGTCACTCCCTGACATGCCTCTTAGAACCATGTAGAAGAAAAAAAAGACTAAATGAAGTATTGACAGGTTTATGGCCAAATCCAAGATGTTGTTTCATGTATGAGAACATTGCAAAGAATTTTGGGCATTTGGAAAGGATAATCAAAATGTTTTACATGATAAGGCAAGGTGAAGGATCATCCGAGTTTCTTTATAGTTCTAAAATTCACAGTGGAACCCGACATGATTCCAAGAACTATGCAAATTGTTAACAATTTCAAGCCCAACATATTATTCGTAAAAATGAAAGATGTTCAAATATTAAAAGACTTTTGACACTTTGATAAGTTCTAAAATAAGGTTTGAAGCCTAATAGCACAATTGGAACTTCATTTCCTTTATCTTCTTTGCAAATCTTAAGTCTTTTCTTGTTCAAATTTGTACGTTGAAGCTCGATAGTCAAACTTGCACTATATGTTCAATCATCCATCCATTAGTGTTGGTCACCTGAAGTTGAACTCATTTATTTTATTTGGATAACACTTTGTTGGCATAAGTATTTCATAAATGGGTTAGGAAAATTGAGCACTTCATGAAGTGGCATCAACGTTTGACTACCAAAGTTGAAGTTCTCACTTCAAAAAATGGAGGTAAAATAAAGAAGGGTTCTAGAGAGAGTGTCGACTCCTAGCAATCAAATAAGAACTTCCTTAAAGAGAGAAAAATAAAGAAAAAGAAAGGATAAGTGGGCATGGGTATTATTAAATTCATGAAGCCTTGTCGAGGCCCGCAATGTAAATTGAACTTTCTTTATAAAGTTCAAAAAGGGAAAAAAAATACTTAATACTTTGTCATTTGAAGTCTAGTGTAAGGATATTGTCCATAGTGGAAATGAATGTAATGCCACATCATCAACCTCATTGACCTAGAAGGTAAAAGAGAAACAAGGATCGTGATTTTAGTTGTAGTGGATGTGTCCATGACACAATGGAAAGAAAGATTTATCATTGGAGACTATTTGACTCCTACCAACTTGATAGATGGCAGTTATTTCCAAATAGCACAAACATGGCAATATCATTGATGGAAGGACAAATCATTTGAAACATTTCAAAAGTTTCAATGCATGTTCTTAGTTATTTGGAGAGAATTTGAAGAGAGGATTTGTTTCAAAAACATGGATCATTAGAAGGAAACATTTGTCTGATGCATTCACATGTTCAATTATCTCAAACTTCACTATGAACAGTTTCAAGATCACACTTTTAGTTACTCTCTATATATTATAAATAGTGCAAGAGTAAACATTTTTGGGGTCCATACTTTTCTGATATCCCTTGTTCTTTGAGGCATGAGTGATACTCAATTAGGGTCTAGGGCATTTTTATTTTTAGCATTGTAAAGGGTGAGAAGATAATATTTTCTATTTCAGGAAGAATCATTGTACAGGGGAAAGATATTCTTTGAACTATTAGCCTTCATTAGGGAAGGAAAGGGATGTATATGGAATCTTTGAATTTGAATATATTCATTTTTTATTTCATTTGGTCTTTGATCCATTGTGGTCATCTCTGATGATTTCTTGTGCATTTTTTATGTGTATGTGTGGTATGTGGTCTTTGATCCTTAAGTACATATACATCTAAATCAAAATGTTAATATTTCCTTTGATTAATCACTTGTGAGTGTGGGGTTGAATGATCTTTGAGTTATTATCTTTTTTTCCTTTATTTCTTAATCTTTGTCCTCATTTGTGCCATAGTAATGGGTGGGTTTTGGTTTACCTTTCCTTCTTTCTGATAAAAAATATACCCCATTTTATTAGTTTTAGATCATAAGAGGGAGTTGTAACTCTAAAATTCAGAGGAAGGTCATTGATCCCATGATGACCTCTCTAATTTTTAGTGTTGATTAGTCCTTCCTTATGGGCATATTAATTCATTTTTCATAGCTATTTTTGAAGGACCGATCTATTCACTAAGAGATGTTTGGTGACTCTTTTAGGGAAATCAAATTGAAGTTTTGGTGCCACATTTCCTCATAAATATTAAAGTACATCCCCTAGAACAGGGGTTGGAAACTCTATTTTAGGATCTTCAATCATGGCCTAGCTCAAAAAAAGACAATCATATGGTACTTCTATGATTGATGATGATGACAATGATGAAGATGAATAAGATTCCTTTTGTGTTATAGTTAAGAGGAATTTAGTGGATGTAGATTTATTGAAGAGATTTTATAATGGTATGTAGTTCTAACCTCATGGAATTCATCCTTTCTTTCTCCAATTTTTGCAAGACATTGAAAACATATTGATGGTGATAATCTCTTGCTATCTCATGAAGAAGATAAAATTGGATGTACAAGTAATCTAATATCAAATGATGGGGCAACTGAACAATATTTTGTTAGCATAAATAATCAAGTGGCAGAGATAGGGCATGATAGTGAAGTTGTTAAGTGTTTTTCACTTATGCAATAGAAATTTCAGGTGGGATTTGGAAAAAAAAATCTAGAAAGACTCTCTCCAAAGAAGGGTCCTGTTGAGGATAAAAAAACTAAAATATTTCTTGGAATGCATGCAGGAATTTAGGAAAGAAAAAGTATCCTTGTCTCTTGAAGGAAACAATAAAGAGATACCATCAGAAGATCCAAATATTTTTCTTATCCCTAATTAGTGTCTGGAAGATGACTTCTTATGCAAAGAGGGTGCCTCTCTTTCACCTCTTGTGTTCAAAGATAAAGATTGTCATGAAGGTAGTTGATTGTGGTCCTAAAGAGAATACCAATGAGAAAAAGGAGGAGGGGCTATAAGAAGAGATAAGATGAGAATGTGAAATTTTGGAATCATAATTGGATCATCATTTATTGCTTGAAGATGTGATACATATTAACTCAAAAAAAATTGTCGGTGTCATCATGGCGGAAGTAAATAATGAAGAATTTATATAGCAAAATATTTGGAAAGTCATGAGGAAAGCTATGGGGACAATTTGTGCTAGGGAAAGGTAAATGATGATTCAATTTTAAAGTCTCCTCTTTTTGAAAGTGAAGGTATGCAAGTTTTGTTATTCCTTCCATATTTTGATCAAGAGTTGCCTTGTGAAGAAGAGAATAGTGTGATGGTGTATGAACTGATAGTTGTAGTGAATAAAATTGATATTGGACATCATCATAGTCTATATAAGGGGTTTCCTATTCGGGACTTAATTTATTCTTTTGAAAAACATGTGTTGTATGATGCAGATAATGACTTTCTTTATGAAAACTATTTTCAACATGTGCAGTATGATAAGTATACTCCCTTACTACCTACAAAAGTGTGTGATGAAAGGTGGCTCTTTGGTCATGAGTCCTTGCACCATGATACATTTGTTTTTGTGAGTTCCCATTTAGTTTGCATACCATTTTTGTGTATACAATTGCTTCATGGGTATGCATTCCTTTCTTGTAGAGGATCTTGCTTCTCCTAGGCCATTAATGGCCTTTCTTGAGTATTTTTGGTTTTTCATCTTGGGGTAGGGACTCCTTTCCATGTGCAATATTGTAAATATTTTTTTTCATTCTATAGGTGTTAGGTATTTTTGGCTTTAAATTTTAGTATTTCCATTTTTGGTTTGTACCCCGTTTCCCCTCTACCATTATGTAGGAAGAACCATGTATTCTTGTTATGCATTCTGACTATGTGAGTACTAATCTTTTATGAGACTCTAGCTTCCCTACATTTTGATTTACAATCCATGTCCCTAGTCAAAGCCAATTGTTTTCATATTTCATCCCCCATTCAAAATTTTCCAAATACCTTCTCTCTTTCAAGATTAAATGAATTTGTTCAAGTCTTTTTTCATTATGGTTAGAGTTTTTGGTCAATTCCTGAACACCTACCAAAATTTGACCATCCATGTGGAACCCTTTCAAGTTGGTATTTCTTTGATAAATCTTCAATCCTCTACATCAGGCCCTAACAAGATTTTTGTTAAACTCATCCATAACTTTTTTTTTTATAAATTTCATAAGTCCATTCAAGTTCCACTTTTGGCGTCACTCCCCAACACACCTCTTGAAACCATGTAGAAGAAGAAAAGAAGACTAAGTGAAGTTTTGAAAGGTTTATGGCCAACTCCAAGATGTCATTGCATGTATGAAATAACTGAAGAGAAGTTTGAGCCTTTTTAAATGAGAATCAAAATGTTTTACATGAGAAGACATGGTGAAGGATCATCAAATTTCATTTATAGCTCCATAACTCACAATAAAACCCTACACGGCTCCAAGAATTGTGCAAGTTATCGATAATATGGAATTCGATGTACTACCCATTAAAATGAAAAAGATGGTTGAAAACAAAAATTGGCACTTTTATTAGTTCCAAAATAAGGTTTGGAGTCTAACAACACAATTGGAACTTTGTTTCCTTTATCTTCTTTTCAAATCTTAAGTATTTCCTGGTTTAAGTTTGTACATCAGAGCTTGATAATCAAATTCACACTATCTAATCAACCATACCTTCATCAGTGTTAGTCACCCAAAGTTGAACTTGTTTATTTTATTTTTCTAAAACTTTTTTTGCAAAATTATTTCATAAAGGCATCGAGAAAATTAAACACTTGATGAAGTAGTGTTAGAGTCTGACAACCAAAGTTGAACTTCTCACTTCAAAGGAACAAGTGAGGTAAAAGAAAGAAGTTAAGGCTAGAGAAAGGTTCTAGAGAGAGTGTTGGATCCCAACAATAAAATAGGAACTTCCTTAAAGAGAGTGAAGGAAAAGAAAGGATAAGTGGGCATGAGTATGATTAAGTTCATGAAGCCATGTTGAAGCCCGACAATAAAAATTGAAGCCACATTCATAATGCGATACACATCCTCTAGTGTAATGGTCATCTCTCTGGTAGGAAGATTTAAATTTGAGGTATCCCCATCCCATCTCTCTATGAGAGCCATAAGCATGGTGCTATGATTCTCATGCTTGGTAACTAATATACCCAGTAGAGGCTCACATCTCTGAGTAGATCCAGATCTCCAAAACTAAGCTCTCCAATCTAAGTTCCTCTCAGGTACAACATAATCTTCACACTTGAGTGCTCTTGCATGATAGGACTCTTCTGTAATCACAAATCAACGAAATACTATGATAACACAAAGCATATATCATAACTAAACGACATCAAAAAAATTGAAAAAACTAGACTGGGTACATATCAACTTTTCAAGGACAGGTTGAATTTTTTGGGATAGGTCAAGTTTCTAGGGATAGGTCGACTTTTTTAGGACAAGTCAAATTTTTGGGTATAGGTCAACTTTCTAGGAATATGGTGGCTCAGAGGGTTCATACTGACTCGATAGGTCTATGATGCATATAAATATACTATACAAACTCAAAATATAGAGAAATGAATTCAAATACATGATTCAAGTTATACCTCATTAAGGGGTGTCCCATCATCCACGACACATCTCAAGATATCAATTTGTGAGGGCTCAATCGACTTTCTCCTCAACATCTTCTTCCTCCTTCATAAGCACAACCAAAATATAAAAATAAAAATAATATTTTCAATTTAAGGTAATCCTATTATATAGGTCACTTACTTTTAGGTTACCTTTTCAATTTCTATTTACTAACTCTTTTAGGTCATTTAATACATGCATTCATTTAATTGATAATAACCTGAGCTAGAAAGTTCTGATTTCCACACCGTTTGTTGTGTTGGAATTGAGACTCATTTTTCTAGCTATCCAAATGCTTTTTGGAATATTTATAGTTCATCTTGAACTAATTTGATAAGCATTTGTCAATAATATTTGTATTCAGAATTTGTTGTGGTATACATGATTCCTTGTTTCACCTTCCTGATAGCAAGACAAAATAGGGGGGGCATATTGCTACCTACAAATTTCATCATCATCTTAGTAAGTCCTAGGTGATTTAGGGTTCTTCATTAAAATTTGGTTTTGTAGATTGTGGTTCCTAACACGTTCTTATAGGAATTTCACATTGGGGGCTTTAGCACATCATTTTTGTTTACTAATTTCATGTACTTTAGCTTGCATATGCATGTAGTGTCACATCTTGCTAAAGTGGGGGCTAAATGTATCATCGTAAATTGTAAGCACCTTAGTGGGATATAATTTCATGATTTTTTAGCACTCACCTTAGTGTGTTCTCATCATAGATTGCATATTAGGACTTCATAATTACACTTAAATTTGAATATGGGTCCTCTAATCCCTTCAAACTTGTTCAAAATCAAGGTAGGCCCTTATTTCTAAGTGCACCCCTCCATTTTTCCTCCAATAACATGATTCATTTCACCTCCTAGGCCCTATTCAACCTTTTGTGGCCTCAGAATGTTGTCTATCTAAATCCTGCACCATTGATTATCTGAGGCCCACATACCAAATTTTGGTCTATTTAGGGAAAGACATGTCACCATTGGTTACATGTCCCTTGGGTTTTGAGCCCAAATTTGGACCAGGGTCCTACCTTGAGTTTTTTGTGGAGGATTCAGATCTCTAGTCAACCTACTCAACTCTACCTCTTGATTTTGTATAAAAGAAACCCCCACACTTCATTTTGACTAGATCAAAGAAATTGCAAGGTTGAATGCCCAATTTGAAGACATCCCATGAAGTGAGGACTTGTGAATCAAGGCTTCAAAAAATCCTATTAAGAATTTACACTCATTTTAAAGCATTCAAATATCATTTTAACATCATGAAGACACAAATTGATTGTGATGATGGCTAAGAGATCACTTACTGATGATTATGTGTACTCTTCCTACTAGGGTTGGGTATGGTTTCTTGTTATCTTCAGATCTATACTTTTGTGCTTTAGATCTAAGCATTTACATTTCAAATTAATATTATTTTGCATGCATTCGATCACACATTGATTTCCTTTCATACTAAGGTTTTACTCTATCATACATAGGGTAGATCTAGACATTTAATTATGCATTTTATCTCATAGCAATTTATACATACTCTAGATTCATGAGCACTACACATTATTTTTATCACATTGGCTATCCATGGAGGTGAGAATTACCAAAATAGGTGGTTGACTAATGCAAACCCTTATATATCCACACACACACACACAAAATCTCAAATTTGTAGGTTTAGACAACCCCAGATTGAGCTATCAGACTAGAGGATCCTTTTTGAGACTGAGATAGAGCTTTTGTAAAAATTCCAACAAAAAGCCCTGGGTATATGTCAATTTTGGCGACATGTTCCCAGGTGCATGATGAGTTTGGAAACATGTCCCTCCCTCTTGATAGTGAAACTTCAAGTACATCAAGCTACAAGTTGTTGTATCCTAAATTTGTTGTTACAACTCATTTTGAGACTTCAAAAGTCAGAAGATTTAGAGTTGAAGTTTTATTTTATCCATTTCACTTCTAGGTGCATTTGATCATTTCTTCTTCTCCTTGTATATTAATTTTTAATCATATTGGATCAGATATGTTACTCTTTAGTTTCTTATATATCATTACTTTCTCCCTCTTTCTCAAATCATAGCAACAAAGGAATAGTGACCCTAAACTTAGGCATAATCTTGCATTAACACCCTAATCATTTGGTAGTTCTAATATGGTTGGCTCTGAGGTAGTTTTGTATTCCAATGTGTGTCATGAATTGGGTAATATCCTCTTTTATGTTGCTTACCATTTCATACAACACAATAGCATCACACAGTTGTCTACACTATAAATTTCATGTTCTTATAATCCTTGTCAGAAAGTGACTTGTCACAATGTTAATAATCATCATCTTAATATGAAATCATCATGATATTAGGGTTGTCCCACAACATTGTGTCCTACTTTTTTGTACATCTCAATTTTTGTTGAAATCGCACATTTTAAAGTAGATATAATGATTTAAGTCTTGAGAGGTCCCATTTGAAGGAATTAATTAAAGGGGGTTAGATCAAATCCTCTTAGATAAAACTATCTTTTATATAACATCTCCACTCTTCAATCATACCTGCAATGGAGTCTCCTTTGGACCTATCAAAATGTTGACAAAAATTCACTTTGACATTAGCTTTTTGGGGTTAAAATGAATTGATTTAGAATTTTCAATTTGTAATTTGGTGCTACCTAAAATGATTTTTTTAATGATTGTGATTTTAATATATATTGATTTTTTTATAACTTTGTATTTTTTGTTTTGCTAAACATGGGGTTTTCACCATATATCGGCTTCTCTATTCTATTCTTACGAAAAAATAGTAAACTAAGTTTTTAAAAAATGAAAAATATCTAGGAACTAGGTATTGATGTCCTCTTTCCAATTAAAAAAAATGAATTTTGATATATATATATATATATATATAACTCTGAATTATAGTTGACTCCACTTTAAAGCTTAATAAAATAAAAAATATTCAACATAATGAAAAGAAGCTAATTGAAATCACTATATATTTGTGTTAGAAATCTAAATTTGAAAGAATCACATTTTTATCCCTTTTAGAAAAAATACACAAAATGCTAAAAATCATTAGTTTAAATCATCTTCAAATTCCTAACGGTTTAGTGGCAATAGGTGTTTAAATACGAAGATTTTTTTAGAATGTGCATTTCAATGCAAAGTTGGCCAAAAAGTGGGACACACTATAGTGGGACCACCCATCATCTCTATCACCAAATAATATTCTTCTCACTATCTCTCATCTTGGTCAACACAAAAAGAAGGGTAACATACAATCTTACTACATCATTGTGGCAACGAATCTGGTCAACAATATAATTGAATAACAACATCTCACAATAATGATGACATCAACAACCTATAGAACAATAATGTTGAGGGAAGTCATCACAACACACTATAGCCACATCAAAAATCATAACACCTTTGCTATTATATCAACATACTTGAGTATAGATATCAACACCAATTAGGTGGATATCCACAATAGAGAATTCCATCAACCATCAACCATCTAGACATCTTCTTCCTTTTGCATCTTATGACAACTTACAAAAACATCATTGTATCCCATCTTCAATAAACTCTCCACATCTTGATAAAAAAACCATATTAGCAGAGGGTTGACATTACAATGTCAATCTTTGACATCAATGACAACACGACAACATGTATCAATAATTTCACTACTACAAGCAAGAAGAGGGTTGACATCAATGACCACCAACTACCAATAGATAAGTCATCAAGGACATCTATAAGATTTAGGTTTCATCAAGATTGTAAATTTTTAAACAATTGATTTCCTTAATGTTATCTATAATTTAGTTATAAGAGGTAAAACTGTTCAACCGATGACAATTTAAGAGCTCATGTAAAGACAAAGTTACAATTATCATTTTGAATTTAGGAAAAGCAAAAAGATAAGATAGTTGGGTGTCCCAATTGGAATCTTATATTTTGAAGTTTTTGGACACGTTTAAGTACTTGTAAGTGCATGTATGATGGTTATGATAGATGTCATAATTTATTATGAGTGCATTTATGATAGAATATTTCTATATTTATGTAGTTTGGTGAGATGCGTTATGATAGCTATAAGAACGTATGTTAGTGGTTATTTTTGGCTACATACATGATTCCAAGAAGGCAGGCATGAGATTTTTCTAGGTGGTTTAATTTTTTTATTATACTATGATACCATATAGTGGTATTCATTCCTAAGATTTTCTTAAATTGAGGCCTTGAGCTAGTGGAAATATCAAATTTTGTTGAAATTGTGTTAATAAAGTGTCATCAAATTCTACAAAGTTCTTTAGAGAAGTGCATTATTGTTTTAGTATCTCTTTGGATTAGTCATGTACTTGCCTCTCTTTCTATGGTGTAGGTTTTTTCCCTTAGGTATTCCTTTATGTATATTTGATGTTAATTTTGTTATGGTTGTCTCTTTCTTTCTTTGACTCTAAAATCACATTCTTTACAGCTTAATCTTTCAAATCTAGATTTTCAAGCACTTAGTTTAGGTTCATAATGCAACCTTCCTTCACATTGCTAACCAACATTTCACTACTTATTATGAGTTGAATTAGTTCACATAATGTAATTAATTACTATATTTTTATATTTTAATGCATTCAATGTGTGTTTGTCATATTCAGAACTCATATTTAAAAGTCCTATGACATGAAAGAAGAATCAAAGCATGTCTAATTATTTCCATTGATGTTCCTTCAAGACTATGAAATCCAATCTAATCAATGTGTCAATCTATGAGAACATGACCCTCACAAACATCCAATCTCCCCAAGTTATATTTTATACTAGTAGTCTTGACACTTTAATAAATATCAAATTTTTAGGCACCATCACTTTAAGTAGTGAATGAGCTTCATATAATTTATGCACATTAGGACACTTACACGAAAGGAAGCTAGGTAAGCAAAAACAAATTCCTATGTACCAATCAAATCCAGAAATTCAGCTCTTTAAATTCCTATGTACCAATCTAAGGAGAAGAGTAGTTGCAAAATTACTTTTAAATGTCTTTCCAATCAAAGATTTAGATACACGTGCACATCATAAACAAATGAACAATAAAACCACAACACAAAATTTTATGTGGAGAAGACCCTTTCAAGAGAAAAACCCCACACTCCAAAAGAATAATATATTATCAATAATCAAAATAGAGTACAATACAATATCAACACAAAGCTCATTTAATAGGAGATATTATACTCCATGATTTTGGAGTGATTTTGGTAGCATTACTACATTACAACAAACAACAGTATACAACACCAAAATACAAATGCTCCTTATATAAGAGCTTACAATGAATTAGTTAGAGATTTTCAAAATTTAACATACAAGATTAAATGCACAACATGGAAATTGCATAAACATTGAACATGCAAAATGCTAACTCTCTAATTGTTAATGCATGTGCAACATCTAATTGTCATCAAGCCACACGTACAAAACTACACCTAACAAAATATAACTTTACCTCTAAAGTGCCCAACTTTTGATGCAAACTCAAACATGAAATAGAGAGTATTTGTATGCATAACTCCAAGTCTCCACTTGTAATAGCAACATCCAAACTTGAGCCCTAAGAAATACAAACTACAAGTTGCAATTCACAATGCATCATGAGATAACTATCAACTATGACTTCAATCAACTCACACAAAGTGGGACTCCTATCTCGTCAAAAATAAGAACCATGTCACCTATGCCACTTTGCATGTTTGAAGACAACTTGACTTGACACTAACAAGTTTACCTCATCATGTATAGATAAAATCAATTAACATAAGCAAATAAAACTTGAGTAAATTAAATAAATAATTATTAATTGATTAACATATGAGAATGAAATTAGGATAAATTAATTAAATGTTTACCCAAAAAAATGTCACGACGTGTAAAAATTGGAACACCTTAATTCCAACAATATGTATAACACAAGATTTATCCAATATGAAACAATATCAACTTTACAAAATTTCATATACATTATTACTTCAAATATTTTTCAAATTACAAATATCATTTTCTATACCATCTGAAATTTTTTATTGGAATAGCATCAATATCTAATAATTTATCATAATTTCCAAAATTAAATGCACTATTATTTTACATTCAAATTTTCAAAATAACATTTATTACAGTACTCATTAACCCAGCACCATTATCAAAGACATTAATTAGATTAAAGTAACGCTAAGAAAAGTATTTTAACTTTACACTAAGTACAGCTTTACTCTTCTTAATTAATTTCCCTCGATTTGAGTATTGTTTCCTTTGGGCCCATCAATTATTTAGGGCAGATTCTCCCTTTTGTTCTCGAGAACAATGAAATTTCTCTTTTTCAAACGAAAATAAGAGGATTTAACCAAGGTTCGCATGGGAGTCAGCAAATGTGTAACTAGGGTTTACATTGGAGGCCCCATAAAATGGAGCTATTCCCCAAAACACAATAAATATCTTTATGAGGAGGGGCTCAAAGGTCTACATGGAGGAAATTAGGAGTACATTAAGGTACATTTGGTGAGCTCTAATTGTAATTAAATCCAAATTTTCTATAGAGATTATAGTTGAGCAATTATGGTTTATATATTCATTGTTGGGTAATAGTCAAGTTTTAGATTATAAAAAGAAATGTATTTAAAACTATAGTATATAACAGATATTTGTTTTACAAAAGTGTTGTGTAAAATAGATATTGTTTTAAGATTTTCAATGGTAAAAGAAATATATTGAAAATATATAAAATTTGAGTACAAAAGGATGGATAGTATACTGAAATGCAAATTCTTAAATACTTAATTTTTCATCTAGAAAAAGGTTGAGACATATATTTTTGGTACTAAATTTAATTTATAATCATAATGTTCAATTTGGCTTGTCTTGTTTGGCACACATACTGATCTTAAGCTTGAACCAATTACTCAAAATTCATTAATCCATTGCTTCAGTTAAGACTTGTCTAATCTAATTAGACTAAAACAACTTGGACTGGGCCTCATATGTGACTTCGTCCCTTGGATTCAGATGTATTGAAGTATAATCTACCTAATTTCAATTTTTAGATTTCCTATTCCCAAGGTTGACTTCTCTTAGATTTGTGTTATCTTGTTGGCTCACATGCCAAATACCTTAAGTTGAGTGATCTCAAACTTGTAATTATAGATTGTCTCATGTCATTAGTACATCATTATAAAGTATCAACTGTATTGGAATCTCTCATAGCATTAAAAAAATGCAATAGAGTATTACATCAATAAATCATATCCCAAACATTTAATCATCTCCTTGGCGTGTTGAAATTTTGTGTCATGAACAAAGAGGCTTAAATTCCATTAAGAAATCAACAATCTTTCCTCTACTTCAAAGCATGCCCTACTATTTTCAACACACTTCATTGGTCAATATCAAATGTCAAAGATACAAGACAAACATAAAATATTGCATCTGGATTTATTAGATCACACCTACTAGGAGACTAGACCATGAGGACCTATGGTTTCCCCAAAGTATAATCCTTCTCTTTGTTGTTTTTTTGTTGTTTTTATTTTTTGTTTGTTTGTTTGTTTGTTTTGTTTTGTTTTTATTATTATTATGATATTTTTAAAAGCTAATATTTTAAAGTTATATATTGATTTATCTTTTGACAATACTTGTATACTTTTCTTGTGTTTAGACCTTTCTATCTTAACATCAAATTCTAAATTTCTAAATTTGTCATTATTTTTATTTTTATTTTTACATTTTTTCAATATTTCAAGTTGTCCAAGCCAATATCAAATTCTCCCTTTCTACCTATTTATTTCAATGTTTTTTATTAAGGTAACTGCATTTTAAGGGACCCCGAAACCCTTTAACAAGGCAAAAATAAGATAAGCATAGAAGAACTAAGAAACAACAATCTATCCCAGCCAAGGATGGAAACCGAGAGGGACATATCCCAAATTATACAATAAAGTAGTAGCACAAAAAGATCAAGATACTCTATTTATTTCAATGTTTATATCTATGATTTTATGAATATTTAATGGACATCAAAATAAAATTAATATGCTTGACAAAATTACAAATTCTAAATAAGGTTTGGAGTTTACATATTTATCCATAATTCTCCATCATCTTTGATGATATCTGACACTTATGATAAATTCAAATGGCTTCATCTTGTTTGGGTGCACTATTGAAATTGGTATTGATTCCTCTCAAGAAAATATGCATTGTGTTACTTATAACCATCAATCTTATGAGATTTAAATGCAACTGCAACTAAGTATCAAGGGAAAATAACCTTTACTCTCTTTTTTAATTCCTATGTTTATTTATTACCAAAAAATTTAAAGGTTGGTCTAATTACTTTGATATACATCAGACATTTGCATACCTTCCCTCATCTATCCTACATTTTGATGTTCGTCCATATTATAATTATTATGGGGTAGTTTGTTTTTCAAATCAAGCATATTTAAGTATTAAGTATAATATTAAAAAATTGATTGATGATGGTAAAACACTCATTTAAATGCTTGATGATGGGATTACTAAGTCTATAGTCACATCTAGTCACACCATATTAAGATCTATAGAAGTCATAAAAGAGGAAGAAACATGGCAATAAACTGGAGGCAAATATGGGAAAAATTCCTTGATTTGATGAATTTGGAGTGGGTGTTCCCTCAAGACATTCAGGAGTTGTTTACTTGTTGGAAGCCACCGACTAACAATAAGTTCTTAATCTCCTTTTGGAGTTTCTTCCTTCCCTTCTTGTGTTGGGGGGTTTGGAAAGAAAGGAATGACAACATTTTTAGGAACAAGGAGTCCAATTGGGATAGTATTTTCCACAAGATCAAGAGTGCTCTGTTGGAGAATTTGGGGTTGATCAAGAATTATCAAGACCCGAAGGATGATTGAGAGGCCAAAGTCTATAAGAATTGGAAGTTTGAAGGAAGGAAGGTTCAAGACACCAAAATAAATCTGAGAGAAGAGGCTAGGTGGGACTACCCCCCTAATGGTTGGGTTAAAGTCAATTTTGATGGTGCCTCTAAAGGCAACCCTGGAATTGTTGGTTGTGGTATAGTTATCAGAGATGAGTATGGGAATTGCAAAGGGACTATGGCCATTCCTATAGGTTTTAATACCAATCAGGTGGCAAAGGCTAATGCGGCTCTTTATGGGTTGCTATTAGCCAAAAGGAAGGGTTATACTAAAATATGGATTGAAGGGGATTCCCTAAATATTGTTAATTGCTTGAAGAATACAATGACCCCTTCGTGGACCATAGCCAATGTTATTAGCAAGGCTAAAAACATTATTGAGTCCTTTGAAAAGTGCATGATAACCCACGTTTTCAGGGAGGCCAACTCGGTGGCTGACTGGGCTGCAAATGTGGCTTGTAAAAGCCAGGTGGAAATTGAGTGGAATGATGGTTTTGATCTCCCTTGTGAAGGGTCATCATTAATTAACAAGGAGTGGACGATGAGTAAGCAACATGTTTTGAATGAAGAGTTTATTAATGAGTATTGAGTGTAGCAATCTATGTGACGATCATGAAGGACAGTGGGCTGATTCTGAGATAATTATTGGGGTCCTTTGGCACGATTTATGAGTTTTGCAGAACATCAAAAGGTTTTATTACAATCCAAAGGCTAATTTGTAGAGTGTTGGGAATTATCTAGAGAAGGGCTTTCTGATCTTTTACATAGCTATGGGAGGTAGGAAGAGGAGGTGCAAGCCAGGGAATTGTAGTGATTGGAAATAGAACAAGGAGATATAAAAAATAGTCGAAGATGGGGGTCTGGCAGCTTATATGGAGAGATTGCATGGAGGGAAAGTTGTTGTGACCAAAAATTTCATCAAAACATGGAATAAGGGGAGTGTTTTGGTTGGTACGCAAAGTATGGAGGTGACTGAGGAAGTGATTGCAGAAGTGACTGGCTTGATGACTGAGGGCATCAACTTCTACAGGGATAGGAAGATTTTAGACAAAGCTTTGGAGGCTTTTGCGCCCACGGAGCAGGAGAGAAATCGAATGGTTAAGGTGGACAAATCATACTTTGATCCTAAGTGTATTTCCAGGCCCTGGCACCTTATTTTATTTGTTATTATTGGCTACATTACCCTTGATGGTCGGTATACTAAAATATACAACCATCATCTTATCCTTCTGAATCACTTTAGGCATGAGGTAAAAATTAATTTTCCTTTTTACATGCTGAGCTCTTTGAATGCCTCTATCCTCCACTAGCAAAGGGATCCAGAGGGTGATCATGCCTACCATGAAGGGCTCATGGTCCTCATTTTTTAGGTGTTGAAATCGAAGGTGGAAAGACCCCAGCTTAACAGGAAAAGCCCTCGAGGATTATGACACTGATGGGAAAGAATCTGAAGAGCATTTTATGGAGGAAACAGAAGAGGAAGAGGGGGACTCTAAGGAGTACCAAGAGTCCAGCCCAAAGAGAAATAAAAAGAAAAGGAAGGTGGAGGAGTAAGAGAGCAGGGGGGGAAGTTCTAAGAAGCGGGGGAAAAATAGAATGGAGCCCCTCGGAAAATGCACCAGAGCCAAAAAAGAGAAGAAGAAAGTTGCGAAAAGGGTTTTTATTTCCTTTGATGAGGGCTCTTCCTCTCAAGAAAAGATTAATCAGGAAGACCGTGTGGACACCAACCCTACTATGGAGGAGAGTGTGGGAACCAGAAAAATATGTGGGTTGAGGATAACATCTTGCACGAGGTTGCACAGGCTATGACTAATATTGGGAAATATGGGTACGAGAAGGATAAGGTCAACATGGAGAAGGAGAATGTGGAGATCTCTAAGGAGAAAACGGAGGAAGGGAATAAGGGTTTTAAGAAAACAAAGGGAGGGAATATGTATTTTGAGAATTTGGGGTGTTTGGCTTTTTTGACTACCCTCAGCATTATGAAAAATGACATTACCGCGATGAAGACCCATATTCACCAGTTGCAAAAAGAGATGAAGGTTCTTAAAAGGATGCACCTAGGGGAGAAAACTATGGGCTAGACAATTGATGAGCTCACTAACACTATCGCCAGGGCTGAGGGTCTTGCTGTGTTTAATGAAAGAATTACCGCCATGGAGGTAAAAATTGAAAATAGTAATGGTATGACTAGGAAAATTGAGATTATGGAAAAGAGAATTGACAAGCTGGAGAAGACCATGGGGAATATTGCAGAGCAGAGCTATGCTATCCTTAAGGCATCAAATGAGCATGTGAAGATCCTGGTGGAAAAGCTCGACAATGGGAAAGGGAACCAAGAGGTCACAGATACTAAAGATGATCAGGGCCCTAGCAGGCGTACGAGATCTAGGTTCAAGAAGATGGAGGATGGAAAAAAGAATGACATGGATGATCTGAAGTTGTCTGCTGCAAACATGCAGATTCTTGCTGATCAGGCAGCATAATTGATGAAATGTGTTTAGACAGCAGCTTGCTGTCTTGCTATCCTTTTGTTGTCCTTTATCTTTTGGCTGTTCTTTTTGTTTAAGGACTCATTTGTGTGGTTTTTTTTGGTGCTGTTGCACTTGTCCTATTGGAGCTTAAATGTCTATTTTGTTATCCTATTGTAAAAGGTTTTGGGTCCTTTCAAAACCTATTTTTACGTAATCAAAACATGGTAATAAACTGTATAAACTAAATTATATTCTTATAAGGAATGTGTTGGTTTTATTGAAAATTATCCTACATGATTTAATTCTTAATAATAATTATCACATGCCACTTCATATAAAAAATTGAAACCTAGTTGAAAAGGGATCTTACTTTGGAAATTCTTGTTAGGAAATAAAGCATATACCCAATTATATTTAATTGATTTCCTACATAACCCATGAGAGACAAGCATGCATATAAGCTTATGGAATCACTATTATGAAAATATCAAATAGATAAGACATAAGATAACACAAGATATTCCCCAAGAAAACCCTCATGAGAAAAAAACCTAGCCTCCAAAAGCATCTATACTTCATTGTATTATTCATCTGTAAAGCAATACAAAGCTACTTACAAAGTTATAAGGAATACTCTTGAAACATCAAACCCTCCAATGCATTCTCATGTGTCCAAGCATGTATTCACACATCAAATGTCACACTTCACAAATACAACCTTAAAAAAATTCAATAACCATAGCCCAATTTGACAACCAACCCAAACCACCTAACATGTGTTTTCTTTTATAGACAAAAGCTCACACATAATACAACTAGTGGTAAAGTAAAATCTTATGAGAACAATATCATTGATCCCCTCATTTAACATTTGTTACTAAGTTGATACATTATTAAATATCTTCCCCAATATTGAATAAAATACACAATTATATTCCAATGTACCACATACATTAAATAATATCACAATGTTACAATACAACATCAAATGGCCTTGAGAACATCCCAAAAGAATCTAGACATGTTGCACATCCATCTAGGTGCTCTTAGGTGCAATATACATAATAAATAAAATATAAAAAATATAAAAATAATTATGCAAGGTATACGAAACCTATTTTCTCAACCTTCTTCTACTTATTGCATACATTGCATAAGGGTCAACCAATGAAATACATCATCATTTCCATACATGAAACCATGTGAATCTCCACCATGATCTCATACTCCAACAAGATACCTACAATAAATCCAAGTGACCACCATCTTAAACTTAATAAGTACTCTCATCCTCCAACATGCCACCTATGGAAGAAAAGGAACAAGACAAGGTGAAGATGCACCAATCCATGAACACAAGTACCAAAATCCAATGTGATAACAAATGCTCCAAGTTGTTGTCTTAAGGAAAATCCCCACATGATCAAGAATCACATCCATGACACATGTCAATACTTCCAATGATCCATATCGTTTAGATATAAATAACATCGGTAAACTTATTCCAACCTATCACCCTAAAAATTGCAATCAAGCTCCTCATATCAAAACCTGTCAATGAAGGACATACATATCCAAGAACTCCCACTGCATGGCTACTATCCATGTACTAGGATTAGTACCTTCATAGGGTTAGCTTTGTCAAATACATCTAATTAAGCTATTTAAAAGAAAAATGAGCACTCTATGGCTCTCTAATTAGGGATGCTAATGAAGAGCTCTCAGCAAACTCTCACTAGTGACAGTCCTAATATGAGAAAATATAATAATCAGAGCTAAAACAAGTTAATTCCAAATGGAATTAGTCTAATTAGCTCCTAGATTTGCCTTTCTAGCTTAAAATTGCAAAAGGTTTGATGCTTTTCAAATATTTGTGGATGATTATTGATTGAATTATGCCTTTCTTTTATAGATTTTGGCAAGGGTAGGGGGTGGAGTTGATTTGATCATGGTTAAATTGAGGTTTAGTCCATGGTTCCACCTTTGGAGACCATTTAAATATTTTGTCCTCAAAGCTTGGGACAAGAGGACAAAATGGGTGGACGAGATTCTTTCTTTTTATGGGTGGTGGAGATTCGATGTGAGCTTGATCCATGTGAGCTTGGTTCTTAAATCATATTGGTTGATGCATTTTCCTCCCATTTGGTGGTTGAGGGAAAATAAGATTTATTTAATTGAATTTAATTAATATATTTAGCCATGTGCACCCCTTGAATGGGTTGATTTGATTTAAATGAACTATACAATTACTTAGATTAATTCCACAATTAATTGATTTCATTTGATTTATTTGATTTTAATTGATTTTATGGATTTTGATTTTTAATTAAATTTGAATTATGGCTTGATTACAATTTTACTTTGATTTTAGCTTGATTTGATTTTATTATCTTGATTTTTGTATTGATTTCTCACTTGATTGTTCTTGTCCATTTTCAGGTGATTACAAATGCCCCTCTTTGAATCGATGCACGAAGTGTATCAGTTCAAAGAATGCCCTGATCATTTCTGATGTGAAGTCTTGATCAACTGATGTCTAATTTGATGTGATAAAAGATGCGAATTTTGATGATAAAACTGATGCAGTTCTGATTGATTTTAGGTCCTCGATGGTCATTCTGATGATAAGTTTCCTGTTATGATGTCTGATTCGATATGATTTGATGTTTGATGCCCCTTTTGATTTATAAACAAAATTTTTTTTGATAAAAGATTACACCTTTGATTTGATGGTCGTGCCCCTGATTCGTTGATTATGATGTCGGTCCTGATTATCTGATTGTATGCCCCCTTAGAAATGAAATGAAATTTGAGTGAAAAATATGACATTTTAGGTCAAGTTGCATGAATTAGGTCACTTAATAATAAATTTTGATTTCATTTCCGATAATGTATTTATGTCAAATGCCCCTGATTTGGCAGAATGGGTGAAAAATCTAGGTCCCTGGTCATTTTTTGGTCAAAGATGCCCTTTTTAGGTCAAAATGGGCTATATATAGGGGTAAAAGTCCTTTCTTACTATTCATTTTTACCTCTCCTTTTGTCTTTTTTCTCTGAGCCCTTTTTGCCTTTCTGACGATGGTGATCCCTATTCATGATCACAGATTTTAGTGAGGTCACCAATACATGCGTCCACCTAGCTACGGACCTCTAGTATGTACTCCAACAACTCGCTTGGTCAATTTAATGCATTTAAGTTGAAAAAATCTAAATTTTTATAGGAAAAACCCCTTTTTTTTCATTTTTCAAATTAAACAGCGCGTACAATTTTTCTCCAGTGCATCCATGATTTTCCGCAGCACATCCACAAGTTTTAGTAGCACATACAAATGGTAGAACTAGGACACAATTCACATTCACCTTTTTCTGCTACACGCACAAATTTGATTGTGCATTTAAGTATTTGAGCAGTGCGTACAGTGGCTTTCTGTAGCGCGTACTAAGTTTTATAGTGTGTACACTTTGTAATAGCACTTTTAATAATTTCTCTGGTGCATTCACCATTTTGAACTGCACTTTTCGATTTCAACACTTTTAAGCTTTTTAATGGTGTGTACACCCTTTTTGGTCTGATGTGCAAATTTCTAAGTCAATTTTTTGAACCATCTGGTGTTGTTAATCAGTCGATTGGCTTAGGTATCAAGTCTGATTTGATAGAAAGTCATATGATGTTAGTTCAAGTCATGTCATATTGAATGTTTAATTGTCAATCTTGATTTTGATGGTGGATGATGATAAATTTTCCATCCTCTCTGAATAGAATTAGGAAAATTGATTATGGTTTGATTTAGGTTTTGATTGTTTGATTGACTTTAAATGATCCAATATGTAATTATTTTGATTTCTGATGTGTTTAACTTGCATTTTTTAGGCTGAGATTAAATTGCTCAGAGTTCATGGTTTGTACCCATTGCCATTCAGTATGATAGATGACTTAAGCAGTGCAGAGTGTCGAGTCATTGGTTGGTGTGGTTTGTCCTTTCTCCTTGTCCTTCCTCAATTTCACATGAATCAAGGTCTACTGATAGCTATGGCAGAGCGATGGCACTCTGGCCATAACACCTTTCATTTGTCGATGGGGGAGATGACCATCACTCCCGAGGATGTGTACTAGCTCCTGGGCATCTTGACTCATGGAGAGCTTATTTATTATGACCAGGTCTATGATGGGACCACCTATAGGCAAGTATTTGGTGATCCTACCATTGGTGATGATTCCATTCAGTGGGCACAGTTCCCCTCTTTTCCTATTTTTTCCTGCTATCCTGGGTGCACTAGTTGGTGGACTCCTCGTACCTGATCGGCGAGGTTATTGCTTTGCTATTGGTTGAGGTTGTATCTAAAAGGATATGATCGCACATCCACATAGATTTGACTGGGGGACTTGTATGCTTGCTTAGTTGTATCATGAGCTACACGATGTAGTGTACCATCATGGGGCTACTCTTTTTGTCAGGGTGGTCCTTCTTCAGCTATGGACATGGGAGCACATCCATGTCAATCATCCCATTTCTATTCATCACCATGATCCAGGCTGGCCCTTCACTTTGATGTACAAGGGCATGGTGGTGCGGGCCCATTTGGACAAGTTACACTATTGGAGACGCATCATTGATGACATTGATCAGGTCGTTTGGTGACCATACATTGGGTGTGAGGCATAGCCTGAGGATGTGGCTAAGTTACCATACATGTGCATGTCGCGATGGATGATAGGGCACACACCTTTGATTATTGATAGGTTTTGTTTTCTAAGGGTTTAATGATAGTATGGATGGATATAGGGTATGCCACAAGGTTTGGCATTATATGCTTGGGTACAGGTGGAGAGGTCTTTATGGGGCCCATAGATATATTATTGGACTGCTTGTCATGAGTTTATACAGTTACCCCACCTTGAGTGGGATATGAAAGATCATATCGTAGATGCCAGTATGATAGATGATTACGCTGAGTGGTTTGCTCATAACCCATTCTCGAGGTTTATTGATCTTGCAGAGAGAGTTTTGGGGATTGAGGAGTCTGATGATGACAGTGGAGATGGTGATGGTAGGGGTAGAGGTTAGAGATGAGGTCGTCAGAGATGACGGGGTCGGTAGGGTGACAGAGGAGGTGGATCATTATCTTAGTGATTTTTGTTGCACCTATCCCTCTTAGGGGTGGTGTCCAGATGAGGGGTGGTTGGGTCAGAGTCAGAGGTAGTGTGGATAGAGCTCTGCATCAAGTTGGTGTTGATAGATTGGCCAGATGGGGCCAACACAGGGTTAGGGTTTTTAGGCAGGTGGGTGCACAGGTTGTGGCCAATGTGGATGCCCAGGCCACACAGATGTTGTTAGATCACACACAAGGTCCACTAGCACCTCCACAGGCTCCTCTAGTACATGCTCCTTCTTCTTCTTCTTCTTCTATTCCATCTTCTTCCATTCTTCCATCTTCTATTGCTTTCATTCCATCCCTCCACTTCTATGGCTCCACCATAAGCTCCCTCTATACAGGCTACTCCATAGGCTCCCTCTATATAGGCTCCTCCACAGGCTCCACCTGCTCAGGCTCCTACAAAGGCTCCAGTATCTATTGCTGATGTTTAGGTTTTACAGTATGATGTATCAGAGATTAGACAACAGGTCAGTCAGTTGGGTAGAATTATGTAGGCCTTCATGGCTGCTATGAGTCAACATGGATTACAGGCTAGCTCAAGTAGGGCTCCAAATGCTGATCACGGTCCTGATGGTGTCGGTGATTCTCGTAGTTGACCTATTTTTGAGATGAGATACCCTATTCTTTGATGTATATGATGATTCATTTTTTATCTTGAGACATTGGACTCGTATTATTCTTTGATCAGTTGATGTTACTTATGCTTTGATACTTGGTTATAATTTTGATGGACTTTGATTTCCAGATACTAATAGACTTTGATGATACTATGGACTTTGATACTCAGTTGATAGATTTACTTTATATGATGTCATCATGTGTTGGATTTTATTTTCCAAGTGCTTTATATGATATGCAGATTTATATGATTCTTATCTCTACATGCTTTGTTTTTACGTTTTTCAAATGTAGTTTATGATATGAATGCACATGTCTATTTTATGCTTAAATGATTTTATTTATGACATAGAATAGATGGATGCACATGGCACATGGTTCAATGTTGTATGATGATGTAATGGTTTAATAATTAATGCGATGTGATGGTACTTATGGATGCATTTATTTGATGATATGGATGTATGTAATGGATTTATGGTATATAAATGTGATGCAAAATGTGATGGATGCAACTATGAAATTGGATGATTTAATGATTAATAATTAATGATATGAATGAAATAATGATGAGCTTATATGTAAATGTAAATGACCTAGAAGTTTGAATATACTTCAGTGTTTTACATGTATGAATTTAGATGGATGCACCTAGATGAACAATGCAATGTACTAACAATATGATCTTAAAAATGCAATGATGTAGGATGAATGCAATGCAATATTAGTAATGTCTTAACAATGAACTAATGTCATTTAAATGATGGATTTAATCAATGGATGAAAACTAATGAAATGAACTTAAATGACCTTGTTACCTAATGAAAGATAATGCATGAGAGAAACTAGATGTATGCAAACTAATGCAAAGTTTTAAAATGTACTTAATGAGACACAATGAATAATGAAATGTGACGACCTTAAGAAAAATGATGATGAATGAATTTAAAGATGAATGCAAACTAATGTAAATGGATTTAATGGATATGACCTATAATGATAATTAAAGATTTGTTTAAAATGAATGTAATGAATACGGCTAAATGAATGCAAACTAAAATGAATTTAAATGAACTTAGTTTAATATCCTAAATGGGTGCGAGATTACCATGAATCAAATGAATCTAACAAATGCAATTAATCTAATTCAAGGCACCTTTTTGTTTTTGATTTTTGATTTCCAACACACTCTATCACATATAGTTTTTGATGTGCGTTTTGATTTTGATATGATTTTTTATTTACTCCACCCCCTTTTGTTTTTTCTCTTTTCCAATTTATGTTTTCAAACTAAGATATGCAAATCCATTAAATGCATTTAATCTAGAATGGATGTAGCTAACTATCACTATTCACAAATTAGGAGCTTATATTCATCATTGAGTAGTTTTGGAATCCTGAGAATAGTACAACTATCACTAGTTCAACTATGATGATATGAATACCTTTTTCACCTTTTTCATTGCTTTTCCCTCCTTTGGTATGACTATCACTTATTGAGACTAATCATGAGAGTATGAATACCAATTTTGTCAGATTGTATGTTGCAAGTGGATTTTGGTATTATGATAGTTAACATCAAAATAGCCATGGTATCCTTTTGCATAAACAAACAAAGATCTCAGTCTCTCCATATGTACATGTCTTCGATGATTCTTTGATGATCACACCCTTATAAAAATAATACATACTTCCAAACTTTGACCTTAAGACACTCATTCAGAAACCAAGAAAATATCATGCTTTCATCATAGCTTGTCTAGTTTAAAAAATTTCATCAATTCGCTAGAAAGACATGATTTCATCAACCAAATCAACACTTTAGAAAAATTTTGCATCGTTTGTTAAATCCATAGTTCAAGTATAGTTCTATCCATTTCATACATTTAATCTTGATAAAGATAAGTGTCCTTGTGACATCTTGGATCAAAATTTTGTGTTTGATTGAAATTTGGATTAGGATTTGGATTTGATTGTGCAAGTGTTTTGATTTTTGATTTCGTGTTAGATTGATATTTTCTTTGATGAATCCTTCCTCCTTTAAAGTAGATTTTGCCCCCAGTTCGATGTGATTACATTGTGGGACTTGAGACAATTTGCAAATTGGTTTGGTGATGAAACCTTTAGGTATTTGTGAATGCAACTATGGGGTTTAAATATGCAATATATACAAATACTGGTGAATGCAATATTTACAAGGATGACCACTAGGCATGAGATTGACTTGGACTTTCAATGGTGCCTGTTTGCTAGGTTTTCATCAATTGAATGGATTTTTCTCTTTTTTTCTATTTTCAAGCTTTTTTCCTTTTTTTGCTACCAAGGTGCCTATTTGCTAGGTTTTCACCAAGGCACTTTTTATCTTTTTCTATTTTTTTTTTTTGTATTTTCTCTCTTTTCTATTTTTTTTGGTTTCCATATCATCAAGGCCCCTATTTACTAGGTTTTCACCAAAACAACATCTTTTTGATGATCATTTTTGAATGTTTTTATCTTTCTTCATGCTCAATTTTCCACTCTTTTTGATCTTTTTTGCATTTCTGATTTGTTTTCTCTTTTCCGCTTTTCAATGTTTTTGATATTTTCAAGATCTCTTTTGACTATATACAATAAATATGATGCTCTCTCATCTGATATCTCTGATACTCTTTCTCTTTATCCCTCTTCAATTTCTTCATGTGTAGAACCTTTTCAAGTGTATATTGTTTATTGGTTCTTGCAACTCTTCTCCTTCACAATCAGCTAATTTATAGGTGTCTATCCCAAAAGACAAAGTGATCACAAATGGTCCTAACCAGTTTTCTTCCCATTTTCCTTTATTTTCCCTTTTCATTTGATTCTTGGGATTTTCTCGCAAAGCTAGGTCACCTACTTAGAATGCCCTTGGTTTGATATGCTTGTTATAGTTTCTGGTCATTCGATTCTGATACACTTTTAATTGGTCAAAAGATTGTTGTTGTCTTTCATCTAGCAGTTCTAGTTTATGTAATCTAGCAACTCTATATTCTTCTTCACTTAGTAAACCATGCAATGAGACTCTTAAAGATGAAATTTCTACCTCCAAAGGTAAAACTGCTTATGCTCCATAGACTAGGAAAAATGGTGTAGCTCTTGTTGGCATTCTAATGCTCATTCTATAAGCCCATAGAGTAGGGTTTATTTGAATGTGCCAATCTCTACTTGAATTATCCACAGTTCTCTTCAATATTTTTAGGATGTTCTTGTGTGTAGCTTGTGCTTGTCCATTACCTTATGGGTAATATATCAAAGATGAGTGATGTACCATATGAAATTTTGTACACAATTCTTTCAAATCCTTGTTTTTGAACTATTTTACATTATCTGTTAAGATGGCATGAGGAACACCATATCTAAAAATTATGTGATTTAATAAGGATATTTGCTTTCCTATGGCGTTGCAATAATGATGAATTTATGACCATTTGAAGATGGTGGATAAATGATCCCTATCAGATCTAAACCCTATTGATAAAAGGGCCAAGGTGCTGTCATGGGATGAAGCTCTTATGCTAGTATGTGGATCAATTTCCCATGATATTGACATTTACAATAGATTTTTGTAAAGTGACAAGTGTCCTTTTCCATAGAAGGCCAAAAATATCCTATCCTAGGAAGTTTCTTAGCTACGATTAAACCATTTGAATGCAACCCACAAATCCCCTCGTGAATTTCTTGTAAGGCTATGATGGATTCCTCTTTCTGTAGATACCTTAGAAGATATTCTATCTAGACTCTTGTGATACAATGTGTCAGATACCAAGGTGTAGTGAGAGGCTAGTCAGATAAAGCTTTTCTTTTGATTCCTGGTTTGATCTAAAGGTAAGATTTGGTCTTTCAAGTAGGTGTAAATGGCTCCATACCGAGGTGATTCATGTCCGGTTAGTAAGAAAATGGTATGAGGATGAGAAGGGTCAAATGTGGGTTTCTCAACTTCTTCTACTAGGAATTCATATCTGGCACTTTGATCTAGTATTTGGAGAAGTGATGCCAAAGTGGCCATTGCATTTTCTGCTTTATTCTTATCCCTTGGTACTTGCTCAAATGTGATTAGAGTGAAGTATTTCTTAAGATTCTCAATCATGTTCTTGTATGGTATCAAATTATCATCTTTAGTTTGATATTTGCCATTAATTTGATTAATAACCAGTTGAGAATCTCCATAGATTTGTAGCTCTATTACTTTCCATTCTAATGCCAACTTTATGCCAATGACCAATGCTTCATACTCAGCTATATTATTTGAGCATGGGAATAGTAATTTGTATGATTTTAGAATTGTGGACCCTTGAGGAGTAATCAATAGTATCCCTGCTCCTGATCCATGTTGTGTATAAGAGCCATCAAAATACAATTGCCATGTTTTTGCTTCAACATTAATAATTTTAGAATCTACAAAATCCACTTGGATTGGATGTTCATCTTGTAAAGGTGATTCTTCTAATTGATTAGCTATTACTTGGCCTTTTATAGATTTTTGGTCCACAAATTCTATATCAAATTCACTTAAAACCATGACCCATTTGGCCAATCTTCCATTCAATGATGTTTTGCTGAGAAGATATTTTAAGGGATCAATATTTACAATGAGTTGAATCTTGTGGGATAATATATAATGGCATAATTTTTGGGAAGCAAAAACTACGGCCAAATATGCTCTTTCAATGAAGGTGTAGTTCAGTTCATACTTCACGAATGATCTTCTTATGTAGTATATGGGTTTTTCCTTTCCAACTTCATCCTCTTGAGCCAAGAGTGCCCCTAATGCATGTTCTGTTGCTGAGATATATAAAATTAAGGGTTTACCTCTGATTGGTGGCATTAATGTTGGAGGATTCATTAGGTACTTCTTCAATAAGTTGAATGCTTCTTCACATTTCTCATCCCATTTGAAAATTGTGTCCTTGTGAAGGAGTTGAGTGAAATTGTGGCACTTTTCTGCTAATTGAGATATGAACCTTCTAATGGATTGAATTCTACCTTGAAGCGATCTCATTTGACTGATATTTTGAGGTTCCCCCATTTCCATGATTTCTTTTACTTTAGCTGGGTCTACCTCTATCCCTTTTGCTGAAAATATGTATCCCAATAGTTTTCCTGATTGTACACCGAATGCATATTTCTTCAGATTTAGCCTGACTTTGAATTGTTCCAATCTTACAAATATTTTTTCTAAGATGGGTAAATGTTCTTCCCTTGAGTGGGATTTAGCAAGTATATCATCTACATAGTCCTCCATGAACTTGTGCATCATGTCATGAAATATAGTCATCATTGCTCTTTGATAAGTCGCTCCAGCATTCTTGAGACCAAAATGCATAATATTCCAGCAGAACGTTCCCCATGCGCATGTAAATATTGTCTTGTCTTGATCTTCAAGTGCTATCTTTATTTGATTATAACCACTAAACCCATCCATAAGTGAGGACATTGAATGTCCTACTATTAGATCTACGGTGGCGTCTATGCTTGGTAGAGGAAAATCATCTTTAGGACATGCAAGATTAAGATCTCTAAAGTCTGTGCAAATTTTGATAGACCTATCTACTTTGGAAACTGGCACAATGTTTGAGATCCACTCGGCATAATCAATGACTCTTATAAACCCTACTTTCAACAATTTTTCCCACTCCACTTTTACAAGCAAAGTTATGTGTGGATGCATCATTCTTAATTTATGCTTAACCGGTCTTACTCCTTCTCTGATATTCAAATGATGCATTATTAAATTCGGATCTAATCCAGGAATATCATCATATGACCATGCAAAATTGATTTTTTTTTCTTTGAAGAATTTGATGAAATCCTTTCTTTCTTCATTAAATAAGGACATTGCTAGGTGTATGACTCTTGGCTTTGATTCTGACCCAATGTTTACTTTCTCTATTGGTTCAATTAAGATGGGTTATCTTTCCTCGTAGTGCTTAGGAAAAGTATCCAACCTTTCTTCCTTAGGTGCCTCTGTTGGGTTTTCACCTTTAGAAATGTTCTTTATTTCTTTTTCTTTTTGATTTAATGTTGCCACAATGTGGTTTTCAACATTAGATTCTTTCTATTTTTTTATTTTTATTTTGTTTTTTTTTGACTTCTTTCTGAACTAAAAGGTTGAAAACTCCCCTTCATCAGTTTTTCTTGATATTCTATGGTAGAAGAAGGCTCAACCACATTAAGGTATTGGGACACCAAGTTATCATTCAAGAATGTAGGGAGGATGGTAGGTTCAATGGAATCCCATTCAATTAGTTCGGGATAGATAAGGGTCAAAGGATTGATGCTTTGGTTTGGTTTAATAAGGTTTAAGGACATGACCTCATTTGAAGGTTCAAACATTGTATCACTCAAATATATGATACATGCCTCTTCTAGATGCTCTAGAGAACTAGGGTCAAAATATTCCTCACTAGAATCCTCTAGGGTTTCTGTTAGGTAAAAATCTCTTGGATTAAACCTAGGACTAGATTCCTCTATAGTAGGTCTCCATGATGGTACGTAACATTCTCCTACCCATTGATTTATTTCAATTTCCTAACTTGGAACATTATCTAAGACCTCTTGACTAGAACTTGAAGCTTGATTCTGATTTGGTTCTAAGACTTGTCCTTTTCCCTTGCTAGGAGTATAGGTATGGATGACATCAATTTCTTTATCTTGACATGACTCACTTGAAAATGAGTCTCATTCCCAATTGTTCAAATCCTCATCACTTTGGGAACCTATTTGTAAGATTTGGTCATAAACCAAGGGATGCTTCTTTTGAGTGTACCCTTATTCTAGGTACCCTAATCTAGTCTTCTCTTTACTATCTCTCCATGACATTTTAATAGGTTCTATTAATCCTTCATTTCTTGTACCTAAAGGCCCTTGTCCTTTGTATCCCATTTTCTACATGATTTGAAATCCTTTTCCATATGGTGGGTGGGAATGCTTATATTTTGAATGCGCTTTTCATGTGCACTTGATTCCTCATCTTTATATAGCCAATTTAAGATTTCATTATCTTCCTCATCCATGGATGAAGAAGTGCTTGCCCTCACAAAGAGGTCATTATATTTATGAGGTAGATTGGATGGTCTTCCATGGGATTTTGGAGATAAGGGTAGATCCATCATAGATAAGGAGTATTCACCTACACCCTTTTGTTTAATTTGACATTGCTTTTCAAAATTCTTCATCATATGATCCATTTTTTGATAATGGGCATCTTTGGTGTAGATTTGAATGGATCTTTCTTGGTCTTCCTTTTGTTTCTCAGGAACACTTTCCTCACTAACCTTCTCTTTCCCTTTTTTCAATGTAGTTATGTTAGTAGGACTTTGGTTATTTTCAACAACAATTTATTTTTCTTCCTTTTCTTTTCCCTTCAAAGCTAGAAGATCTTTTGAACTTTTCCCTTGTTCTATTCTTTGAGTCATAGACCCTTCTGCATTGTGTGGGACTAAGGATTCATTAATAGGATTTCTATTATTACAATATTGGAAGGGGTTTGAATCCCCACTTACCATGACTTCTTGTCCTAGGTAGGGAAATTTGAGACATTGATGGTAGGTTGAAGGTACGGCTTGCATTTCATGGATCCATGACCTTCCTAATAGGATATTGTAAGTCAATTTTAAGTCAAGGACTTGGAAAATGGTCTCCTTTTGCATTGGACCAACATGGATGGGAAGTACTATGATAGCTTTCGAAACTCTTTCTTCATCATCGTAGGATTTTATGGTTATCATTTTCCTTGGGTCAATAGCCTCCTTAGAAAATCCTAAGGCTTTAACCAAGTTTAAGGTACAAATATTCAAGCCGGCTCCCCCATCAATGAGGACTATTTTCACTCTATGCTTGTGGATTAGGACCTCTATATGCAAAGGCATATTTTGTGGGTGGTTTAAAGACATATCATCTTGTTCTGAAAAGGATAAACAGTGAGGTGCAACAAGATGGACTACCATGTTTTGGAATTTATCCTCATCTAAATTTAAAGGCACATTGGTCTCCACTAAGGCTTTTTATAGAATCTCCTTATGAGTTGGTGAAAGCTTGAGTAATTATAGAATAGAGATTTGAGCAGGGGTTCTTTTCAATTGATCTACTAAATTATATTATTTTGAAGATGAAGATGAGGTCTGATTTGGTAAGATAATTCTTGGAGCACCTCCTGGTAAGGTAATCTTTGATGCTTTCCCCCTAGTAACAACATTAGATGTTGCTTCTTTAGGCTTTTCTTTCATCACAATTACATTTATAGTGTTTTCATCACTTCTTAGAGTATTGATGGTGTTATCATAAGTATGAGAAAAGTTGACCTTCTCCTTACCTCTTTTGTTGTTAGGATTGGTATTTGATGATTCCCCTTTTTCATGATTTAAGAAAGGGTTTTTAAAAGCCGTATGGTCTTCGTTATTTTGAGGCCCTTCCACTTTTATTGTTCCATCATCAATTAGGTCTTGAACAAGATGTTTCAATTTCATGCACTCATTCATTTTATGTCCCTTGTTGCGAAGGTATTCACAGTGATGAGAATCATTCCACCAATTAGGCTTGACTTGGTGTTCATATGGCCGCGATTCGGGTAAGGTAATGATTTTATTAGCCACCAAAGTCCTTAATGCATTTTACAAAGGTTCACCTAAAAAGGTGAATTTTCTCTTTTGATATGTGGAAAAGAAAGGCTTAGGTTTATTGACATTGGAGTTTTTAAAGGGATTATTGTTGTTGTTAGCATTGTTGTTGTTGTTGTTGGGATTTCTATTATTGAAAGGGGATTTGTTTGTTTGATTGACGTTATATGTTGAATTTTCCCTGCTTGATAAGTTAAAGGGAGTAGCCTTTAAGTTGTGTGCTTCCACAATTCCATCATTCACAAGAATTTTATTATTATTTTTCAACCATAGTCTTGGTTTGCCATTGTGATTGTTGGCTCCTTTATTATTGTTATAATTAGATAAGTTGTGATTGTTATTAGTGTTGGTATAGGGTTTAGTATCTTTTAATAACTTGATTTCCCCTCTTTTAACCAACACTTCTTCAATTTTGATCCCATTTTCAATAATCTTTTCAAAATTAGGGGGACATTGAAGTTGGAACCTATAATTCATCTCCACATTTAGGTTATTTATAAATATCTCCATTTTTTCCTTTTCAAGTATGCTTCATGGATATCTTGCGAAGACTGTTCTTCACCTCTGAAGAAACCCTAGGAAAGATTCACCATCTCATTTTTTAGTGTCGCATAGGTTGAGCATGGTAATCTCATGCTCAATGTTGTGTGAATAATTGGTTATGAATTTGGAGGCTAATTCCTCAAATGTTTTTATCCCTTGTGGAAGTTTGGAGAACCATTCCATGGCTTGACCTCCTAAACTTCTTGGAAAAAGTCTCATTATATAAGTTGTATCATGCATGAATTCAATACTTAGAGCGCAAAACTCTCTAAGGTGGTCTTGTGGGTCTGATTTACTCGTATATTTATCATATTTTGGAAAGACCACATTTATCAAAAAATGTGCGATAACCAAACTTTTGTCCAAAGGAAATGGGCACAAGGCCTCGATAGAAAATGGCTTAGGTTCAGCTACTTTCTTCATTAGGTTGATTTGTGCTTGGAACATTTTTAGTTGTTTACTCATCGCACCCATCGGATTATCATCTTCCTTGTCTTTCTTAAGTTGATCAACATCATAATCATGTGGAAGTTTCACCCCTGCTTGGGCTAAATTTAGGAAATATCTTTCCCTATCTCTTTCTATTAATTTTTCCACGACTTCAAGCAATTCAATGTCTTGAGCCACCCTGTTAGCTTTATCTTTGAGTATTTTTTTAGGTCCTTGATTAGCATTATTAATGTTTTCATTGTTTCCTCCATGGATGTAATCATGAAATGTGGAGTTTCTATCCATTGGATCAGTTCTCTTTTCAAAAAGATTTGGGAGACTATCCCCTTGGTTGTGATTTATGAAAGAGTTTTGAGATTCAAATTTGGGGACCTCTTTTGCAATGCAGGCGTCATCTTCTTGTAAGGATAGTTTGAGTCTATGAGATTGTGTAGAAACAGGCATTCAACAAGGTTTGATTTCGAATTGTTTTCCCCAAACTTGGTAATTGTTTGTTTTTATAAAGAGATTTAAAAATATAAAATGAATTTTAAAAAATGGATATCTCTCACTTGCTGTACGTATTTTTCAAACAAAGCAATCACAAATACACTTATTCTTTTTAACCCTCTACACAAAAAGTGTTTGAATTTGTAAGGACGTTATCTCAGGTTTTTCACGAAAAAGAACTTCAAGCAATCTACCTAGTTCACAAGTTGGTTCGTAAACATGGCTCTATAAGGTAGGCTTCTCTATTTTAACAAGGTATTTAATAGAGATTCCATTCAAAATGGACATAAAGTTTTCATCCTCCAAAAATTAGGAGACTTGCCACCACCAATATGTCATAGTTTTGCGCAATCCCGAAGGACTACTCGAGGAAGTTCGAAAGCTTATGTAGTGCCCACAAAAATCTGCCAGTAAAAGTAACCCATTTTTTTTTAAATGCAAAAGAGTAACTATTATAAGTACCCCAATGCCTGATTAACCTAAGGAAGGAATACATGCAGTTTTCCTATTACAAAAGAAACATCATTATAAATGCTAGTATGAATAGTGAACAAATTTATAAGTTTGCAATGATATTTTTATTTTCTTAACTCTCAAATAGACAAGAATAGTCATATTTTTAGGCATATTACGAATCATGATTTCTTTTACTCCTTCCCTTTTGTTTTGGGAACTAAACAACAATAGATTTTAAGTCTCCTTATAGTATATAGGTAAATACTAGTTTACATTAGGATACATTAAACTATCAAAATCTTTTTCTTAAAGATCTAAGTTTCACATATGAATGTAAGTGCAGATTTAGTTCTATAAGGCCAATAGTTAGCCACTGCATGTCAAAATATAGAACAAATAAGGAAGATAACCAACATCCTACTGATTTAACTAAAAATAGAACATTTAACTGTGCTTGCTACCTATATAACAGATTTCTATGAAATTCATGCATATACAACTAGCCTTTTCAAATTGATAGAAACATGCAAATAGATAACTCCTACTCGATTTCCATTCTATTTTTATACAAAGAGTGATGCACAATATTTCAAAAATCTTTCAAGAGACCAGTTTTCTTTTAATCTCAACGCTTTTACATAACACTGCATAAATACATTTCTTCTAGATGTATTTTTCTTTTTTTCACAAACTAAATCTTCCACTTCAAGAGCTCCAAGAAAGTCCATAATCTGCAAAAATAAGAAATCAAAAAGACCATGGGATGCTCACCTCCCAACCTAGATCTTTACAAGACCACCCCCGAGCTAGGGGAACCAAACATAGGTAGGATACACACAAGAAAATAAAATGAGCAAATCAACAATCCAACACGTACAAAAAATAAAACTCCCATCCATGGCTTTCACAATGGGTCACATATTGTCCCATGAATTTGGGGTGAAGTGGACTAAAACCCTATGGAGATAAAATCCATTCCAAAAGTAAAATAAAAACAAGCCTTCTCATGGCTTAACAACAGCTCTTCCAACCATACTTGGAAAACCCATATCAAAATAAATTAGAACAAGCCTTCACATGGCTTTACAAACAACTTCTCACCATTTCCCAAATGCACAACAATCCCTTATGACCCCCAAGACATAAAGCCATAGAAACTCCCTTATGGCCCCCAAAACAAAGAGTGGAATGGATACATGGAGCCCATACTTCCATGTTTTGTCCCTCTCCTCCCCGAGGAGAGACTCTACATCCATGGTTTGTCCTAAATACTTCACCCTCAAGGCCACTCTTCCCTCCAAGGGTGAGTGTGGCCTTGAGACTCCCAATAAAAAACAAAAAACAAAAAACAAGAACAGAATGCTTCACAACTTCAAATCACATAATAGACACAAAACCAAACACAAGATTTGCAAAACACATCTACTAGCATGTAAGATGAAACAAGCCTTACGTATCTATCAAGAACATGAAGAACTCTACAACACAAACACCATATTTTTCTCATACCAAAAGAAACAACAAGAAATTTCAAGTTGGAGCCACCAACCTAAGTCCAAAGCAAAAATGTCAAGTGTTGATGATGAAATCCATTTTGTCCAAGCCTTTTCCTCCTTCCAAATCTAGTCCTAGTCTCTAAGTTAGAGAGTGGGTGTTCAAACTCTCCAAAATGAAGAGTCCCCACTAAAAAGTCCTCCACACAACTCCCCACAACCCCCTAGGGATAAGGTCTTCTATCTCACTAGTTGGTCTTCCCTAAGCCCTTACAAACTTTCTAAAAATGGCCTCTAACAAAGGTTGGCCCGATAGGTGAGCAAAGGACTATCATTCTAATGGATGGTGTTCTTACCAAGGCCTGATTTCAAAAGTTGATTTTCGGCCATCTAGGAAATCCAACTTTAAAATGGGTCTTTTGGTCAACTATGGGTTATCCTATGGTGAAAAATGACCCTTACCCATAGGTATACCAAGTGGGCTAACTAAAAAAGGCCTAAAAACACCCCTAGGCACCTTGTAACCTCCCAACAACTCATGACAAGTTCAAATTCGAAAATCTATGACAAGACATCTCCTCAAGCTCCCTAACCAAGGGATTCACATGGGGATCTTAAAGCGTACTATCCTAGGTTGATGGGCATCCAATCCTCAAGTGGACATGTCATGGCCACAAGTACACATACAAGTGTCAAGTGACACAACATAAATTGCACATCACAAGCCATGTGGCATATCCACTAGAGAACTCACATAACAATTTACAATAACATTACAACATATTAATTCAAGACATACATGCTCATTACATTTACAAATAAAATACGATACAACAAAGTTTTGTCTCTCATTAGACACAACCTTGGCTCAAATTGAATTCACATTGGCCTATGTTTGGATCCCTGATAGTAGTACCATGGTCTATTTCCCTGCACACTAAATCCAACATTAGTAGTCCAAGTAATATAAATCCACATCATATATGAATCAATTATAAACAACTTAAAAATTCATTTGCATATCACATTATCAATTGAAATTCTCTTGCACATAAACCTTTACTTTTCCCATTCATGAATACATATATATATATACACACATGTAATCAAGAAGTTTACTTTCAACACTTAAGGGGGAAACCATAACATCATAATAACATCAAATATACATTACCTAATAAGTCATATAATTAATTCTCATCATGTCTTCCTAGCATTCATAAAACAAGGTTAACCATAAATGCAAGACCATATTAATATCACAAGGTAATCATCATAACATCATAAAGTAGTGTGCATCTAACATTTAAAGAGTATCAAATAAGTATCTCTCTCAATTGCACAAACTAAAGAGCTATAACAGGCTAGGGCATCTCTCTTAGTATTTCAAGAAATATAATTCCTCAATGTATATGAATCAATTATGTTCAACTTACAATTCATTTGCAACATCACCTATTCAATAGAAATTCACTAGCACATTAATTTTAACTTAGCCCATTTGTTAAAACACACACACACACACACACACACACACATTATGTAATAAACAATTTTTACTTTCAACACTTAATAGTTGGATGCAATCCCCTACAAAAGTTGATGCGTAGGGAGAATATAGATTGGAAAAGGTCTTACAAGGTATCTCATGAAATCTGACAATATCCTGCAAGAAAAATTGTGCCACTGTTGGGGTTGCAAAAGGGGCTAATTCTACCTCTCAACTAACATCTTGTCTAGCTGCCACTAGCCTGCAACACTCCACAACCTAAGGAGAGACAAAAGAGTCGGTAGCACCTGAAATTAAAAAAAATGATAGAATTACTACCTCCACACTTACCTATGGCCTCCATACCTGTGGTCTGATGCCCTTCCTGGCGGTTAACCTCTTTTGCAAAAGCTCTATGGGGATTACCTGTATCCTCATCATATGGCTTTGATGCTGTTGTGCATTGAATACCTATCTCAAGAAAAATTCTAGCAATGTGTCCCATGGCACCACAAGAGTAGCAGGGTCCACATACCCTTTTTTGCAAGCCCTGAGGTCTGGAATACTAAGGGCCTCTTGTCCAAAAGGACCTATTATGACCACCTCGAGAAGCCTTCACCAATTGGGCTTGAGGGGTAAAGAGCGTTTGAGGCCTCAGATTTCTCTGAGGGTCTAGAGTCTGCCACTGCCTAGGTTGAGAGCTTGGTTGACTTCCTGCAAGAGTAGGAGGGGGACTCCTAGATCGTTCTCTAACTAAAGTCATATGCCCTTCTGAACTTTGGCACATATCATGTTGTGAAACATGAGGCATTCTAACAAGAATGATATTGACAAGATTCTATATTGCTAAAAGAATTTATCCATCGAAATCCTAAGGAGGTTTGGGGAGAGAATTCTTTGCCTTAGGTTGATCTTTCTTGTGACCCCGGGGGGTACAACCATGACCTTGTCTGCAAGAGTGAGCTTTCTGTGTTATCGGAGGCATCCTGCACAAAAATAATTGAAGTGCATAAGTTGTAAATGTAATGTAGTAATTTAGAAAAGTGGGGGTTAATAGTTGTTGCAGTTTAAATACTAAGTTGTTGATTAGATTTATGTTTCCAGATTAGAATACCTAGTGTGATACCTGCAGTATTGTAAGATTCAACATGAAAATTGAGAAGATTAACAACAAGATTGCAAACCAAAAATTAATTCATTCTATTCGAATATTGGAGTTTATGAAAATCTGATGGATCCCAAGGGTCATTGGAATCCATTGGAAATGAAATGAAGAGCCATCATAATATTTGTTACAAATAAACTATTCAAATTATAAAAAATTATCAAAAAAACTATATATAAAAATTAGGTCCACTTAGAGGAGGCATAACTTTCTAGTCCTAGCTCCGAATTGTGAACCGTTTAATGCATTGGATGTTGGAAGTATAAGTGGGAAAGTAATACTGAGAGGGGGGGGGGGGGTGAATCAGATATTACCTACTTTTATCTTTTTGATTTGATAAAAATTTATGCATGACATAAACAAAACTTGATCATTGTAAGCAACAAAAAATATAAAATAGCATACATGAAATCACTCATAACACCATGATTTTGGTAACGTAGAAACCCTTGAAAGGTAAAACTGGGGTGGGGATGACACCCACAAATCTTCACTACTGTAGTAATAAGTTTTTCCTATTAAGGCTTACAAAATGTGATCAAATCATGATCTACACTATGAAAGGTCTGCTTTGTCAAAAGCTAAAAGACTTGTATAGTCTACCTTATTAAAGGATTTATAAACTTACAACAAAGTAAGCACTCGGTAAAGAGATTTACAAAAAGTCTACTAAGACTACTTGGTTAAGAGATTTACCCTGATACACTGGTCAAAATGTCTCAGTACCTGATCCTTCGATTTGCACTAGTATGCAGATTACAGATCTCCTCTTTACTTTATATTTTGATCTCTTCTATTTGATCTTTCTTGATTTTTTCCTTTCACTGCTTAGCTCGGTCACTGAACTCTGTCTGAATACTTCACTATTCTGAATATACTTCTCTAATCATCTTCTCTTACTAATTCAATCTTATCTATCTGATTCACACACTTCTCTCTGGTTTAGATCTTGCCCTTATATAATAACAAATTTTTTTTACCATTTCAAGATCTATGGTTCAGATTTATTTCTATTGCTACCTAAACTATACAATTTTCTGATTGGCTCCAGGTTTTACATAAGGATCAATGATAATAATATAGATGCATAATTACCTCCATAATTACCTCATTAGACACAATACAAAACATCATTATCACCAAAAATGGTTTACCTCGATCATCGTGCCATTCCAAACTTGTATGTCATTCCTGGCTAACTCGGCAAAAGTTATTCCTGGCACTTGACATTAACTGTACTCGGCATCGGTTGAACTTCTCTGTCACTTGGTAATCATTGATATATGTAACTCGGCAATAGCTATACTCTTGGCATAGTACAAACATATAGTGACCATGACTTTACTTGGTAGTACTACTGCTCGGTAAGTATACAATACAAAACTCGGCCTTTACAAAATGACTCGGTCACAGTGATGACCGACCATCATTGCCTAGATATATGAGTAAGTGTGAAAACACTAATGGCCAACAAAACTATAGAGATCTACATTGGAAAGGTATTCAAATAATCTAGAATCAAATTTCAGAAGTGACAACTTTTCGTTGGCACTTCCAGGAGGCATCCAAGCCCATAAATGCACCAAAGACCCTTAAAAATGCATTTTACTAAGACATAGGAAAATTGGAAAAAAAATTAGATTTTAATATTTTCCCAATTTAATCCTGTTCAATTGTTGGTTTAATTAATTCTAAAAGAATACATTTAAGAGGATTCATGACCACTCATCCACATCCGTTAACCCATATGATAAACACCTAGGTTAAGTCAGTTTTCTTTACTAAGGGTTTTCCAGAAAGGATGGATGTCTAAGAAATGATAGTAAATGAACTCTCCAAACATGGCGTAATATAAATTAATAGAGTTTGAAGATGCGGATCAAGTCTATGCCCTTATATTTAAATTTAATTAAAAGGAACTCTAATGCTTATATAAATAATTCATTAATTTCCAAGAGTACTAATGATTTCAACTTTTATTGGGATTTAATTGTAACAATATTTTTACAAAGGACAATATACTGGCCACATATATTGGCCCCATAAAAATAACATTAAAAAGTTTAAATCATTAACCAATGTATTAACTAAAACCTTAATTAAACTTTAATCCAACTTAATCTTAACTCATTTAAACCTAATCGTCCCTAATTACCCAAGGAGAGTTTTATATGCTATGTCGCCTTTAATAATAGTTAAGTTAAACCTTTGGTCCATTATTTTATTAAGAAGATCATAATCTGATAGAGAGGAAATAACTTAGTTAAAACATATTTAAATACTAATGTTTTATCATTATCTCTAGAAGAATAAATTAAGTAAATATAGACACCATAAGGCTAAATAAGAACTTTCTTAAAATCTTCTACGTGATTTACGTCTAACTTAAATATTATCTTAACAAGAGATATACATTAAGCCACATTAAGTCTCCCTAATAAATTTATTAGATTATTATTTTAATAACATTATAAGTAGTATAACATCTTTCATAAAACTATTACCCAAAAGATCTTGTTCGGATAATAACACAAAGTGTCTACTAGCAATCTTTATTAGATTTTTCTAAAAATAGCTTAAAAGAGAACATAAAAAAAAAACTACTAAAATTATATTCCCACCAAAAGAAAGAGTTTGAAAATAGCCCCACAAAAAGACTTTTATAAAATATAATAAACATGTCAACACTCTCATTGGGAAACCTAACCCTAATTCAAAATTAGGGTTTGGGCCCAAATAAGAAATGTCAAAAGTTGATTTTTTTTATATTCTTCTCTCATCTCCCTCTCTTTCACAAGCCTTTTTCAAACCCCAAGCTCTCTTAATCTTTTGTGTTGCAGGTCTGTTCATGGCAGCCATGAGGAGGAGGTTACACGTGTATGTCCATGGCTTTATATGTATAAATGTATATATATATATACTCTATTGTATATATGTATATTTATATATATCAAATGCTATGTGAATCCTCAATGGGCCAGATTCGAGCTATTGTTGCTCCAAATGCACTACGGGTAGAAACCCCAGTTAAATACTAGATTTGAATGTATTTTGGTGTCTGACCATGGGCATATCACATATGCTATTTCCTCTTGATCTTGTGAGTATTGAAATTAAGAGGTTCCAAATTTCCCACAAATGCTAAAAGTATCTTCTTGCAAGATATGGCTAGATCTTTGTTAATAATCTATGGATGTATGCTCACTACTGAATTAGTAGTTAATATCGATCTACTATATTTTGATTTTTGGCAATTGTGTGATAACCCTTTCTGAATGTTGTTCTCATAATTCTGCAGTTTGTGATTGTCTCACACTATTCCTTATCACGCTACTGTGTATACATGCACTCATAGCCATGTTACATCGATGAATGTGCCTCTCAAATTTGATAGATCAAAATCTCTCATTGCCTCTTACAATTTGATTTGTTTTAATATTCACAAATATATGTCTCCCCTTCACTCGTTGTTGATAATTCCCTCTTCCTTACCAACTGTGTATGGTGCTGGTTGCGTGAGCATCCTTTGACTGTTGATTTGGGATTTTGTTTTAGTTTTTTTTTCTTCATTTATTATTTTATTATTTACTATGTTTTTTTCTTCAAAAAAAATACTGGTAAAAATGTTATTTGTAGGGGGGTGAGGGCGTGACTATTGTGGTAGGTCATGACCGCCCTACCCACAGTTCACGACACTTGGCCACGACTGTGGGTGGGGGTCGTGGGCCTCCATGATGGCTCGTCCCTATGGCAGGCCACATATGCCCACCATAGTTCACAAATTGCAACTGTGGGTGTGGCTGGGGTCGTGGACCTCCACAGAGGTCACCACAGAGGCCTCAACTGCCGTTCTAGCCCTCTTCACGCGCGTGGGAAGAAAGTAATATGGCCTCTATTTTTTTTATTAAATGCTTTTTTTTGTTTTTACATTTATTAATATAAGTTTATTTAAATCATTTTCTACTGGCCCACTGGCCCAGTACATTCGATAATGTTTGATTTTAAATAGACTTACAAATTTTTTTTTATAATGAATATGTTTTTGAGTGAATATAATTTTGTTAATAATATCATTGTTTACTAATTTTCACAGGAGGTATGACCATGTTTCAAGGCTCATTCATGTATATACTACTTGTTTTATTTTTGAAACATACGAGAAGCCTGGTTACATGCTCATTATTTTTAGTCAAAGATTTGTAAGAAGATGAAACCCTTGCCATACAATCATTATCTAAGGATTGAGTTAATTAAGGCTAAGGTTTTATGCAAAGTTTTGTTAAAAAATGAAACCCCTTACATATCATAATTATTGGCTAAAGAATTTTTAAATATTTTAAAGTTGTAGTTCAATGAATTTTATAGAGCAGTTTAATTTTAAAATTTAGAAAGGGTATTTTTGATTAAAAGTTTTATTTTTATTAATTTTTTATTATCTCCTATATATATATATATACATATTATGTTAAAAATATCACCTTAAGGATTAAAACCGGGGTGAAATCTTATATCTATATGCTTTATTTTTTTTTTTGTATATGGTGCATAAATATGTGTATTCACTATGCACATTTGCAAATAAACATATTTCTTTTAATATTTGCTAATCTTTTATATATATATATATATATATATAAATATATATACCCAGATTTCTAATGTCCTTTATTATCTCCCCTTTTTATTGAAGCAAGCTACTGTTCTGGTTGCTGCAGGTTTAAATTTTTATGAAGCATAGTGGTTTCAAGGTTCTAATGTTGAAACCTTGGCTCTGATACCAGATGTAGTGCCCACAAAAATGTGCCAGTAAAAGTAACCCATTTTAAAAAAAAATGCAAAAGAGTAACTATTATAAGTACCTCAATGCCTGATTAACCTAAGGAAGGAATACATGCAGTTTTCCTATTACAAAAGAAACATCATTATAAATGCTAGTATGAATAGTGAACAAATTTATAAGTTTGCACTGATATTTTTATTTTCTTAATTCTCAAACAGACAAGAATAGTCATATTTTTAGGCACATTACGAATCATGATTTCTTTTACTCCTTCCCTTTTGTTTTGGGAACTAAAAAACAATAGATTTTAAGTCTCCTTATAGTATATAGGTAAATACTGGTTTACATTAGGATACATTAAACTATCAAAATCTTTTTCTTAAAGATCTAAGTTTCACATATGAATGTAAGTGCAGATTTAGTTCTATAAGGCCAATAGTTAGCCACTACATGTCAGAATATAGAACAAATAAGGAAGATAACCAACATTCTATTGATTTAACTAAAAATAGAATGTGTAACTGTGCTTCCTTCCTATATAACAGATTTCTATGAAATTCATGCATATACAACTAGCCTTTTCAAATTGATAGAAATATGCAAATAGATAACTCCTACTCAATTTCTATTATATTTTTATACAAAGAGTGATGCACAATCTTTCTCAATCTTTCAAGAGACCAATTTTCTTTTAATCTCAAAGCTTTTACATAACATTGCATAAACACATTTCTTCTAGATGTATTTTTCTTTTTTCACAAACTAAATCTTCCACTTCAAGAGCTCCAAGAAAATCCATAATCTGCAAAAATAAGAAATCAAAAAGACCATGGGATGCTCACCTCCCAACCTAGATCTTTACAAGACCACCCCCAAGCTAGGGGAACCAAACATAGGTAGGATACACACAAGCAAACAGAATGAGCAAATCAACAATCCAACACATACAAAAAATAAACTTCCCATCCATGGCTTTCACAATGGGTCACATATTGTCCCATGAATTTGGGGTGAAGTGGACTAAAACCCTATGGAGAGAAAATCCATTCCAAAAGTAAAATAAAAGCAAGCCTTCTCATGGCTTAACAACAACTCTTCCAACCATACTTGGAAAGCCCATATCAAAAGAAATCAGAACAAGCCTTCACATGGCTTTACAAATAGCTTCTCACCATTTCCCAAATGCACAACAATCCCTTATGACCCCCAAGGCATAAAGCCATAGAAAATCCCTTATGGCCCCCAAAACAAAGAGTGGAATGGATACATGGAGCCCATACTTCCATTCTTTGTCTCTCTCCTCCCCGAGGAGAGACTCTACATCCATGGATTGTCCTAAATACTTCACCCTCAAGGCTACTCTTCCCTCCAAGGGTGAGTGTGGCCTTGAGACTCCCAATCAACAACACAAGACAAAAAACAAGAACAAAATGCTTCACAACTTCAAATCACATAATAGACACAAAACCAAACACAAGATTTGCAAAACACATCTTCTAGCATGTAAGAACAAACAAGCCTTACATTATATCTATCAAGAACATGAAGAACTCTACAACACAAACACCATATTTTTCTCATACCTAGAGAAACAACAAGAAATTTCAAGTTGGAGCCACCAACCTAAGTCCAAAGCAAAAATGTCAAGTGTTGATGATGAAATCCATTTTGTCCAAGCCTTTTCCTCCTTCCAAATCTAGTCCTAGTCTCTAAGTTAGAGAGTGGGTGTTCAAACTCTCCAAAATGAAGAGTCCCCACTAAAAAGGCCTCCACATAACTCCCCACAACCCCCTAGGGATAAGGTCTTCTATCTCACTGGTTGATCTTCCCTAAACCCTTACAAAATTTCTAAAAATGGCCTCTAACAAAGGTTGGCCCAAAAGTTGGGCAAAGCACTATCATTATAATGGATGGTGTTCTTATCAAGGCCTGACTTCAAAAGTTGATTTTCGGCCATCTAGGAAATCCAACTTTAAAATGGGTCTTTTGGTCAACTATGGGTTATCCTATGGTGAAAAATGACCCTTACCCATAGGTATACCAAGTGGGCTAACTAAAAAAGGCCTAAACACACCCGTAGGCACCTTTTCAACCTCCCAACACTACTACATTTGGGGCCAAATTTTGACGGCCGTTTGTTAGATTTGCAACACTCATTTGTCAAAATTTCAACACATGAGTCCGTCACCATTTTTGTGTAGAAGATTGTGACAGAAGACCTACCTATCGGTTTACCATCACCATGTCACATCAAAAAGTTGCAAATGACAACAACTTTGTTATGGCATTTCCTGCGGTTCATCCATCGAAATTTCGATAACAAGACCTATCAGAAATATACAATCTCTATCGAAACTAACTATTGAACCATATTCTTTCCGATGGTAGAACTGTTGGAATACCAACAGTTAGCATCAAATTCTGACAGATCTACCCGTCGGTGATATGGCCTCACTGTCAAAAGTTATGTCAAATATTTTCTATTTACGACACTTAAATTGTCAGAATAGCGACAATTCTGCACTATTCTCTGACAAGTTTCCATGTCGAACGTATAGCATTACTGTTGCATGAAATGTTATAAATTATTTTTTTCTGACATTTTGTCTGTCAAATGCATAACTCTTCTGTCAGAATTAATTATGAATTGTCAAAAAACTGACGGATAGGCACATTGAAGTTAACACAGCTCAAGAGACCATCATAGGTTGTCTCTTTCTTCAGTCTATATTATTGACATAATGTTTTACCTTTCATTAGCTCATCAAATCCAAGGATTTGAAATAATTTAATAGAATATTTTCATGACAATGTATATTATTTAAGTTGATGTTGCATGAATTTATCTACTTTGCACACTTGTAGACTATGAGGACGATGATAAAGAAGCATTGCCACGGGAGGAGATGCTTCTTTATTGCCGTCTTCATAGTATACAAGTGTGCAAAGTAGATAAATTTGTGCAATGTCAACTTAAATAATATACATTGTCATGAAAATATTCTATTAAATTCTTTCAAATCCCCAAATTTGATGAGCTAATGAAAGGTAAAAAATTCTGTGAATAATATAGACTGAAGAAAGAGACAACTTATGATGGTCTCTTGAGCTATGTTATCTTTAGTCCTAGCTACCTGTCGATCGTTGAGAATAATCACCACCTTTCATTTATGTACACTGCACAAATTGATCGCCGTCTCACAAAAACATTTTACACTTGTACATCTCATCAATACTGAAGGCCTAAAGTAAATTTATATGATCACTAGCACATTTCATGTATGGATGAGAAAACACAATCCAAAGTTTCTAGATAACCATTTTTTAGAAGAGGAATGAGTGGAGGCCAAAGAAGGGATAATTGTAAAGGTTTTATAGATGTAGGTTACTAAATCATCATCTCTACACTGGTACTCAATCTGGCCTCCACTCCATATACATCTTCTCAGAATCTAAAAACTCTCCATCATTGATTCTCGTCATTTTTTTAGCATCTCTGTGGACTAAGACCTTAAATTGTTGAGCTTCTCTTTGTTTTGAGAATAGTTTAACATTCTCTACTTAATAGGGCCAACCACGTGAAGGTGGAAGCTCACCTAGCCCCTCCTAGGAGCCTCTTATGACCCTTTATGACATTTTAAGACCTCTAAGATGTATTCTTAGGGATTGTAAAGGGTCATAAGGGGTCCTAGGACACAACAACTGAGAAACATAAATGTAGGCATCATGGTCACAATTTTTTGGAGACAACATAATTGAGTGGTTTTTTGAGATGATGCAAAGTAGTGGTTACTTTTGCATCATCTGGGAATAGCACTCAATTATGTTGTGTCTCCAAAAAATTGTGACCATGATGCCTACATTTATGTTTCTCAGCTGTTGTGATATGTACATCACAGTCTGTCGTTGTTGCAAAAGCAGAGCCTATATTCCACAACAAAAAGGAAGACATCTTTTTAGCCTGGGTCTCGATCCTACCCCAATTGTCGAAGGATCCGAGGCTAGGCCTGAAAGATGTCTTCCCATTCTGTCTGCAACATTGTGTCCATCCATGATCTTAGGAACATCATCATCTTTCCACTCTTCATTTGCCAAAATATATCACTTCTTCAAGCTTGCAGAGTAATCTTATTAATAAAAGAACTCTTGCCAACATTAGGGTACCCACAGATCAAAATAGTTGATGTTATTAGTGCTTGTGCTCAAGGATATCGATTCACTATTTTGAAATGGCCAAATCATTTTTATTTCAATTGTAGAGAAAAGGAGTGGGAGAAAACGAGTGGGTGAAAGATGATCAAGAGTGAGAGAAGGCATTGCATTTTATTTGATCATAAATGCTCTCTAAAATGACCAATCATGTTTTCTATTCGATTCCTTTTGGTGTTTTTATTTCCCATATTCAGTAGATAAAAATCATGGTGGCAGCCACTTAGCCATCTTTTTGATGTTCCAGGTATTTTACAAAGATATAGGTATGTCGATTTATCATTCAATTGCTTGCAGTTATTGGTCAAATGAAAATATTTTGTCACGTTGCAAGGGCAAGATATCAGTTTGGTGTTTTTGGTTTATGTTAAAAGTTGATTTGGTAAAATCCTCGAAAAACACACTAAATGTTCTAAAATGTAAAGAAGTTGAATGTTAAATGTAAGATATATATCTCATCCATAGTAATCAAAAGAAAGGACATGAAGCTTATAAGGAGATTTACGAAACCAAAAATATAAGCGAATAGGAAACATGGATTGGTACCTTATGAATTAGTTTTTGAGGTGCACAATCTTCATCAATCTCCTCAGAACAAGACCCCTCCTCATGAAAAATGCATTTAACACAAAAAATAAATCTACAAAACTGAACCAATGGCATGTTTAGAACAAAGAAATAGATTGATAATAATATGCTGAAAATTCTATTATGTTTAATACACGCAAAAGGACCGGTCCCAACAATTCTTAAACATACTTTATCTAATATGATAATAGCATGCTAATTAAACTGATAAAGGTGTTATCTACATTTAATCTACCAATTACTAATTACACAAAAAACAAATTTACAAAACTGAACCAATGGCATGTTCTTCGTATGTGATTTCTTCATCTTTCGAGCCTCTGGCATCATATTCGACCACAAATTTCAAATGCATTGCATTTTATTTGATCATGAATGCTCTCTGAAATGACCACATTCTATTGGTGTCATGCCCTAGCCCATGCTTTATCTCCATTATTTGATGTTATTGGTGCTTATGCTCAAGGATATCGATTCACTATTTTCAAATGTTTGGATCGTTTTGGTCATGACTGTTCCTCTAGTACACAGTCAAGAAATGTAACTGTCTAATGATTATATGTAATGTTGAATGGATTAAATGCTTTATTCTTGGTAGAAGTGAATGGAAGGAATAGTGTTGGTGTTAGGTTTCATTTATTATTGAATTCAATGGTTTCCAAGATGTGTTGAGGAGTTTGCTCCTTCTTTAATGTTAATTGTTCCTGCACAATCCACTCATACAATAGTGAAATGTTATGTGATTGACAATTTCATACAACTTGTCCTTGGCATGTATTAAATACAATCTAGTCACTTATTGAATGCTTTGGAGACTACTGGTTTGACTATCCATGCATTACCAGTGACTGAGATTCATTAAAGGATACAAAACCCTTCATTTTGGGGTTATTGTGTGTGGATTCAAATGTAGGTTTGATTTGGTTAATGTTTAGAAGAGATCAATAAAGTATTTAAAGATAATCTTACATGTTTGGAGAGGTTTGAGAGGCACTTATAATGACTATACCCTCACAAATAGCGGCATAGACTGGTTTTACTAAGTTTCCTTTCTCTATTTTGAGGTTTCCTTTCTCTGCCACAGGGGTACAGTTAGAGGGTTCATTGACAAAATGATCCTTTGAATGGTTACTATGAATATGGATAATTTGATATAGCATATTGCTCATTTTACTTGAAGTTTGGAATAGCTTGTGCAAGGGTGAAAGTAGTTTTGGTAGTGACTGTTCCTCTACACAGTCAGAAAATGTAACTGTCTAATGATTATATGTAATGTTGAATGGATTAAATGCTTTATTCTTGGTAGGAGTGAATGGAGTTTCCAAGATGTGTTGAGGAGTTTGCTCCTTGTTTAATGTTAACTATTCATGCACAATCCACTCATACAACAGTGAAGTTACAAAACTGAACCAATGACATGTTTACAACAAAGAAATAGAATGATAATAATATGCTGAAAATTCTATATATTCTATTTAATACACTCCAAAGGACCAGTCCCAACAATTATTAAACATACTATTTATTTGATATGATCAATTGTTAATAAAGGTCTAATTCTGTAGATTGCTAGCATGAAGGAAGATTTGACCTAGCCAAATTTTCCTTTTACCACAAAAAAAATGTGTGATAACTATGTCTACTACAACCTTAATTGTTTAAGAATTCATCATATCAAATAAAGTATGTTTAAGAATTGTTGGGAGTTCTATTAGACCTTTGTTGTAAACATGTCATTGGTTTTCAAATGTTTGGATTCACATTTGTTGATATTATTGGCATGTATGTTTAATGATGCCATTGTATATTGCTGTCATTGAAATGACCTTATTCTACTGGTGTCATGCCCTAGCCCATGCTTTAACTCCATTATTTGATGTTATTGGTGCTTGTGCTCAAGGATATCCATTTTTTTGAAATGTTGACTGTGGTTATCAAATGGACAACCCGTGAGCTTCTCGCTAGGCATCATTTATATTAATAGCTTAGGGCATCAAATGTATTGTATCATTGATAGTTGAGACTTTGTTAAAAGGAAATAGGACAAAGAACGATTCTAATTTAGTTTCTTTATTTTGATCTCTAAGTGGCTTACAACCCTAGAGAAGTATATGCAGATTTACAAATGCAGTTGCAGGATACATAGCAGTTGATAATTCACAAGAAATCTATGCATCCAATTTGAATAGAAGTTAATACAAAGAAATAGGGTCCTCCAATGGCCCAATCATCTGAACCTTGACTGTCCCCTCAACCAGTAACCCTTCAAAACTGGGTTATCATGCAATTAGTGAATGATCCTTCATTCTCCTGGTCTGCCCTGCATCCAAACATATTGGAAATACACAATACAATGATAATGAGTCTTTCACAATCCCCCTTCCCTCAAGGGAAACTATCAACCATCCCTTCCACATAGCATTTCACTTTTGTATGAGTGGATTGTGCAGGAGCAGTTAACATTAAACAAGGAGCAAACTCCTCAACACATCTTTGTTGTAAACATGCCATTGGTTCAGTTTTATAAATTTTTTTTTTGTGTTAAATGCATTTAAATGGAACATTAAGTATAGTAATAATATGCTTAATCTATTAGTAATTGTAGATTAAATGCCCATAACACCTTTATCAGTTTAGCATGTTATTATAAGATACTAAAAAAGACCTACTATTTGTCAGAGAAATCTTCACTGTCCCCCACAATGAAGACAATGAAGATTGACCTCCTGCCCCACAACAAAGAACATTGTAATAAGAATAAGATATAATATAGTGTTAGAATAAACTTTGAACAAAGACATGTAATTCTTAAGTTAATGATCTAAAAAGTTGCAAATATAGGAATTGAAAAAGAAGATAGTTCCAAGAAACATTTTCACAAATATGAAATGTGAGGAAAAGTAATAACATTAACAATGCCAAGATTCATAGCATTAAATTTCACCTACGGATGAGTTTATGCAGTGGGTTGCCTAGCATCAAAAACATGTTGAGTTGCATTTGAGCTGTAACTAAGAGTATCATGTGGAACAGACCCTAAACTTTGAAAGCGTTCTCCAACCTGGCAATTCAAAATTCAATCTAGGCAAGCATTAGTAAGTGAAATAAATTATAGAAATCAACATCAACATCATCATAATCATTAGAAATAAAATTTAAAGACATATTTTGGATAGTACTATGTTTCTTGAAAGTTTTTGTGATGCTTCTAAACTTTAAAGACATATTTTATGGCTTAATGATAACATAGATTAGTGTTTTGTTTTCTGATGGAATGTTGTTGATCATTCATGGTCTTGAAGAAACTTTTGATTGTTTTGATTCTCAATTCTTGACGTTGTTTCTCAATGTCATATAGACTGACCACAAGATGGTTCAGCTGGTCCTCTCTTTCTGTTTAATCATTTGTCTTCTTCATGGTGTAAGTGTTCATTAATATTCATTAATGGCGGGTGGTGATTCCTTGGTAATAAAGCCATTGACAAAATTCATAATCATATAGCTCTTTACCTGATCTAGTCACATCATCAATATCGAGGTCAGTTTGTCTGGCCTCAGCCTCAACCTCAACCTGCTCATTAACAACAACCTCTATACTCTCTACAGTTGCAATACAAATTGTTACATTAATCCAAACACCAATTGCAATTAAATTTGTATTACTACACCAATCAATTTAAGATGTTTACTTGTATTACTGTGATGCACATCCTCATTGTCATCAACACGCACAGGTTGTGTACGACAAGAATCGGTAGGCTCCAAAGTTTCTAGATAACCATTTTTGAGAAGAAGAAAAAGTGGAGGCCAAAGAAGGGATAATTGTGAAGGTTTTCTAGATGTAGGTTACTGAATCATCATCTCTTGTTGATATATTTCAGATTCTACTCTGGAATGAACAAACTATAGAGATCTAACACAACTAAACATAGAATAAAGGAAACAAGAAGGGATAGAAGATACCTGGATATCAACCAAGTATACTCCAGTCTATATGCCTCCAACTGTACTAACAAAGGTGCTGAGGAGAACCTGATTAGTACCTTAGTGTTAGTGTATTGAGGAAGAGTCCAGTCCTAATAGAGGCTTCCAACCCTAATCAACTCGTAGTTAACATTGCCAATAATTGCTGGTTGTATAGATCAGATCATAATTTGATCTTTATTCATGCTTAGACTTGTTCTTATCTATTAGCCGAAGCTACTTATCTTTCACACCAATATATGCTGATCTAAGTTTGCTTAAGGCAGAGAATCAAGGTTTTAAGGGAGGGAAGCACGTTATGTTTTTGGTGCTTCTCTCCCTAGAATCCAACACCATATATATATGAATTGAATTATCTTCAAGAGGGCCGACCTGGTCTTATTAAATATATTTAATGTTAAAGCCAAGAGGCCGACCTTGGGCCCTTAACTAATTCAACCAACACATATATATAAATGAAATAATAATCTCCTTATTATTATAAATCGCACAAGGGTATTTATTTGATCAATTTGATCTTGGCCGAAAAGCTATAATTATTAACACTCTGCACTGGTACTCAATCTGGCCTCCACTCCATATATGTCTTCTCAGAATCTAAAACCTCTCCATCGTTGATTCCTGTCATTTTTTTAGCATCTCGATGGACTGAGACCTTAAATTATTGAGCTTCTCTTTGTTTCAAGAATAGTTAAACATTCTCTACTTAACAGGGCCAACCACGTGAAGGTGGAAGCTCATCTGGCCCCTCCTAGGAGCCTCTTATGACCCTTTACGACATTTTAAGACCTCTAAGATGTATTCTTAGGGATCGTAAATGGTTGTAAAGGGTCATAAGGGGTCTTGGGACACAACAGCTGAGAAACATAATTGTAGGCATCGTGGTCACAATTTTTTGGAGACAACGTAATTGAGCTATATACCCAGACGGTGGAGAGAAACTCCCGCACCTCCGATTCCAAGTTGACTACATCTGTTGCTCATGAATACAAAGTCCTCCAATAGATGTATTCAACTTGGAATTGGGGGTGCAGAAGTTGCTCTACACCGCTTGGGTACACAACTCAATTACATTGTCTCCAAAAGATTGTGACTATGATACCTACAATTATGTTTCTCAGCTATTGTGAAATCTACATTTATGTTTCTCAGTTGTCATGTTTATGTGCATGTTTTTTATGTATTTTGGATAGTAAGTCTAATTTAATTTGTCTGTGGACTAAGACCTTAAATCATGTAATGAGGATGCTTAGAACACTAGTATATGCAAATTTCATTATTTAATAATAAAAATATATTAAAATGTTTATACCTTCTCCCATTTGCTGGTGTAATTCCTCTTTGAGTATCCCCTTTCTCCTTTGCATCCAAAATGAACTCATTCCAATCCCTCACTGGAATAAAGGGAGGACGTTCAAACTTCATCAAGACTTCATACAAGCAACATTCATAGATTATGTTCAATGTGTTATTTACATTTGTAAATCAGCATTGCATGCAAATCTACGGATGGTGCATGGTACGAAGCCACGCTCAAGCTTGAAAATGATAGTCAATCCATAGTCAAGGTCAAAGAACAAATGGAATGACCAAGAAAACACTATATGTTAAATCATGTGATTGCTAGCAAATTGGGGCTCACCTGAGCCATAAACATGAAGAATTATTCTAAAAAAAGATGTAAACCATATATATGTGCACTTGAGGCAAAGAGAAGTTATGCCATATCCATATTAAAATATTAGTTACAATATGAAAATACTAAACTAACTAATTCCTGAGTTCATCTCTGCATATGGTCGCAACAAAGATATGTGATTACAATACAGAGAAGGCATCGTAAAAATATAATTTCAGAATTTGCCCTAGCTTGACACATTTTGCACTCAAATCCTTCATCGCGGATAAGTGGAGATGGGTGGATAGATGCAAATGAGTTGTCATCGACCCAACTAAAGTATCCGCAGCCATTATTTCCTTGTGATGCCCAGTCTACATTAGTTCTTATATTATAATGAATAGTATTTACATTAGAAACATTAAATATATACACATTAGCAACCTTTTTTCTATTTGGGCAGCACCAAAATTATCATCTAGGGTTGTTCGGTGTCCGTGAAGTCTTCAACACACATTGCCCACCACCACATCAACAGTTTGGCACATTGACAAGAGTCATCGAGCCTATATATCAATAATGCACCGCACTATCGTTACTACATTTATTATTTTTATATGATTATTTTTATATGAAATACACCAAGGAGTACCATCAAAAATATTAACCATTTACAATAATGAAAAGTAAACCTAAATCAAATAGCTCATTTTTTTATTAGCATGTGTAGTCTCTATGTATATGAAAAATGAAAGAAATATGAAGCTGAAATAAAATAGTGAACAAAATAATATTCGATCCACATAGACTGAATGAAATATACCATCAAAAGAAGGTCACAAAATCCTGTCACGAAGCACAAACATAGGAAATCAAAAGGGACAAAAGAAAAGAAATAAGAAAAATCATTACGACTATAGAAAAATAATTTATACTACAATCAAAAAAAGAAACACTCTTTGTCAACAATTTTCAAAATCATTAGGACTATAGAAAAATAATTAAGACTATACAAAATCAAATTTTAGAAATGGATGGTTCTAATGCTTTTCCATTACAACAATTGAGCATTCATCATTTGGTATTGTGTATTCCATTTAAGTATGTCAACAATGTTCAAAATCTTATCACCAAGCACAGACAAGAAATAAGAAAAATCATTAGGACTATAGAAAAATCAAGTTCTATAAATGGACGGTTCTGATATTGCTTTGCCATTACAATAATTGAGCATTCATCATTTGGTACTTCTTGGTGTATTCCATTTAAGTTTTTCAGTTGTCGTGTTTATGTGCATGTTCTTTATGTGTTTGGCTTCTCTCCCTCACAAGAGATGCATCAACAGGTAATTGATTTGAAAGCATAATGATTTGACAATCTTTTTTCAGGATAGGCGTAATCATCCCGCCAACCTTAATCAGCAACATTTGTGATATATGTCAAGTACTTATAATCAGTATGCCCAAAAAATAGAGACTTAGTAGTAAAAGCATGTCCTTTGGTTTACTAGTTTACTTATAATCAGTATGTCCTTTGGTCTACTAGTTTAATCTGGTTTAAGAATGGTTTGTTTCATGTTTGAATGTACCATTGAATGAAGCTTGGCTATATTAAGTACAATCTTAAGACTCATGACTCTTCAAATTCTCTTATTTCCTTCAGACCTCCAAACATGTGTACTTTGAGTAGCCCTCCAACAAATGGACTTGTGATGATTTTCACAATAGTACATGTGTAGGAGGACTACTAAAAGTACTGCTTAGGAAAATCTGAATGTTCATCACCTGTGCATATAAGAGTTGATCATAGAAGGTATATGCTGTTGGGTAAGCTCCCAATAGCGCTCAGATAAATAAGCATGTTCATCACCTGTGCATATGAAGTGGCTCTAATGGAAGATACAATCACTAAATTCTACATACTCCTTATTTTGTTCTGTGTTGATATTGTTAGACATGGTCTTTCTTGAATGGAATGACTCGTTACTTGTACATTGACTAGAATGTTGGTGGAAGAAGGATGATTTGTTTGCAACCATTTTTTCAACTCTAATTTTCTCAACACAAAGGGACATTTATCATAGCCATAGAAACATGATTATTTTAAAATGAAATACACCAAGGAGTACCATCAGAAATATTGACTATTTACAATCATGAATAGTTAACCTTAATCAAATAGCTCATTTTTTTACCAGCATGTGTAGTCTTTGTGTATATGAAAAATGAATGAAATATCAAGCTGAAATAAAATAGTGAATACAATTTCAAATTCAAGGCCTAATTTATCAAGAGCAACAAACATTAGGATGGAAGAAAAATCATTAAGAGTATAGAAAAATCATTAGGACTATAGAAAAATCATTAAGACTAGAAATTCAAGTTCTAGAAAAATCATTAAGAGTACTATAGAAAAATCATTATGACTATAGAAAAATCATTAAGACTACAAAATCAAGTTCTAGAAGAATCATTACGACTATAGAAAAATCATTTAGACTATAAAATCAAGTTCTAGAAATGGACGGTTTTGATGCTTTGCCATTACAACAATTGAGCATTCATCATTTGGTACTTCTTGGTGTATTCCATTTAATTTTTTTAGCTGTCGTGTTTATGTGTTTGGCTTCTCTCCCTCGCAAGGGATATGCCGATAGGTAATTGATTTGAAAGCATAATGATTTGACTATTCCAAGTAATATTTTTAATCCTTTGAAGTTTCTCATGATCCTGATGTAAGTTGATTGGATTAAGCAATTTGGGGATCCAATAGGACTTTAGGGGAGTTCAATAAATGTTTTGGAAGACTTAGAGGAACTATTAGCATGACTGTTCCTTCATCTACAATGAGTTAGACTAAATTTGCTAAGTTTTCCTTTGTTTTGAAGTGTATTTTGTAATCTATTTCCTTTCCATGGACCTAAAGACCTAGGGCCCATGGAAAAAGGATACTAACAATGTATTATACAACTCTAATGTTCTTGATTTGCAGAGATTTGAGAAAGTAAAGAGAACATTGGCTATGTTTAATGTTAACTGTTCCTGCACAATCCACTCATACAATAGTGAAATGCTATTTGATTGACAATTTCATACAACTAGTCCTTTGGCATGTATTAAATAGAATAGAATTTTCAGCATATTATTATCATTCTATTTCTTTGTTGTAAACATGTCATTGGTTCGGTTTTAATCTACTGGTGTCGTGCCCTAGCCCATGCTTTATCTCCATTATTTGGTGTTATTCACTATTTTGAAATGTTGATTGTGGTTATCAAATGGAAAAAATAGAAAAACAAAATTGTACACAAATTTTTTTTTACAAAACTGAACCAATGGCATGTTTACAACAAAGAAATAGAATTATAATAATATGTTGAAAATTCTATTTTGTTTAATACACGCCAAAGGACCAGTTGTATGAAATTGTTAATCACATGGCATTTCACTATTGTATGAGTGGATTGTGTAGGAACAATTAACATTAAACAAGGAGAAAACTCCTCAACACATCTTGGAAACCATTGAATTCAATAATAAATGAAACCTAACACCAACACTATTCCTTCCATTCACTTCTACCAAGAATTCTAGCACAAGCACAAGCTATTCCAAACTTCAAGTACAAGCTATTCCAAACTTCAAGTAAAATGAGAAATATGCTATATCAAATCATTCATATTCATAGTAACCATTCAAAGGATCATTTTGTCAATGAACCCTCTGACTGTACCCCTGCGACAAAGAAAGGAAACCTCAAAATAGAGAAAGGAAACTTAGTAAAACCAGTCTATGTCACTGTTTGTGAGGGTACAATCATGATAAGTGCCTCTCAAACCTCTCCAAACATGTAAGATTGTCTTTAAATACTTTATTGATCTCTTCTAAACATTAACCAAATCAAACCTACATTTGAATCCACACACAATAACCCCAAAATGAAGGGTTTTGTATTCTTTAATGAATCTCAGACATTGGTAACGCATGGACAGTCAAACCAGTAGTCTCCAAAGCATTCAATAAGTGACTGGATTGTATTTAATACACACCAAAAGACCAGTTTTATGAAATTTTCAATCACATATCATTCCACTATTGTATGAGTGGATTGTGCAGGAACAATTAACATTAAACAAGGAGCAAACTCCTCAACACATCTTGGAAACCATTGAATTCAATAATAAATGAAACCTAACACCAACACTATTCCTTCCATCCACTTCTACCAAGAATAAAGTATTTAATCCATTCAACATTACATATAATCTTTAGACAGTTACATTTTCTGACTGTGTAGAGGAACAGTCATGACCAAAATGATCAAAACTACTTTCACCCTTGCACAAGCTATTCCAAACTTCAAGTAAAATGAGAAATATACTATATCAAATCATTCATATTCATAGTAACCATTCAAAGGATCATTTTGTCAATGAACCCTTTGACTGTACCCCTGCGGTAGAGAAAGGAAACCTCAAAATAGAGAAAGGAAACTTAATAAAACCAATCTATGTCATTGTTTGTGAGGGTATAGTCATGATAAGTGCCTCTTAAACCTCTCCAAACATGTAAGAATGTCTTTAAATACTTCATTGATCTCTTCTAAACATTAACACATGGACAGTCAAACCAGTAGTCTCCAAAGCATTCAATAAGTGAATATGAATGTTTGAAAACTTTCCTCTCAACTTCCCCAACCATTCCTAATTAGTTAGAGGGATTAGTTGAGTGTTTAGACACTAAAACTTCTTAAACATACTTTATCTGATATGATGAATTGTAATATCAACAAACGTGAATCCAAACATTTGAAAACAGTGAATTGATATCCTTGAGCAAAAGCACCAATAACATCAAATAATGGAGATAAAGCATAGGCTAGGGCACAACACCAGTAGAATGTGGTCATTTCAGTGAGCATTCATGATCAAATAAAATGCAATGCATTTGAAATTTGTGGTCGAATATGATGCCAGAGGCTCGAAAAAAATTACCCGTCAAAGATACCAATCAAAGATGTAGAAATCACATACCTTCTCTCGCGCTCAGCTTGCATGAAGGAATATTTGATAGCCAAATCTTCCTTGTACCACACAAAGAACATGCCATTTGTTTAGTTTAGCATGTTATTATCATATCAGATAAAGTATGTTTAAGAATTGTTGGTAAGGATAGGAATAGTGGAGATTCTAGAAATATCCCTCTAATCGATTAGGAGTGGTTGGGGAAGTTGAGAGGAAAGTTTTCAAACATTCATATTTACTTATTGAATGCTTTGGAGACTACTGGTTTGACTGTCCATGCATTACCAGTGACTGAGATTCATTAAAGGATACAAAACCCTTCATTTTGGGTTATTGTGTGTGGATTCATCCTCTTTAGCCAGGAAGATCAAGAAGATGGGGTAGGAGGACATTGTGGTAGAAGAAGTATTTAAAGAAGCAACAAGAAGCAATACAAAAGTTTTCAAGAGTTTGGAACAACATTTTAGAATCCATGAATGGTATGGGTAAGGTGACCTTCATTCTTGGCTGTGACTTCAATGAAACATTGGATATGGCTGATAAGAAGAAGGGTCACTTGTTGATAGTGTTCCTTGAGGGAAGGGGGATTGTGAAAGACTTTTTATTAATTGTATTTTATATTTCCAATATGTTTGGATGTAGGGAAGACTAGGAGAATGAAGGATCACTCACTGATTGCATGATAACCCGGTTTTGAAGGGTCACTGGTTGAGGGGACAGTCAAGGTCTGGATGTTGATAGTAATTCGTTGAGGGAAGGGGGATTGTAAAAGACTTGTTATCATTGTATTGTGTATTTCCAATATGTCTAGATGTAGGGCAGACCAAGAGAATGAAGGATCACTCACTGATTGCATGATAACCTAGTTTTGAAGCGTCACTGGTTGAGGGGACAGTCAAGGTCTGGATGTTCATAGTGTTCCTTGAGGGAAGGGGGATTGTGAAAGGCTTGTTATCATTGTATTGTGTATTTCCAATATGTTTGGATGTAGGGCAGACCAGGAGAATGAATGATCACTCACTAATTGCATGATAACCCCACCAAGCATTCTTTCCTTTAAGTTTCCACAATATCTCAAAATATGATCATTATTCTTTACTTTCTTCTATATGCTATTCTTTCTATGGTTTTGTTATCTCAGAAATATATCAAAAACATTGCAGATGTGCATATAAAAGTAAAATATTGTCCTTCAATTGTTCCACATTGAAGAATTTCCTCTTGGGAGTATTCTCTTCATTTGTAAAATATCTGTCAAAAATGTTTCCCATATTTCTTCAAGATCTATTTTAATCTTTATACTGCAATTTTGATTAGATTTGACCAATAGTTGATTTCATTGGTATTTTATAGCATATACTCCTAATGTGAAATGTGGAGAGAAAGAAAGAGACACACTAGGTATGAATTACACGATATACCCATCATCACTTAGCACTTAAATAATAAATTATGGATAGGGAACAACCCCCTAACTTTTGGATGTTTGTTTCATGTTGGCCTCTTATTATATGCAAAGCTAGGCCTGTCTTAGGCTAACAACCATAGTGTAGGGGCCATAAATTATGGATCCCAAAATAGTGCACATTTGTATTAAATTAGGTTCACTATACTACAAGGGAATGGAAACCATGCAATAGTGCCTCATGGGGATGGAAGCAACCCTTCACCAAGAAGATGATTGTGTCTGCAATATTTACTAGAGCCAAAGAACATAATTTGGTTCCAGCAATTACTCCTAGAAGATAATGGCAACTACAAAACACTTGGAAAAGATAGCACTCACTATATCTTTTATCACTCTTTTAAAGCTGGGACAATAAATCTCAAAGATTGATCAACGAATTCTTGAACACAAAGAACCATTGACAGTTATGATTCATGTGTACAATAGCCAACAACCAGTTGTTCCAATCATGGTGTCCAATAATTATGTTAGAAAAAGAATCTACAAATCCCTTACACAACCATAATAGATTCAAACCATGAACCGTAAGAACCTAACAATGGGACTAAGAAAGATACAGCCTAAACAAATCTTGATCATATTCCACTCTATTGTAAGACCCAAGAAGTAACTCTATCTTAAAGCTACACATTCCTCTAGATGAAGCTCAAAGGTCAGGTAGCTGAAGCATAGCAATACTTGAATGGATATAGGAATAATTTGATGCACAATCATTTGCTAGCTTGGTTTATGGGTTTTCCACATAATATTTTCCCTTTAACCACATTTATAGTTTGAGAAAATCAGAAAAAATTGTTTCAGATTTATATTATCCTTTTGAACTAGCACACTGCCATCAAAATGCATAATCATTGGTCATATCAAGAAAATTCCTATTGATTAGTAGGATATCCTTATAAAAATTTGATACATGGATTTCTTGTGAATTATTGATTGCTATGTATCCTGCAACTATGAAAGGAATAGTGTTGGTGTTAGGTTTCATTTATGATTGAATTCAATGGTTTCCAAGATGTGTTGAGGAGTTTGCTCCTTGTTTAATGTTAATTGTTCCTGCACAATCCACTCATAAACTAGTGAAATGCTATGTGGAAGGGATGGTTGATAGTGTTCCTTAGGGGAAGGGAGATTGTGAAAGACTTGTTATCATTGTATTGTGTATTTCCAATATGTTTGGATGTAGGGCAGACCAAGAGAATGAAGGATCACTCACTGATTGCATGATAACCTGGTTTTGAAGGGTCACTGGTTGGGTGGATAGTCAAGGTCCAGATGATTGGGCCATTGGAGGACCCTAGTTCTTTGTATTAATTTCTATTCAAATTGGATGCATGGATTTCTTATGAATTATCAGCTGCTATGTATCCTGCAACTGGATCCATAAATCTGCATATACTTCTCTAGGGTTGTAAGCCACTTAGGGATCAAAATAGAGAAACTAAATAAAAATATTTCTTTGTCCTATTTCCTTTTAACAAAGTCTCAACTATCAATGATACAATACATTTGATGCCCTAAGCTATCAATACAAATGGTGCCTAGCTAGAAGCTCACGGGCTGTCCATTTGATAACCACAGTCAACATTTCAAAAAAATGGATATCCTTGAGCACAGCACCAATAACATCAAATAATGGAGTTAAAGCATGGGCTAGGGCATGACACTAGTAGAATGTGGTCATTTCAGTGACAACAATATACAATGGCATCATTAAACACATATGCCAATAATATCAACAAACGTGAATCCAAACATTTGAATACACTGAATCGATATCCTTGAGCACAAGCACCAATAACATCAAATAATAGAGATATAACACTGGCTAGGGCACAAAACTAGTAGAATGCAGTCATTTCAGAGAGAAAATCCCTCAAAAATAAAATGAAATGCATTTGAATATGATGCTAGAGGCTCAAAAGATGAAGAAATCACATACCTTTTCCCGCGCTCAGCTTTCACTCCTTTTCTCCCACTCTCCAATCGAAATAAAAATGATGAGGTTGTTTCAATTTTTTAAAAATGTATACCCTGAATCTATTGGAGTTCTGATGGTCAATTAAACACCCATCAGAATACCGACATCATCGGGGCCTATTACAAAAAAAAAACACCAAATTCGTTATAAAAAGTTACCCGTCGAAAACTTCTATCAAAATTTGGCCCCAAATGTAGTAGTGCAAAAACTCATGACAAGTTCAAATTTGAAAATCTATGCCAAGACATATCCTCAAGCTCCCTAACCAAGGGATTCACATGGGGATCCTAAAGGGTACTATCTTAGGTTGATGGGCATCCAATCCTCAAGTGGACATGTCATGGCCACAAGTACACATACAAGTGTCAAGTGACACAACATAAATTACACATCACAAGCCATGTGGCATATCCACTAGAGAACTCACATAACAATTTACAATAACATTACAACATATTAATTCAAGACATACATGCTCATTACATTTACTGTTGCCCAAAATTTCATATCTATTCATTTTGGCCACAGGCTGGGATCTATCCAGTATTTTGTAAACCCTGTTGAACCTCTAAAAAATTTTCATGGCCTCGTGTCTTGTCCTCTGGTCTCTACAATTGTTTAACTCCTTAGTCTGTAGCCTTTTTATTTGACAATCTAGCTGTTATAGCAAAAAAACCCTCAAAATCCTTTGGCCTGTTCTATTTCAACGTTACCTTTTTCGGTCACTTAAGGGTTCATTTCTTCACATGTGCTTTATATTCATTGGCCTAGTCGCAAGATCTTTAAGACCTCATAGAATATTCCTTTATTTCTCCTGATCCCACGACTACCCTTTGTTCGCAAGATCTCCCAGTCGGAAGGCATATTCCTTTTTCTTTCAGTGACTTGGCAATTTCTCTTCAGTCAGGAGATCTTGAAAGTTAACCCAGAGTCAGCAAAGGTTCACGCGACTTTAAGTTTCTTCAGTCGGCCATTCACCATATATACCCTAGTTAGGAGGGAATTGAGTTAAGGTTGAACAGTTGCTAGGTCACCAGTTCTTTGAGATGGTTAAGTTTCTTGTTAGCGAATGAGCGAATGTATGTTCACAAGGTTTCTTATTCCTGGTGGTCAAGTTCTTAACATCCTACGATCTAGTGAGCAGTTACTGTTATATTTGGCGGTCTCAGTTCTGGAGTAGTTAAAGTTCAGACAAGATCAATGGCTATCATTATACCACTGAGGAAAAGTGCTCGAGGGTTAGTATCACAGTATAATGACGACCATCAATCTTCATTCCAATGCAGCGCTTCAATCTCAGTGGGTCCATTGCCACATAGTCTGAGGTGTTCGATTCTTATTGGTCGCAGGATTGTGATGTGGAAACATGTTAGAGCAGGCCTGAGGTCTTTTGGCTTATGAGGCGGGTTAAAAATTTGATAGAATCTACAATTGTCATTATACCATTGAAGTAAGAAGCATGAGGTTTAAGGCTGCGGTATAACGACAATCATCTGATGAAAGGTTAGAATGTCATGGGTTCGTGTTGCCATGAGGCATTGACATGATCGATCATTATTGGTTGATGGGCGGAACAGTTGGCATTTGTCAGTGGGTCTGAGTATCTTAAGTGAGGTGGCAGTTGATGAAGATCTACAGTTGTCGCTTGATTGCAAGGAATCTTCTGAGCTCTTGTGATCATGCGACCATTGTTTGATGAAAATCTTAGTAGGTCATGGGTTGGATGTGCTATGTATTGTTGAGGTGTTCATTTTTTATTGGCTTCTGACTGATGTTATGGCCATTTAATTTTCAAGGGGTTTGCGACTGTTTCAAAGTTGGTCTGGGTTATTCGATTTGCTAGGAAATGTTGATATCAACGGTCGTGTTTTAAATTGGATCAACTAGCCATTGTTTTCCAAATTTAAATATATTTCTTGCTGGTTTGTTGCTGTTGGTCAAATGCGAGGTCGAGGGTAGCTCAAAATTTATGTTCTTAGGACAGTTGCAGTTAGAAATGATGATGGAGGATCTGGTGGCCGTCACTTGCTGATTTATCAAGGTACCATGTAGGTGTTCTTACGTCGTAGAAGCATTAAGGGTTGGCACCACCTGTGGCCTTCTGTACTTCAAAAATACAAATGTTTACCAAGATCAGATTTGAGTAGTAATGGCGAGCCGAATTGCAGAGAGGTAGATAGATCAAGGCGGCTTGTCTGCAGGCAGATACAATACAGGGATGGACACACAAGATATCTGATCGGCCATGATACTTTCAGAGATACATTTATGATCAGATATGATAGAGTTAGGGTTTGATTATTTTATGAAAATCTATGTAACCCTAGTTAGGTTTTTCTCCTACCTGTGTGCAATTAAGGAGATGTATATAATGTTTTTTGGAGCTTTTTGAAGCTCAGAGTTTACATTTTGTAAAAAGAGTTTTCTCTTTCTAGGAGTGATTTGTGGCATTCTTTCTTCCCTCTAACTTTTACAGTTTGTGATCTTTCATTGAAATCTCAGACTCAATAGAGGCTATCTATGGCATTTGTTCTGCCCTTTGGTCTTTCCCTTGTCTTTATTTCTCTTATTGAATATAATATACTAGCTTTGTTAGAGAAGTCTTGGAGTTCTAGGGCCCTTCTTTCTTTCAGCTTATATGTGTACTATTGTGTTTGGTCTAATTTGAATGAGTTTGTGGGTATACTTCAACCCCCTATCATTTTGTCTCATTCTTGTGCCCTTTTGCTGAAGAGAACGTCTGCTTGTAGGTCACAGTTTGTGTCTTTTGTCCAGACCCCTCTGTGAAATACTTGTGCAAGCCTATTTAGAAAGATTGTGTTCTATTAGATCTAAGAGCTTTCATGCTGATTTGGTCAGTGTATCATGTTCATTTCATTTCAGTGTATCACCTAGTAGGTAGTTTTCTTTCAGTTATTTCCCTTTCAACATTCCTTCTATCCCTTTTCCCTCAAGTTTTACTTTCCTGTCAAGAAGCAAATTAAGGTGATTATTCAAGAGGAACCAACCTAGAACCTAGAGGTCTCATCTCAGTTAGCATAGGTCCCACAACCTGGAGATGATTCCCATGTTATAATAAGTTATCAAGACCAAGAGAGCTTGAAACAAGGGTGCAAACTTAGTGTATAACATTTACAAATAAAATACAATACAACAAGGTTTTGTCTCTCATTAGACGCAACCTTGGCTCGAACTTAATTCACATTGGCCTATGTTTGGATCCCCGATAATAGTACCATGGTCTATTTCCCTACACACTAAATCCAACATCAGTATTCCAAATAATATAAATCCACATCATATATGAATGAATTATAAACAACTTAAAAATTCATTTGCACATCACATTATCAATTGAAATTCTCTTGCACATAAACTTTAAATTTTCCCATTCATGAATACATATATATACACACACATGTAATCAAGAAGTTTACTTTTGACACTTAAGGGGGAAACCATAACATCATAATAACATCAAATATCCATTACCTAATAAGTCATATAATTAATTCTCATCATGTCTTCCTAGCATTCATCAAAAAAAGGTTAACCATAAATGCAAGACCATATTAATATCACAAGGTAATCATTATAACACCATAAAGTAGTGTGCATCTAACATTTAAAGAGTATCAAATAAGTATCTCTCTCAATTGCACAAACTAAAGAGCTATGAGGGGCTAGGGTATCTCTCTTAGTATTCCAAGAAATATAATTCCTCAATGTATATGAATCAATTATGTTCAACTTACAATTCATTTGCAACATCACCTATTCAATAGAAATTCACTAGCACATTAATTTTAACTTAGCCCATTTGTTAAAACACACACACACACACACATTATGTAATAAACAATTTTTACTTTCAACACTTAATAGAAAGCCATAGCATCATAATTACATCAAATATTAATTTCCTAATAAGTCTTATAAATAAATTTCATCATTTCACTCTAGCATGCATAAAACTAGATTATCCATAATTACAGATCCATAGTAGTGTCACAAGGTAGTTGTCAGAGATCATAAGGCAATGTCCATCTACATCTAAAGTGAAAAAATCTATGACAAAAGAGTCTAAAACCATAGTGCATCAGAATAAAGTATCGAATAAGAATTTCTCAAATGCAGAAAACTGGAAAAGCTATGATGAGCTAGGGGTGAGGCCTCACATCCTCCCCCCCTAGGCATGAACTTCCTCCTGGAGTTCATAGAAATCCCATGTGTCCTTAACCTAGTCCATCCCTTGGCCTCGAAGAGCTAGTGTCTAGCATGCTAATATGTGATTGGGCTCCAAAGTCAGATGCCTTTCCAATTGCACCTGTAAGGTATCCCAATCATATGATATGAGATTCATCAAATAAGTACTTGCTCAAAATTGATACATGAACAAACATCATGGATGCATGACAAGCTAGGTGGCAAAGCTAGATGAAGAACGACATGACCTAGCCACTTAAGAATTTACAAAGGACCCACCCATCTGGGTGCAAGCTTAGAGCCCTTTCCATAATAGTGTAGACTCCTTGGGGCCACATTGACAGAAAAATTATATCCCCCATCCATAAACTGAGATCCTCACTCTTCACGTTTGCATACTTCTATTGCCTACCCTGTACTTTCTTAAGACATTGTCTAAAACAAAAAGGTTACCTGCAGCTCTAACATTCGAACTAACTCAAGACCTAGAGAAAAATTGTGCTCAAAGCGGTCCAACTCAAAGGCATTATACATGGTCTATCATAAAACACCTGATAGGGGGCATACCTAGCATAGTGTGATGCTCATAATGGTAGGAAAATTCTACCAAAAGAAGGTACTCCTCCCGCCTAATCTGATGGTCCATGACATACATGCAAAGTGTAAACTCCAACACCTAACTAACCCTCACTAACTGACTATATGACTTAGTGGGGCTAAAATGAGCTCAGTGCCCAAATTTGGCTGCAATCCCCTACAAAAGGTGATGTGTAGGGAGAATATAGATTGGAAAAGGTCTTACAAGGTATGTCATGAACTCTAACAATATCCTGCAAGAAAAGTTGTGCCACTACTGGGGCTACAAAAGGGGCTAATTCTATCTCTCAACTAACATCTTGTCTAGTTTCCACTAGCCCGCAACACTCCACAACCTAAGGAGAGACAAAAGAGTCGGTAGCACCTAAAACAAAAAAAAATGATAGAATTACTACCTCCACACACACCTGTGGCCTGATGCTGTTCCTGGCGGTTAACCTCTTCCACAAAAACTCTATGGGGATTACATGTATCCTATCATAGGGTTTTGATGTTGTTGTGCATTGAATACCTATCTCAGGGAAAATTCTAGCAATGTGTCCCATGGCACCACAAGAGTAGCAGGGTCCACGTATCCTCCTTTGCAAGCCCTAAAGTCTGGAATACTGAGGGCCTCTTGTCCAAAAGGACCTATTATGACCACCTCGAGAAGCCTTCACTAATTAGGCTTGAGGGGTAAAGAGCGTTTGAGGCCTCAGATTTCTCTGAGGATCCAGAGTCTGCCACTGCTTGGGTTGAGAGATTGGTTGACTTCCTGCAAGACTAGGATGGGGACTCCTAGATTGTTCTCTAACTAAAGTCATATGCCCTTCTGAACTTTGGCACATATCATGTTGTGAAACACGAGGCATTCTAACAAGAATGATATTGACAAGATTTTGTATTGCTGAAATAATTTCTCCATCAGAATCCTGAGGAGGTTTGGGGAGAGAATTCTCTGCCTCATGTTGATCCCTCTTGTGACTATTAACAAGGTTCAATTTCCAAAACCCACTAACTAATGGGAATTGAGTATTTCTACTCTTTTCCACAAATAAGGGGTTGTTTGATTTAGTGCTTGATTTTATCCTTTAATCTTTTTAATTACTAGATTTGAGCAAAAATCACAAGGCCATAATTTAAAGAAAAATTGACCAAGTTTAGGATTACCTTCAATCAAAGATAGCAAATGCTAGGGGCATTTTTGATGATTTTTTCATTATTTATGCTTACCTAGTGGTGATTGTTCCTTCCTTTTTTGCTTCTCCTCCAACAAGTTAGTCAGCACAAACAAGAACAATGAAGAAAAATAAGAACAAAATTGGAAATCTAACCTTATTTATCAAATTTGAGGCAAATCGATTAAGGTAAGTACATCCAATTTAATGAAGCAAATTTAGATTTGTAGGCTTTTACAAATTTCAAATAATATTCATATACCTCAGCTTCTTGTTGTGAATTCTCCAAAACTAGCTGAATGTTTACAATATTCCGCTCTTTGATCTTTTTGGCCAAGGCTTTTTCTTCACTATTAAATTTGGTCTCTGGCTTTTTGAATCTTTTATGACCAGTCATCCTGCAAACATAGACAAATCATTTTTTGAATGTTAGATTATGGAAATTTGCAATTTAATTGAATGCACAACATAATCTATTAAATGCGTTTCCTAAATGATTGAAAGCATTGTTAAAAGTATAAAATGCGCTGCATAAAAATATTAAAAGTGCATAAACAAAATTTAAATGTGATGTTTAAGTAAGAAAAGGTGTGTAAATAAATCCTCGAACGTGCGAGAGAACAAATTGGAAGCGCTACAAATTCAAGGCACACACGCTGAAAGAATTAAGACAAGAAAATAGAAAGATTGAATGCATTGAAAATATGTGTAAATGCGCACAAATTTGTTGTAGGAGCGCTATTTCAGACCTTTTACATGCTGGATAAAGTAGTGTAAGTGTTGGATAAACCTTGCAAAAGTGTTGAAAAACCTGCAAAACAAAGAACAATAAAAGGATTTGCAAGAAAAGTTCAACTTCTTCGAATTTAAAAATTAGTGAGGCCTAATGCCCCACGATGGGCGTCATTTTGAGTACTAGGATTAGTATCTTCATAGGGTTAGCTTTGTCAAATAAATCAAAATACAAACTAAATTACCACAAAAAGAAATCTAATTAAGCTATTTAAAAGACAAATGAGCACTCTATGGCTCTCTAATTAGGGATGCTAATGAAGAGCTCTCAGCAAGCTCTCACTAGTGACAATCCTAATGTGAGAAAATATGATAATAAAAGCTAAAACAAGTTAATAACAAATGAAATTAGTCTAATTGGCTCCTAGATTTTCCTTTCTAGCTTAAAATTGCAAGAGGTTTGATGCTTTTCAAATATTTGTGGATGATTATTGATTGAATTATGCCTTTCTTTTATAGATTTTGGCAAGGGTAGGGGGTGGAGTTGATTTGATCATGGTTAAGTTGAGGTTTAGTCCATGGTTCCACCTTTGGAGACCATTTAAATATTTTTTCCTCAAAGTTTGGGACAAGAGGACAAAATGGGTGGACATGATTCTTTCTCCTTATGGGTGGTGGAGATTCGATGTGAGCTTGATCCATGTGAGCTTGGTTCTTAAATCCTATTGGTTGATGCATTTTCCTCCCATTTGGTGGTTGCAGGAAAATAGGTTTTATTTAATTAAATTTAATTAATTTTTTTAGCCATGTGCACCATTTGAATGAGTTGATTTGATTTAAATGAACTATGCAATTATGGTGCAGGAGCACCAAGGTCAAATCCAAGAGGCAGGAAGAGCAATGGGGTCACTAATGGATCCCTGGGAGGTGTTGAAGACAAATGGCCTTCAAGGGTCATTAAAACATGTAATAAGAATTCTCATGGTCTTGAAATATTATGTTGATCATCTATTGATCATTTTGTAAACAAATCATAAATGTAAGCCTTAAAGGAAATATTGAGTCTAGAAGGTACCTAGGGGTCACTAGGAATGGATTTGGATTGATCATAGGTTAGGGGTGGATAGAAATGACCTATAAAGGTCTTAAATGATGTAATAAGGCTATCAAAGCCTCTAAAAGATGTCAAAGGCACTAAAAGTGCAATATTTTGTAAAATTGCCAACATTGGCAATATAAGCCAAATGGGCTTAATGGAGTTAGTTGGGTTAGTAAAGGTTATAGGGTGATAAAGGTTATCATTAAAACCTTTAGAAGTCTTTAGTTTTGGCATTATATGTTTATGGTGTCGAGTTGACAACTTTGTTGTCAACTTGACAACATTTTCTTGTTTACACTGTTAACAGTCAGTTATGATGACAGTTAGGGACAGTTACAAGGTTGTTGTCGGCTTATTTGGGAGATTTATGTTTATTTGGTGGTAGATCCACGGGGAGAAATGATAGAGTATGATCTACTATGTAATATGAAATGGAGAAATGAGTTCATGATGAATAATAATTAAATTTCCTGCAACTCTGTGTCTCACTATCCCTACGGGTACAGTCAACAATAGTAAACTGTTGTGTTTGTTGACAATAAAAATAAGGATTGCTTTGGGTTGAGACATTTCATTTTGTTTTGTTTCACTTTTTTTGTATTGCCTTTGCAGTGTTTTATCACTGGTAATACCAGGAACTCTCTGGTATAGTAACAAAGACTGTTCACAACAGACAGCCAAGATATTTGAAGTTTATTATAGTTTAATACTAATGTGAAGTTGGTTAAAGGGAAATGTGATACATTACTTGGTATTATTGCTATGTTTTTATGCCCTTAACTTTATTATTTTGGTTTTAGATCAAGTCAACATTGACTGGTGTATCAACAGTGTTTAGATTTACCATTGTAGATAGTGAATTGAGTTGTCTTTCACCAAGTGAAATGACTCTCCCACCAATGTGACTTCTGTGATTGGTGGGAGAAGTCAGATGTTGTAATATACATATCATGGGAATGGTGCTTGTTTGTAGGGAAAGTGAAGGAAGAGAAGGAACGGTAAGGGACTGGTGAATGCACAGTGGTAAGGTGCATTGGAAAAGCACCAATGGTGATTGAAGGACATCTGATGGCTTGAGTAAGAATGTGATGGTGGAATATGTCTAGGGGGATGTATTGGAGAGTGTTTGAACCATATTTGAACTTGTGTGTTGTAGGGAAGGGCATTTGCTACAAAGCCCTAGATTTATGACTCTAGGAACAAGGGTTTAATGGTTTGGGAGTTGGGTGAGTAGTGTGACAAAAAAGGTAGAAAATTGGTGGTTTGAAATCCTAATATAAGACTGTTTAAGGTCATAGAGTCTTGGAGAGTAGTGGAGTATAGGGTTGCTTTGATAAAGTGGGCTAATTAGGCCTAGGAAATAGAGCAATCAGTAGTAGAAAGGTTCACCAGTCAAGGAATGAAGACTTGAGGTTCATATGAATTCAAGAACTCAGAAAAGGGTATCTAAAAAGGTAAACACTTTACCTAGTTGTTTGGGGACTTTTGTGGAAGTTGCAGATTTCTGTGTAGGTAGGACTACTAGGCAAGCATATAAGGCTTAAGTGAGAAATGATGAAAGATGAGTTTTTTGGAGTTGGTGAAGAGTTGGATAATGGTAGATAGACCATGACAAGGTGATCCAAGGTTTTAGGGTCAGTGTGAGAAGCTTGGTTGGATATTTGGTATGTTGGAGGCACTAGGTACACTAGGTGCACTAGGTAACCCAAGAGGGTATTGGAGTTTGAATAGATTAGAGTGAGACAATGAGATGATGAACTCATGAGCATGGTTTTGGAAGTGATCTACCAAGTCAGAGAACTCTATTTGATCTTTGAGTAGAACTGACTCAGAGAACTCCTACTCTGATACCACTTGATGAAGGGTGATCCCCTTAATACCACAAACACATAACAAAAATAGAGAAACAACAACAATAATATGCAAGAACAGAATCAAATCCATCTGATGACTGATCTTCCTGACCGGTGGTAATCCATCAGGCATGTTATCGGATACAATATCCTAAAACTCATTCAACAAATCTGCAACTTCTACAGGAACATCTTCTACTTCCTCTTTACCAGCTTTTGGAATTAAAGAAAAATATACATGCTCATGCCTCATACCATCTAGGAAATTTCTTCCATCAACAAAAGTTATCCTTGCATTACCACATACCTTTTCTTTAGTCTCCTTCAATGGTTTTAGCTTATGCCGCACTCCATCCTTTGTCAGGGAATAGGTATTCGCACGGCCATCATGTACAACACATTTGTCAAACTGCCATGGTCTACCCAACAACATATGACATGCATCCATAGATATGATATCACACAATACCTCATCTTGCTATCTGCCAATCTTGAACTTCACTAGGCATTGTTCATTGACCATGACCTTGTGGTCATCCTGTACCCAGGCAATCCGATATGGATGTGGGTGTTTTTGTCTCTTGAGCTTCAACTTTGTCACCATCTCTTCTGACACCAAATTGTCAGTGCTTCTACTATCAATAATCACATCACAACATTTACCTCCACACTTACACCTCGTGCGAAAGAGGCTCCTCCTTTGCTCAAGTTCATTCTCACCACTCAACAGGACTCTTCTGTTAATCAATGTTTCTCCTTTTTCAGCATCTTCAGAATTTGATGATCTAGCATCTTCATCTACATGTGCAACTTTGGCCTGGCCTTCATTTCTCCTGTCTATTCTGCCTTGGCGCTGAGGACATTCAAATGCCCTATGAACTTCTTCTCCACAGTGAAAACATGTTCCACGAAAGCCACCTCTTCTAGATCCTTGTCCTCTTCCTCTTTCTCTCTGATCTCTATTATTCTGATCTTGGAAGGGATTGAAATTATTTCCTCACTGATTCTGACTGCTACTGGCCTCATCCTTCTTTTTCGGATCTTCATTTTGGCCACCATATGACCATCCACCAGATCATCCACTGTGACCTCTTCCATTTTCTCTGCTCTCAAACTTCTTGTTCAGCTTTTCCTCTACTTTTAGGGCAAACTGGTATGCCTCTTCAATACTATTCATTCGAACCAGATTCAGCTCCTCCTGAATGCTTGGCCTTAACCCATTAAGGTATCGGGCAACTTTCTCCTTATCAGCTTCTGCATGGCCTATTTTGATGAGAAGTCGATAGAACTCCTCTGTATACTCCTCAACAGATCTTCTTGCTTGCTTCAAACTCTGCATTTTTTTTAGTAGGTCAAGCTCATAATCAACAAGAATGAACTATTGCTTCAATTTATCCACCATCTAATCCCATCTCATGATTTTCTCCTTTCCCCTTCTATTTCGCTCCAACTGAATCTCTTGCCACCATATCTTTGCATGACCTTTCAGTCTGGCCTTTGCAAATTTGACCCTATCAGGATCTTCAACATCTTCATACTCAAAATATTCCTCACATTCATTGATCCAGTCGATCAATTCCTCTAGGTTAAGATTTCCAGAAAATGTAGGAACCTCAATCTTAGGTCTTTTTCCAATCTTGGAAATCGCCCGAAAAAGTCTTTCTTCCTCTTGGTTCACAATTTCAGCTTCTCCTTTTTGATATTCTTCTTCGGCTTCATCCTCACTTTCGTCTCTAACATTAAGATTCATTCCTCTGTGAATCTCTTCTTGCAATGCTCACACTTGTCTCTGCAGCTCTCTAACCTTAGGTGTTACAACACCAGCTCTTCCGCCACGTTCCCTTCGTGGAGGCATTTTCGCGATGCGCGCTGAAACCCTAGCCACGGTTTTGGTGCAAACTGCCTCATAGTCGGCAATCTGTTTCCACACTCAAGAACTTCTACTCTGATACCACTTGATGAAGGGTGCTCCCCTTAATACCACAAACACATAACAGAAATAGAGAAACAACAACAATAATATGCAAGAATAGAAAATTGGCTTCTTATTAGCTCCATAAATGTGGAATTACAAACTTTCAGAATTACAATATGCAAAGCCACATGGGAATTCCTTACAATATTCTATAGGACAAAGCCTCAAATCAATATCCAGATCTACTACCCAGAACTATTCTGAACTGCCTAAGACAATAATACAGCCTTCTTTATATAGACAATTTTCCACTGCCTGGGAAGGTTCTAGAATTTTAGCCAATAAGGCCGACCAAACTTAGAATTATTTTATTTTACATTTTATTACATCATAGTTGGCTCAAGATAACTTTTGAAACCCGAACAAAAATTTTGAAGAAAATTATTTTCCGCCAATTCAGGTGGCCCAACTTTCGAAGAGGATAAGTCCACTAGTTGACCCGATCGACTATTATATCCCCATTTTGGAAATGCCACGAAGCGCTCTACAGGCTGGCCCCGCGCAAGCACCCATCACCCCATATTTTGACCTCATCTGGGGCCTATAAAGCCTTCAAAACTGAGTTCAAAGTTTCTGTACCCTGCTACCAATACCGAAAATCTTCAATATCTTCCAATATACACTTGATCTGGCAATGAAACTTTACTGGCAGACTTATATGACCAAAATGAACCTCCAAGAAAGAAATCAGATCATTCTAAGCACATATAAAAATTACCAAAAATAGTAACTTTCCATAAATAGTAGCTCTGCACAAAATAACCCTTATTGAATATAAAAATAGAAATATTTTTTTGGGTGATGAAAGATTGCTCTTACACCCAGGATGCTCCTACATCAGACACACAAGGTAATTTGAGAAGTGACTCTGTCACGACTCAGGTGTGTAGAGGAAAACCAAGATGGTTAACCTCCTCTTTTGTTGGCCATGATGAATCTTTAATAGGTCCTCCTTTCCATTTGACCAAATAATTTTCATATGTCCGATTCCTTGTGCTTCTACCAACATGACTGTCCAGTATGTCTTCAATCTCTTTGATATCTGAACTAGTTGCTGGAATACTCCACTATGCTGCTACAACCTCATCTTGAACACCTCCTTCATAATACCCTGTCAAATCTGAAATGTTAAACACTGGTGAAATATTCAGCTCAGTAGACAATTCTACCTCATATGCATTTCTTGAATCATGTTTCTTCAGTATCTGACATGGCCTAAACTTCTTCATTTTCAACTTGTTATATGTACCAACTGGAAACTGCTCCTTCTGCAAATGAACCATGACTTCATCTCCAACATGAAATTCCTTATGCCTCCTTTTCTCATCTGCCTTAGTCTTATATTGCACATTCATCTTGGTAATATGCCTCCTCACCTCCTCATGGATGTTCTTCAAATGTTCTGCAAAATCTTCAGCTTCAGCACTACTTATTTCTCCTTTATCTATCTTCCTCAATTCAGATGCATTTTTTGGACTACTTCCATATACAATCTGGAATGGTGATTGACCAGTGCTCCTGTTGACAGAATTATTGTATGCAAATTCCGCCTGTGGTAAAATTAAATTCTATCCTATTGGCTTATCTCCAACCAAATATCTCACCAAATTTCTCAAACTTCTATTCATCACCTCTATCTGTCCATCAGTTTGTGGATGATGTGATGAATTGAACTTCAAATCTGTCTTCAACTTCTTCCACAATGTACGTCAAAAATATCCAACAAACTTAGTGTCTCTATCTGAAACTATGGTCTTTGGCAAACCATGTAGTCTCACTACTTCTCTGAAAAACAATTCTGCTACATGAACAACATCATTAGTCTTCCTGCAGGGAATGAAATGTGCCATCTTTGATAATCTATCAACCACCACAAAAATTGAATCATGTCCTCGCTGAGTCCTCGGTAAACCAAGAACAAAGTCCAGGGTGATATCCTTCCAAGGATTCTCTGGTATAGGCAATAGCTAATACAACCCTGTATTCTACTTCACTCCTTTCGCCATCTGACATACTCTGCAACTCTGTACAAACTTTTTCACATCTTGCTGCAACTGTGGCCAATAATAATTCTCACTAACCAAACCAATGGTTTTATCACGACCAAAATGTCCAGCCAATCCTCTGCTATGCTTCTCCTTGATGAGATTCTCCCTCATAGAACTTCATGGAATGCACAACTGACTCCCTCTGAATAGCATATCATCCTGGATGATGAAATCCAACCATTTCATCCTGTCTAGAGTAACAAGTTCTGTACAAGCTTTCCAAGCTTCACCAAAATTAGGATCCTCTAGATATAAATTCTTGAGTTCCTTGAACCGAACCACCTCAATCTGCATCTCTGTCAGCAATAGTTGCCTTCTGCTAAGAGCATCTGCAACCCTGTTAGACTTTCCACTTCTGTGTTTCAAAACAAATGTATAACTCTGTAAAAACTCAACCTATTTCAAATGCCTCTGATTCAATTTTCTTTGACTATTCAAATATTGCAAAGCTTGATGATCAGTATACAAAATAAACTCCTTAGAAAGCAGATAATGTGTCCACTTCTTTAATGCCTGAACTATAACATAAAATTCCTGATCATAAACAGAATATTTCCTCTTGGCATCATTTAACTTCTCACTAAAATAAGCAACAGGTTTACCTTCTTGGCTCATAACAGGTCCTATTGCAGTACCACTAGCATCACAATCTACTTGAAACACCTTATTAAAATTTGGAACTGCTAAAACAGGTTGTTCTGTAACTTTTTGTGTCAACAATTGAAAACTCTTTTCTGCCCCATTAGTCCACTTAAACTCTTTTCTATCCTCTCTCATTGTTTCAGTCAAGGGTTCACAAATACTGCTAAAAGTTCTAATAAACTCTCTGTAAAAGCTAGCCAAACCATGAAAAGATCTTACCTCAGTAGCACTCCTTGGAGTAGGCCATTCAAGGATAGCTTGTACCTTCTCTGGGTCCATTTTTAGACCTTCTGGTAAAATTACAAATCCCAAATAGACCAACTCTTTCTTCACAAAACTACACTTCTTCAAATTAATCAGCAATTTTTCTTCTCTCAACTTCTCAAATACCATACGAATATGCATCATATGCTCATCCAATGTCTTACTAAAGATCAAAATATCATCTAGTTAAACAATGACAAACTTACCCAGAAATTCTTTCAGAACCTCGTTCATGAGCCGCATGAAAGTGCTCGGTGCATTGGTTAGCCCAAAAGGCATGACTAACCACTCATATAGTCCTCCTTTTGTGTTGAAGGTAGTCTTCCATTCATCTCCTTCTCTGATCCGAATCTGATGATATCCACTCTTCAGATCTATCTTTGAGAAATACACAGCTCCACTCAAACAGTCCATAATATCATCCATTCGTGACAATGGAAACCTGTACTTGATTGTGATCTTGTTTATTTCCCTAGAATCTATACACATCCTCCATTCTCCATTCTTCTTTGGTGCTAATAACGCTGGTACAGCATAGGGACTCAGACTCTCACGGATCAACCCTTTCTGCAATAACTCATGTACTTGTCTGTTCAACTCTTCACTTTCTGCTGGTGTCATTCTATGTGCTACCTTGTTTGGCATACTGGCTCTTGGAATCAAATTTATTTGATGACTGATCTTCATGACTGGTGGTAATCCATCAAGCACGTTATCGGATACAATATCGTGAAACTCATTCAACAAATCTACAACTTCTACAGAAACATCTTCTACTTCCTCTTTACCAGTTTTTGAAATTAAAACAAAACATACATGCTCATGCCTCATACCATCGAGGAAATTTCTTCCATCAACAAAAGTTATCCTTGCATTACCACATACTTTTTCTTCAGTCTCCTTCAATAGTTTTAGCTTATGTCGCACTCCATCCTTTGTCAGGGAATAGGTATTCGCACGGCCATCATGTACAACACATCTGTCAAACTGCAATGGTCTACCCAACAACATATGATATGCATCGATAGATATGATATCACACAATACCTCATCTTGGTATCCACCAATCTTGAACTTCACCAGGCATTGTTCATTGACCATGACCTTGTGGTCATCCTATACCTAGGCAATCCGATATGGATGTGGGTGTTTCTGTCTCTTGAGCTTCAACTTTGTCACCATCTCTTCTGACACCAAATTGTCAGTGCTTCCACTATCAATAATCACATCACAACATTTACCTTCACACTTGCACCTGGTGTGAAATAGGCTCCTCCTTTGCCCAGGTTCATTCTAATCACTCAACAGGACTCTTCTGTTAATCAATGTTTCTCCTCTTTCAGCATCTTTAGAATTTGATGATCTGGCATCTTCATCTACATGTGCAACTCTGGCTTGGCCTTCATTTCTCCTATCTGTTCTACCTTGGCATTGAGGACATTTAAATGCCCTATGACCTTCTTCTTCACAGTGAAAATATGTTCCACGAAAGCCACCTCTTCCAGATCCTTTTCCTCTTCCTCTTCCTCTCTGATCTCTATTATTCTGATTTTCGAAGTGATTGAAATTATTTCCTCGCTGATTCTGACTACTACTAGCCTCATCCTTTTTTTTCGGATCTTCATTTCGGCCACCATATGACTGTCAACTGTGACCTCTTCTATTTTGTCTGCTCTCAAACTTCTTGTTCAGCTTTTCCTCTATTTTTAAGGCAAACTGGTATGCCTCTTCAATACTATTCATTCGAACCAGATTTAGCTCCTCCTGAATGCTTGGCCTTAACCCATTAAGGTATCGGGAAACTTTCTCCTTATCAGCTTCTGCATGGCCTGTTCTGATGAGAAGTCAATAGAACTCCTCTGTATACTCCTGAACAGATCTTCCTGCTTGCTTCAAACTCTGCATTTTCTTCAGTAGGTCAAGCTCATAATCAATAGCAATGAACTATCACTTCAATTTATCCACCATCCGATCCCATCTCGTGATTTTCTCCTTTCCCCTTCTATTTCACTCCAACTGAATCTCTTACCACCATATCTTCGCATGACTTTTCTGTGTGGCCTTCGCAAATTTGACCCTATCAAGATCTTCAACATCTTCATACTCAAAATATTCCTCACATTCATTGATCCAGTCGATCAATTCCTCTGGGTTAAGATTTTCAAAAAATGTAGGAACCTCAATCTTAGGTCTTTTCCCAATCTTAGAAATCGCCCGAAAAAGTCTTTCTTCCTCCTGGTTCATAATTTCAGCTTCTCCTTCTTGATATTCTTCTTCGGCTTCATTCTCATTTTCGTCTCTGACATTAAGATTCATTCCTCTGTGAATCTCTTCTTGCAATGCTCGCACTTGTCTCTGCAGCTTTCTAACCTCAGGTGTTACAACACCAACTCTTCCACCACATTCCTTTCGTGGAGGCATTTTCACGATGCGCGCTGAAACCCTAGCCACGGTCCTGGTGCAAACTGCCTCACAGTCGGCAATCTATTTACACACTCAAGAACTCCTGCTCTGATACCACTCGATGAAGGGTGCTCCCTTTAATACCAGAAACATATAACAGAAATAGAGAAACAACAACAATAATATGCAAGAACAGAAAATTGGCTTCTTATTATCTCCACAAATGTGGAATTACAAACTTTCAGAATTACAATATGCAAAGCCACATGGGAATTCCTTACAATATTCTGTAGGACAAAGCCTCAAATCAATATCCAAATCTACTACCCAGAACTATTCTGAACTGCCTAAGACAATAATACAGCATTCTTTATATAGGCAATTTTCCACCGCCTGGGAAGGTTCCAGAATTTTAGCCAATAAGGCCGACCAAAAGTTAGAATTATTTTATTTTACATTTTATTACATCATAGTCTGCTCAAGATAACCTTTGAAACCCAAACATAAATTTTGAAGAAAATTATTTTCTGCCAATTCAGGTGGCCCAACTTTCGAAGACCATAAGTAATCACTAGTTGACCCGATCGGCTATTATATCCCCATTTTGGAAATGCCACAAAGCACTCTACAAACTGGACTAGCGAATGCGCCTGTCACCCCAAATTTTCAACCTCATCCGGGGCCTCTAAAGCCTTCAAAATTGAGTTCAAAGTTTCTGTACCCTGCTGCCAATATCAAAAATTTTCAATATCTTCCAATATACAATTGAGCTGGCAATGAAACTTTACTGGCAGACTTATATGACCAAAATGAACCTCCAAGAAAGAAATCAGATCATTCTGAGCACATACAAAAATTATCAAAAATAATAACTTTCCATAAATAGCAGCTCTGCACAAAATAACCCTTATTGAATATAAAAAGGGAAATTTTTTTTGGGTGATGCAAGATTGTTCTTACACCCAGGATGCTCTTGCATCAGACACCCAGGGTAATTTGAGAAGTGACTCTGTCACGACTCAGGTGTGCAGAGAAAAATCAAGATGGTTAACCTCCTCCTTTGTTGGCCATGATGAATCTTCAATAGGTCATCCTTTCCATTTGACCAAATACTTTTCATATGTCTTGTTCCTTGTGCTTCTGCCAACACGACTGTCCAGTATGTCTTCAATGTCCTTGATATCTAAACTAGTTGCTGGAATACTCCACTGTGCTGCTACAACCTTATCTTGAACACCTCCTTCATGATACCCTGTCAAATCTGAAATGTTAAACACTGGTGAAATATTAAGCTCAGTATGCAATTCTACCTCATATGCATTTTCTGAATCATGCTTCTTCAGTATCTGACATGACCCAAACTTCTTCATTTTCAACTTGTTATATGTACCAACTGGAAACCGCTCCTTCCGCAAATGAACCATGACTTCATCTGCAACCTGAAATTCCTTATGCCTCATTTTCTCATCTGCCTTAGTCTTATATTGCACATTCATCTTGGTAATATGCTTCCTCACCTCCTCATGGATGTTCTTCAAATATTCTGTAAAATCCTCAGCTTCAGCACTACTTATTTCTCCTTTATCTATCTTCCTCAATTCAGATGCATTTCTTGGACTACTTCCATATACAATCTGAAATGGTGATTTACCAGTGCTCCTGTTGACAGAATTATTGTATTTCAGTTCCGCCTATGGTAAAATCAAACCCCATCGTGTTGGCTTATTTCTAACCAAACATTTCAGCAAATTTTTCAAACTTCTATTCACCACCTCTGTCTGTCCATCAGTTTGTGGATGATGTGATGAACTGAACTTCAAATCTGTCTTCAACTTCTTCCACAATGTACGCCAGAAATATCCAACAAACTTAGTGTCTCTACCTGAAACTATGGTCTTTGGAAAACCATTTAGTCTCACTACTTCTCTGAAAAAAAATTTTGCTACATGAACAGCGTCATTAGTCTTCTTGTAGGGAATGAAATGTGCCATCTTTGAAAATCTATCAACCACCACAAAAATTGAATCATGTCTCCGCTGAGTCCTCGGTAAACTAAGAACAAAGTCCATGCTGATATCCTCCCAAGGCTTCTCTGGTATAGGTAATGGCTGATACAACCCTATATTCTGCTTGACTCCTTTCGCCATCTTACATACTTTGCAACTCTGTACAAACTTCTTCACATCTTGCTGCAACTGTGGCTAATAATAATTTTCACTAACCAAATCAAGGGTTTTATCACGACCAAAATGTCTAGCCAATCCTTCACTATGCTTCTCCTTGATGAGATTCTCCCTAATAGAACTTCGTGGAATGCACAACTGACTCCGTCTGAATAGCATATCATCCTGGATGATGAAATCCAGCCATTTCATCTTGTCTAGAGTAACAGGTTCTGTAAAAGCTTTCCAAGCTTCACCAAAATCAGGATCCTCTAGATATAAATTCTTGAGTTCCATAAACCCAACCACCTCAATCTGCATCTCTGTCAGCAATAGTTGCCTTCTGCTAAGAGCATCTACAACCCTGTTAGACTTTCCACTTCTGTGTTTCAAAACAAATGTATAACTCTGTAAAAACTCAACCCATTTCAAATACCTCTGATTCAATTTTCCTTGACTATTCAAATTTTGCAAAGCTTGATAATCAGTATACAAAACAAACTCCTTAGGAAGCAGATAATGTCTCCACTTCTTTAATGCCTGAAATATAGCATAAAATTCCTGATCATAAATAGAATATTTCCTCTTGGCATCATTTAACTTCTCACTGAAATAAGCAACAGGTTTACATTCTTGGCTCATAACAACTCCTATTGCAGTACCACTAGCATCACAATCTATATGAAACACCTTATTAAAATTTGGAAGTGCTAAAACAGGTTGTTCTGTAATTTTTTGTTTAAACAATTGAAAACTCCTTTCTGCCCCATTAGTCCACTTAAACTCTTTTCTATCCCCTCTCATTGTTTTAGTCAAGGGTCCACAAATACTGCTAAAATTTCTGATAAAATCTCTGTAAAAGCTAGCCAAACCATGAAAAGATCTTACCTCAGTAGCACTCCTTGGAGTAGGCCATTCAAGGATAGCTTGTACCTTCTCTGGGTCCATTTTTAGACCTTCTGCTGAATCTACCAATCCCAAATACACCAACTCTTTTTTCACAAAACTACACTTTTTCAAATTAATCAGCAATTTCTCTTCTCTCAACTTCTCAAATACCATACGAATATGCATCATATACTCATCCAATGTCTTACTAAAGATCAAAATATCATCTAGGTAAACAATGAAAAACTTACCCAGAAATTCTTTCAAAACTTCGTTCATGAGCCGCATGAAAGTGCTCGGTGCATTGGTTAGCCCAAAAGGCATGACTAACCACTCATATAGTCATCCCTTTGTCTTGAAGGCAGTCTTCCATTCATCTCCTTCTCTGATCAGAATTTGATGATATCCACTCTTCAGATCTATTTTTGAGAAATACACAGCTCCACTCAAACAGTCCATAATATCATCCATTCATGGCAATGGAAACCTGTACTTGATTGTGATCTTGTTTATTACCCTAGAATTTTTACACATCCTCCATTCTCCATTCTTCTTTGGTGCTAATACCACTGGTACAGCACAGGGACTCAGACTCTCACGGATCAACCCTTTCTGCAATAACTCATGTACTTGTCTATTCAACTCTTCACTTTCTGTTGGTGTCATTCTGTGTGCTGCCTTGTTTGGCAAACTGGCTCCTAGAATCAAATCCTTGTGATGACTGATCTTCTTGACTGGTGGTAATCCATCAGGCATGTTATCGGATACAATATCTTGAAACTCATTCAACAAATCTGCAACTTCTACAGGAACATCTTCTACTTCCTCTTTGCCAGCTTTTGGAATTAAAGCAAAACATACATGCTCATGCTTCATACCATCTAGAAAATTTCTTCCATCAATAAAAGTTATCTGTGCATTACCACATACCTTTTTTTCAGTCTCTTTCAATGGTTTTAGCTTATGTCACACTCCATCCTTTGTCAAGGAATAGGTATTCGCACGGCCATCATGTACAACACATCTGTCAAACTGCCATGGTCTACACAACAACATATGACATGCATCCATAGGTATGATATCACATAATACCTCATCTTGGTATCCGCCAATCTTGAACTTCACTAGGCATTGTTCATTGACCATGACCTTGTGGTCATCCTGTACCCAGGCAATCCAATATGGATGTGAGTGTTTCTGTCTCTTGAGCTTCAACTTTGTCACCATCTCTTCTGACAGCAAATTGTCAGTGCTTCCACTATCAATAATCACATCACAACATTTACCTCCACACTTGCACCTAGTGCAAAATAGGCTCCTCCTTTAGTCAGGTTCATTCTCACCACTCAACAGGACTCTTCTGTTAATCAACGTTTCTCCTCTTTCAGCATCTTAAGAATTTGATGATCTGGCATCTTCATCTACATGTGCAACTCTGGCCAAGCCTTCATTTCTCCTGTCTGTTCTGCCTTGGCGCTGAGGACATTCAAATGCCCTATGACCTTCTTCTCCATAGTGAAAACATGTTTTACGGAAGCCACCTCTTCCAGATCCTTGTCCTCTTCCTCTTCCTCTCTGATCTCTATTATTCTGATCTTGGAAGCGATTGAAATTATTTCTTCATTGATTTTGACTGCTACTGGCCTCATCCTTTTTTTTTGGATCTTCATTTCGGCCACCATATGACCGTCCACCGCGACCTCTTCCATTTTGTCTTCTCTCAAACTTCTTGTTCAGCTTTTCCTCTACTTTTAGGGCAAATTGGTATGCCTCTTCAATACTATTCATTTGAACCAGATTCAGGTCCTCCTGAATGCTTGGCCTTAACCCATTAAGGTATTGGGCAACTTTCTCCTTATCAGCTTCTGCATGGCCTATTCTGATGAGAAGTCGATAGAACTCCTCTATATACTCCTGAACAGATCTTCCTGCTTGCTTCAAACTCTATATTTTATTCAGTAGGTCAAGCTCATAATCAACAGGAATGAACTATCGCTTCAATTTATCCACCATCCAATCCCATCTTGTGATTTTCTCCTTTCCCCTTCTATTTGGCTCCAACTGAATCTTTTGCCACCATATCTTCACATGACCTTTCAGTCTGGCCTTCGCAAATTTGACCCTATCAAGATCTTCAACATCTTCATACTCAAAATATTCCTCACATTCATTGATCTAGTCGATCAATTTCTCTGGGTTAAGATTTCCAGAAAATGTAGGAACCTCAATCTTAGGTATTTTCCCAATCTTGGAAATCACCCGAAAAAGTCTTTCTTCCTCCTGGTTCACAATTTCAGCTTCTCCTTCTTGATATTTTTCTTTGGCTTTATCCTCACTTTCATCTCTGACATTAAGATTCATTCCTCTATGAATCTCTTCTTGCAATGGTCGCACTTGTCTTTGCAGCTCTCTAACATTAGGTGTTACAACACTAGCTCTTCCGCCACGTTCCCTTCGTAGAGGCATTTTCGCGATGCACACTAAAACCCTAGCCACGGTCCTGGTGCAAACTACCTCATAGTCGGTGATCTATTTACACACTCAAGAACTCCTGCTCTGATACCACTCGATGAAGGGTGCTCCATTTAATACCACAAACACATAACAGAAATAGAGAAACAACAACAATAATATTCAAGAACAGAAAATTAGCTTCTTATTATCTCCACAAATGTGGAATTACAAACTTTCAGAATTACAATATGCAAAACCACATAGGCATTCATTAGAGTATTCTGTAGGACAAAGCCTCAAATCAATACCCAAATCTACTAACCAGAACTATTCTAAACTGCCTAAGATAATAATACAGCCTTCCTTATATAGGCCATTTTCCATCGCCTGGGAATGTTCTAGAATTTTAGCCAATAAGGCCGACCAAACTTAGAATTATTTTATTTTAAATTTTATTAAATCATAGTCTGCTCAAGATAACCTTTGAAACCTGAACATAAATTTTGAAGAAAATTATCTTCCGCCAATTCAGGTGGCCCAACTTTCGAAGACTATAAGTCATCACCAGTTGACCCAATTGGCTATTATATCCCCATTTTGGAAATGCCACGAAGTGATCTACAGACTGGACCAGCGCATGTGCCCATCACCCCAAATTTTCAACCTCATTCGGGGCCTCTAAAGCTTTCAAAACTGAGTTCAAAGTTTCTATACCCTGCTGCCAATACCGAAAATCTTCAATATCTTCCAATATACACTTGATCTGGCAATGAAACTTTACTGGAAGACTTATATGACCAAAATGAACTTCTAAGAAAGAAATTAGATCATTCTGAACACATACAAAAATTACCAAAAATAGTAACTTTCCATAAATAGCAGCTCTGCACAAAATAACCCTTATTGAATATAAAGATAGAAATATTTTTTTGGGTGATGCAAAATTGCTCTTACACCCAGGATGCTACTGCATCAGACACCTGGGGTAATTTGAGAAGTGACTTTGTCACGACTCAGGTGTGCAGAGGAAAATCAAGATGGTTAACCTTCTCCTTTGTTGGTTATGATAAATCTTCAATAGGTCGTCCTTTCCATTTGACCAAATACTTTTCATATGTCCTGTTCCTTGTGCTTCTGCCAACACGACTATCCAGTATGTCTTCAATCTCCTTAATATCTGAACTAGTTGCTAGAATACTCCACTGTGCTGTTACAACCTCATCTTGAACACCTCCTTCATGATACCCTGTCAAATCTGAAATGTTAAACACTGGTGAAATATTCAGATCAGTAGGCAATTCTACCTCATATGCATTTCTTGAATCATGCTTCTTCAGTATCTGACATGGCCCAAACTTCTTCATTTTCAACTTGTTATATGTACCAACTGGAAACCGCTCCTTCCGCAAATGAACCATGACTTCATCTGCAACCTGAAATTCCTTATGCCTCCTTTTCTCATCTGCCTTAGTCTTATATTGCACATTCATCTTGATAATATGCTTCCTCACCTCCTCATGGATGTTCTTCAAATGTTCTGCAAAATCTTCAGCTTCAGCACTACTTATTTCTCCTTTATCTATTTTCCTCGATTCAGATACATTTCTTGGACTACTTCCATATACAATCTGGAATGATGATTTTTCAGTGCTCCTGTTGACAGAATTATTGTATGCCAATTCTGCCTATGGTAAAATCAAATCCCATCCTGTTGGCTTATCTCCAACCAAACATCTCAGCAAATTTTTCAAACTTCTATTCACCACCTCTGTCTGTCTATCAGTCTGTGGATGATGTGATGAACTGAACTTCAAATCTATCTTCAACTTCTTCCATAATGTACGTCAGAAATATCTAACAAACTTAGTGTCTCTATCTGAAACTATAGTCTTTGGCAAACCATGTAGTCTCACTACTTCTCTGAAAAACAATTCTGCTACATGAACAACATCATTAGTCTTCTTGCAGGTAATGAAATGTGCCATCTTTGAAAATCTATCAACCACCACAAAAATTGAATCATGTCCCCATTGAGTCCTCGGTAAACCAAGAACAAAGTCCATGCTGATATCCTCCCAAAGCTTCTCTGGTATAGGTAATTGTTGATACAACCCTGTATTCTGCTTCATTCCTTTCACCATCTGACATACTCTACAACTCTGTACAAACTTTTTCACATCTTGTTGCAACTGTGGCTAATAATAATTCTCACTAACCAAACCAAGGGTTTTATCAGGACCAAAATGTCCAGCCAATCCTCCGCTATGCTTCTCCTTGATGAGATTCTCCCTCATAGAACTTGGTGGAATACACAACTGACTCCCTCTGAATAGCATATCATCCTAGATGATGAAATCCAACCATTTCATTCTGTCTAGAGTAATAGGTTCTGTACAAGCTTTCCAAGCTTCACCAAAATCAGGATCCTTTGTATATAAATTCTTGAGTTCCTTGAACCCAACCACCTCAATCTGCATCTTTGTCAGCAATAGTTGCCTTCTGCTAAGAGCATCTGCAACCCTGTTAGACTTTCCACTTCTGTGTTTCAAAATAAATGTATAACTCTGCAAAAACTCAACCCATTTCAAATGCCTTTGATTTAATTTTCTTTGACTATTCAAATATTGCAAAGCTTGATGATCAGTATACAAAACAAACTCCTTATGAAGTAGATAATGTGTCCACTTCTTTAATGCCTGAACTATAGCATAAAATTTCTAATCATAAATAGAATATTTCCTCTTGGCATCATTTAACTTCTCACTGAAATAAGCAACAGGTTTACTTTCTTGGCTCATAACAGCTCCTATTGTAGTACCACTAGCATCACAATCTACTTGAAACACATTATTAAAATCTGGAAGTGCTAAAATAGGTTGTTCTGTAACTTTTTGTTTCAATAATTGAAAACTCTTGTCTGCCCTATTAGTTCACTTAAACTCTTTTCTATCCCTCTCATTGTTTCAGTCAAGGGTCCACAAATACTGCTAAAATTTTTGATAAACTCTTTATAAAAGCTAGCCAAACCATGAAAAGATCTTACCTCAGTAGCACTCCTTGGAGTAGGCCATTCAAGGATAGCCTGTATCTTTTCTAGGTCTATTTTTAGACCTTTTGCTGAAACTACAAATCCCAAATACACCAACTCTTTCTTCACAAAACTGCACTTCTTCAAATTAATCAGCAATTTTTCTTCTCTCAACTTCTCAAATACCATACGAATATGCATCATATACTCATCCAATGTCTTACTAAAGATCAAAATATCATCTAGGTAAACAATGACAAACTTACCCAAAAATTCTTTCAGAACCTCGTTCATGAGCCGCATAAAAGTGCTCGGTGCATTGGTTAGCCCAAAAGGCATGACTAACCACTCATATAGTCCTCCCTTTGTCTTGAAGGCAATCTTCCATTCATCTCCTTCTCTGATCCGAATCTGATGATATCCACTCTTCAGATCTATCTTTGAGAAATACACAGCTCCACTCAAACAGTCCATAATATCATCCATTCGTGGCAATGGAAACCTGTACTTGATTGTGATCTTGTTTATTGTCTTAGAATCTATACACATCCTCCATTCTCTATTCTTCTTTGGTGCTAATACCGCTGGTATAGCACAGGGCTCAGACTCTCATGGATCAACCTTTTCTGGAATAACTCGTGTACTTGTTTGTTCAACTCTTCACTTTCTGCTGGTGTCATTCTGTGTGCTGCCTTGTTTGGCAAACTAGCTCATGGAATCAAATCTATTTGATGACTGATCTTCCTGACCGGTGGTAATCCATTAGGCACGTTATCAGATACAATATCTTGAAACTCATTCAACAAATCTGCAACTTCTATAGGAACATCTTCTACTTCATCTTTACCAACTTTTAGAATTAAAGCAAAACATACATGCTCATGCCTCATACCATCTAGGAAATTTCTTTCATCAACAAAAGTTATCCTTGCATTACTACATACCTTTTCTTCAGTCTCCTTTAATGGTTTTAGCTTATGTCGCACTCCATCCTTTGTCAGGGAATAGGTATTCGCACGACCATCATGTACAACACATCTGTCAAACTGCCATGGTCTACCCAACAACATATGACATGCATCCATAGATATGATATCACACAATACCTCATCTTGGTATCCACCAATCTTGAACTTCACTAGGCATTGTTCATTGACCATGACCTTGTGGTCATCTTATACTCAGGGAATTTGATATGGATGTGAGTGTTTCTATCTCATGAGCTTTAAGTTTGTCACCATCTCTTCTGACGCTAAATTGTCAGTGCTTCCACTATTAATAATCACATCACAACATTTACCTCCACACTTGCACTTGGTGTGAAATAGGCTCCTCCTTTGCTCAGGTTCATTCTCACCACTCAACAGGACTCTTCTGTTAATCAATGTTTCTCCTCTTTCAGCATCTTCAAAATTTGATGATCTAGCATCTTCATCTACATGTGCAACTTTGGCCTAGCCTTCATTTCTCCTATCTGTTCTGCCTTGGCGCTGAGGACATTAGAATACCCTATGACCTTATTTTCCATAGTGAAAACATTTTCCATGAAAGCCACCTCTTCCAGATCTTTGTCCTCTTCCTCTTCCTCTCTGATCTCTATTATTCTGATCCTGGAAGCGATTGAAATTATTTCCTCACTGATTCTGACTACTACTAGCCTCATCCTTTTTTTTGGACCTTCATTTCGGCCACCATATGACCGTCCACTGTGACCTCTTCCATTTTGTCTGCTCTCAAACTTTTTGTTCAGCTTTTCCTCTACTTTTAGGACAAACTGGTATGCCTCTTCAATACTGTTCATTCAGACCAGATTCAGCTCCTCCTAAATGCTTGGCCTTAACCCATTAAGGTATCGGGCAACTTTCTCCTTATCAACTTCTGCATGGCCTATTCTGATGAGAAGTCGATAGAACTCCTCTGTATACTCCTGAACAGATCTTCGTGCTTGCTTCAAACTCTACATTTTCTTCAGTAGGTCAAGCTCATAATCAACAGGAATGAACTATCACTTCAATTTATCCACCATCTGATCCTATTTTTTGATTTTCTCCTTTCCCCTTCTATTTCGTTCCAACTAAATCTCTTGCCACCATATCTTCGCATGACCTTTCAGTCTGGCCTTCACAAATTTGACCCTATCAAGATCTTCAACATCTTCATACTCAAAATATTCCTCACATTCATTGATCCAGTCGATCAATTCCTCTGGGTTAAGATTTCTAGAAAATGTAGGAACCTCAATCTTAGGTCTTTTTCCAATCTTGGAAATCGACTGAAAAAGTCTTTCTTCCTCCTGGTTCACAATTTCAGCTTCTCCTTCTTGATATTCTTCTTCGACTTCATCCTCACTTTCATCTCTGAGATTAAGATTCATTCTTCTATGAAACTCTTCTTGCAATGCTCGCACTTGTCTCTGCAGCTCTCTAACCTCAGGTGTTACAACACCAGCTCTTCCGCCACGTTCCCTTCATGGGGGTATTTTCGTGATGCGCATTGAAACCCTAGCCACGATCCTAGTGCAAACTGCCTCATAGTCGGTGATCTGTTTACACACTCAAGAACTCCTGCTCTGATACCACTTGATGAAGGGTGCTCCCTTTAATACCACAAACACATAACAGAAATAGAGAAACAACAATAATAATATGCAAAAATAGAAAATTGGCTTCTTATTATCTCCACAAATGTGGAATTACAAACTTTCAGAATTACAATATGCAAAGCAACATGGGCCTTCCTTACAATATTCTGTAGGACAAAACCTCAAATCAATACCCAAATCTACTACCCAGAACTATTCTGAACTGCCTAAGATAATAATACAACCTTCCTTATATAGACAATTTTTCACCGCTTCGGAAGGTTCCAGAATTTTAGCCAATAAGGCTGACCAAACATAGAATTATTTTATTTTACATTTTATTACATCATAGTCTGGTCAAGATAACCTTTGAAACCCGAACATAAATTTTGAAGAAAATTATTTTCTGCCAATTCAGGTGGCCGAACTTCCGAAGACCATAAGTCATCACCAGTTGACCCGATCAGCTATTAAAACCCCATTTTGGAAATGCCATGAAGCACTCTACAGACTGGACCAACGCATGTGCCCATCACCCCAAATTTTCAACCTCATCTAGGGCCTCTAAAGCCTTTAAAACTGAGTTCAAAGTTTCTGTACCCTGCTGCCAATACCAAAAATCTTCAATATCTTCCAATATACACTTGAGCTGGCAATGAAACTTTACTGACAGACTTATATGACCAAAATGAACCTACAAGAAAGAAATTAGATCATTCTGAGCACATACAAAAATTACCAAAAATAGTAACTTTCCATAAATAGCAGCTCTGCACAAAATTACCCTTATTGAATATAAAAATAGAAATATTTTTTTGGGTGATGCAAGATTGCTCTTACACCCAGGATGCTCCTGCATCAGACACCCGGGGTAATTTGAGAAGTGACTCTATCATGACTCAGGTGTGCAGAAGAAAATCAAGACGTTTAACAGCCTCCTTTGTTGGCCATGATGAATCTTCGATAGGTCATCCTTTCCATTTGACCAAATACTTTTCATATGTCCTGTTCCTTGTGCTTCTGCCAACACGACTGTCCAGTATGTCTTCAATCTCTTTGATATCTGAACTAATTGCTGGAATACTCCACTGTGCTGCTACAACCTCATCTTGAACACCTCCTTCATGATAACCTGTCAAATCTGAAATGTTAAACACTGGTGAAATATTCAGTTCAGTAGGCAATTCTACCTCATATGCATTTCTTGAATCATGCTTCTTCAGTATCTGACATGGCCCAAACTTCTTCATTTTCAACTTGTTATATGTACCAACTGAAAATCGCTCCTTCCGCAAATGAACCATGACTTCATCTCCAACCTGAAATTCCTTATGCCTCCTTTTCTCATCTACCTTAGTCTTATATTGCACATTCATCTTGGTAATATGCTTCCTCACCTCCTCATGGATGTTCTTCAAATATTTTGCAAAATCCTCAGCTTCAGCACTACTTATTTCTCCTTTATCTATCTTCCTCAATTCAGATGTATTTCTTGGACTACTTCCATATACAATCTGGAATGGTGATTTTTCAATGCTCCTATTGACAGAATTATTGTATGCCAATTCTGCCTATGGTAAAATCAAATCCCATCCTGTTGGCTTATCTCCAACCAAACATCTCAGCAAATTTTTCAAACTTCTATTCACCACCTCTGTCTGTCCATCAGTCTGTGGATGATGTGATGAACTGAACTTCAAATCTATCTTCAACTTCTTCCACAATGTACGCTAGAAATATCTAACAAACTTAGTGTCTCTATCTGAAACTATGGTCTTTGACAAACTATGTAGTCTCACTACTTCTCTGAAAAACAATTCTGCTACATGAACAACATCATTAGTCTTCTTGAAGGGAATGAAATGTGCCATCTTTGATAATCTATCAACCACCACAAAAATTGAATCATGTCCCCATTGAGTCTTCGGTAAACCAAGAACAAAGTCTATGCTGATATCCTCCCAAAGCTTCTCTGGTATAGGTAATTGCTAATACAACACTGTATTCTGCTTCACTCTTTTCGCCATCTGACATACTCTGTAACTCTGTACAAACTTCTTCACATCTTGCTGCAACTGTGGCCAATAATAATTCTCACTAACCAAACCAAGGGTTTTATCAGGACCAAAATGTCCAGCCAATCCTCCGCTATTCTTCTCCTTGATGAGATTCTCCCTCATAGAACTTCGTGAAATGCACAACTGACTCCTTCTGAATAACATATCATCCTGGATGATGAAATCCAACCATTTCGTCTTGTCTAGAGTAACAGGTTCTGTACAAGCTTTCCAAGCTTCACCAAAATCAGGATCCTCTGGATATAAATTTTTGAGTTTCTTAAACCCAACCACCTCAATTTGTATCTCTGTCAGCAATAGTTGCCTTCTGCTAAGAGCATTTGCAACCCTGTTAGACTTTCTACTTCTGTGTTTCAAAACAAATGTATAACTCTGCAAAAACTCAACCCATTTCAAATGCCTCTGATTCAATTTTCCTTGACTATTCAAATATTGCAAAGCTTGATGATCAGTATACAAAACAAACTCCTTAGGAAGCAGATAATGTCTCCACTTTTTTAATGCTTGAACTATAGCATAAAATTCTTGATCATAAACAGAATATTTTCTCTTGGCATCATTTAACTTCTCACTAAAATAAGCAACAGGTTTAGCTTCTTGGCTCATAACAGCTCCTATTACAGTACCACTAGCATCACAATCTACTTGAAACACCTTATTAAAATTTGGAAGTGTTAAAACAGGTTGTTCGGTAACTTTTTATTTCAATAATTGAAAACTCTTTTCTGCCCCATTAGTCCACTTAAACTCTTTTCTATCCCCTCTCATTGTTTCAGTCAAGGGTCCACAAATACTACTAAAATTTTTGTAAAAGTTAGCTAAACTATGAAAAGATCTTACCTCAGTAGCACTCCTTGGAGTAGGCCATTCAAGGATAGCCTGTACCTTTTCTGGGTCCATTTTTAGACCTTTTGCTGAAACTACAAATCCTAAATACACCAACTCTTTCTTCACAAAACTGCACTTCTTCAAATTAATCAGCAATTTTTCTTCTTTCAACTTCTCAAATACCATATGAATATGCATCATATGCTTATCCAATATCTTACTAAAGATTAAAATATCATCTAGGTAAACAATGACAAACTTACCCAGAAATTCTTTCAGAACTTCGTTCATGAGCCGCATGAAAGTGCTCGGTGCATTGGTTAGCCCAAAAGATATGACTAACCACTCATATAGTCCTCCCCTTTTTCTTGAAGGTAGTCTTCCATTCATCTCCTTCTCTGATCGGAATGTGATGATATCCACTCTTTAGATCTATCTTTGAGAAATACGTAGCTCCACTTAAACAGTCCATAATATCATCCATTCGTGACAATGAAAACTTGTATTTGATTGTGATCTTGTTTATTGCCCTAAAATCTGTACACATCCTCCATTATCCATTTCTTCTTTGGTGCTAATACCGGTGGTACAGCACAGGGACTCAGACTCTTACGAATCAACCCTTTCTGCAATAACTCGTGTACTTGTCTGTTCAACTCTTCACTTTCTGCTGGTGTCATTCTGTGTGCTGCCTTGTTTGGCAAACTGGCTCCTAGAATCAAATCCATCTGATGACTGATCTTCCTAACCGGTGGTAATCTATTAGGCACGTTATCGGATACAATATCCTAAAACTCATTCAACAAATCTGTAACTTCTACAAGAACATATTCTACTTCCTCTTTACTAGCTTTTGGAATTAAAGCAAAACATACATGCTCATGCCTCATACCATCTAGGAAATTTCTTTCATCAACAAAAGTTATCCTTGCATTACCACATACCTTTTCTTCAGTCTCCTTCAATAGTTTTAGCTTATGTCACATTCTATCTTTTGTCAGAAAATAAGTATTCGCATGGCCATCATATACAACACATCTGTCAAACTGCCATGGTCTACCCAATAACATATGACATGCATCCATAGATATGATATCACACAATACCTCATCCTGGTATCCGCCAATCTTGAACTTCACCAGGCATTGTTCATTGACCATGACCTTGTGGTCATCCTGTACCCAGGCAATCCGATATGGATGTGGGTGTTTCTGTCTCTTGAGCTTCAAATTTGTCACCATCTCTTCTGACACCAAATTGTCAGTGCTTCCACTATCAATAATCACATCACAACATTTACCTCCACACTTGCACCTGGTGTGAAACAGGCTCCTCCTTTGCTCAGGTTCATTCTCACCACTCAACAGGACTCTTTTGTTAATCAACATTTCTCCTCTTTCAGCATCTTCAGAATTTGATGATCTGACATCTTCATCTACATGTGCAACTCTGGCCTGGCTTTCATTTCTCCTGTCTGTTCTACCTTGGCGCTGAGGACATTTAAATGCGCTATGACCTTCTTCTCTATAGTGAAAACATGTTCCACGGAAGCCACCTCTTCCAGATCCTTGTCCTCTTCCTCTTCCTCTCTGATCTCTATTATTCTGATCCTGGAAGCGATTGAAATTATTTCCTCGCTGATTCTAACTGCTACTAGCCTCATCCTTTTTTTTCGGATCTTCATTTTGACCACCATATGACCGTCTACTGTGACCTTTTCCATTTTGTCTGCTCTCAAACTTCTTGTTCAACTTTTCCTCTATTTTTAGGGCAAACTGGTATGCCTCTTCAATACTGTTCATTCGAACCAGATTCAACTCCTCCTGAATGCTTGGCCTTAACCCATTAAGGTATCAGGCAACTTTCTCCTTATCAGCTTCTGCATGGCCTGTTCTGATGAGAAGTCGATAGAACTCCTCTGTATACTCCTGAACAGATCTTGCTGCTTGCTTCAAACTCTGCATTTTCTTCAGTAGGTCAAGATCATAATCAACAAGAATGAACTGTCACTTCAAGTTATCCACCATCTGATCCCATCTTGTGATTTTCTCCTTTCCCCTTCTATTTCACTCCAATTGAATCTCTTGCCACCATATCTTCGCATGACCTTTCAGTCTAGCCTTCGCAAATTTGACCCTATCAGGATCTTCAAACATCTTCATACTCAAAATATTCCTCACATTCATTGATCCAGTCGATCAATTCCTCTGGGTTAAGATTTCTAAAAAATGTAGGAACCTCAATCTTAGGTCTTTTCCAATCTTGAAAATTGCCCGAAAAAGTCTTTCTTCCTCCTGGTTCACAATTTCAGCTTCTCCTTCTTGATATTCTTTTTTCGGCTTCATGCTCACTTTCATCTCTGACATTAAGATTCATTCCTCTGTGAATCTCTTCTTGCAATGCTCGCACTTGTCTCTGCAACTCTTTAACCTCAAGTGTTACAACACTAGCTCTTCCGTCATGTTCCCTTCGTGGAGGCATTTTCGCAATGCACACTGAAACCCTAGCCACGGTCCTGGTGCAAACTGCCTCACAGTCAACAATCTATTTACACATTCAAGAACTCCCTGCTCTGATACCACTTGATGAAGGGTGCTCCCCTTAATACCATAAACACATAACAGAAATAGATAAACAACAACAATAATATGCAAGAACAGAAAATTGGCTTCTTATTCTCTCCATAAATGTGAAATTACAAACTTTTAGAATTACAATATGCAAAGCCACATGGGCATTCCTTACAATATTCTGTAGGACAAAGCCTCAAATTAATACCCAGATCTACTACCCCAGAACTATTCTGAACTGCCTAAGACAATAATACAGTCTTCATTATATAGGCAATTTTCCACCCCCTTGGGAAGTTTCCAAAATTTTAGCCAATAAGGCTGACCAAATTTAAAATTATTTTATTTTACATTTTATTACATCATAGTCTACTCAAGATAACCTTTGAAACCCGAACAGAAATTTTGAAGAAAATTATTTTTCACCAATTCAGGTGGCCCCAACTTCCGAAGACCATAAGTCATCACCAGTTGACCCGATCGGCTATTAAAACCCCATTATGGAAATGCCACAAAGCGCTCTACAAGGCTGGACTAGCACAAGTGCCCGTCACCCTAAATTTTTGACCTCATCCGGGGCCTCTAAAGCCTTCAAAATTGAGTTCAAAGTTTCTGTACCCTGCTACCAATACCAAAAATTTTCAATATCTTCCAATGATACACTTGATCTGGCAATGAAACTTTACTGGTAGACTTATATGACCAAAATGAACCTCCAAGAAAAAAATCAGATCATTCTGAGCACATACGAAAATTACCAAAAATAATAACTTTTCATAAATAGCAGCTCTGCACAAAATAACCCTTATTGAATATAAAAATAAAAATATTTTTTTGGGTGATGCAAGATTACTCTTACACCCAAGATGCTCCTGCATCACATATATATACATACATACATATGTATATATATGTGTATGTATTATATATGTATATATATGTATGTATATATATATATACTTACACACACACATATATTTTCTATATATATATACACATATGTATGTATATGTATGTATGTATATATATGTATATATATATATATGTATATATATGTATGTATGTATATAGATGTATATATATAAATGTATATATGTATATG